>CAMZMU010000089.1:39894027-40031558 GCA_947311845.1 Poa pratensis | reverse complement strand
CCAAGTGTTGCTTGTAATACTTTTCAAACAGATCTTTTTCTTGCAAGTATCTAAACAGCATCATCATTTTGTCCAAGACAGTCTCAACATCCTCCTCATTGGCATCTTTCATCCCTTTCCCGCAGTTTGTCATCAACATACAGTGATATGAACTCAGGGGATCTGTTGTTTAAGTTAATGAAGTACTCAAAGGAGGAATTCAGAGCATTTTGGAAGCTCTTGTCATTGCCAAATGATGTGCTAATGATATTGTCGTACTTATCCTTCTCATTAAGAAGCCGCTGGACAAACTCAACAGGGTCCTTCATCCTCTCTGGATCTGTTACCAAACTCTTCCCAGCTTCCTTAACATGAGAAGTCATGATAGATTTGATTGTTGAGTGCCCATCTGGAACCCGTCGAAACAAATTATACATCATGGCAAGGTCTTCATACTTGTCTTCAACAGCATACTCACAAGACCAGAGTTCTCCATAATAAATAACCTCTGCATGTGATTGTAAGTGTCTCTTTCACCCACAACAGCAGTTATTTTCTCATCAGTTTTGGCATCCATGTACTGTGAAACACGCTCTGCTTCTTCATCGTGTCGCCTCTGAGCCTTCTTCAGATACTTGCCACAAGCACAGCACTCAATGAATTGTTGTGACTCACCGCTGAGAAGCTAGCAGACACTTCAAGGAACGGGCCTTCAAAATCATCTGATAAACAGAAGATCCTAGATCCATCAACATTTTAGTTGTGCTCCTCATCAAGGATCTATTTATCACCTCTCCATCCTTTCACTATGTATGAGATCAAGAAGGGTGTCAAGCAACCTCCCATGGATTTTGGCAGACCGGACGACTGTATCTCTCCACAGTTCCAATCCAAGATCAAAGACAGCTGTCTTTTACTGCTGGGAATGTATGTTTGTCCATGTACATCAGAACATCTCTGATCATTTGTAATGCCTTGTTATGATCATCCCACTTCCTCTGCAACTCTTCCAAGAACAAACCACCTGAGCAGCCTCTACTGATCTCCGCATTTCTTGAAGGTGTTCCGTCATGGTTTTTCTGAGATTGTCGTAGAGCGCCGGGCCATGCTTGTGAAGTACCATGTTATAAGCCGTCCTGCAAGAATGCATGGAATTGTCATGTTCTGAACTATCAGAAGGCTACTACTAGAAAATAACATGACTAGTTAAGAAATGTAAAAAATATGTTTTCAAAAACGAAATCCATTTATGAGACAAAAGCATAATCTGAGGACAAGTAGCAGATGAGATTGTTGGTCTTCGGCTTCAAGAAACTTTTATTTGGTACATGTTCCGTAGCATACAGATTGACGGAGGTCCCTGTTTCTATGTACATGAACATGTATTTGACAGGTCAAGAAATCATGGATATGCTTAGACTATGATTACTTGTGAGATCTGCCATAACTACGGTTCTACAGAATTTGTACTCTATAGAATCAATGGCATATCTGTCGCTTTCTCGACGCTGCATTAATAAGTATGTTTTGCATCATAGGAAGGTCGCGACAAGGTAATATACTATGATTCCAAATTCCAAACTTGTCTATCACTTGCCCTGAGCCAGAAGATGGAAAATTACAACTTAGAAATCAAGACGATGTTTCGTAAAAAAAACTTAGATACCAAACACACCAACAAATATATAGCCGATTGTAGGAAGCGTGGAACCAAGAGAACAACAAACCAGTAGATTAGATCTTCCAAACTAAATGCCCATGTTTTTTATACTACAGATAATGTACCAAATTGCGCCAGTTCACCACAGGTCAATAAATTGACATGCCACAGGAACGGCTCGCTTTTTACTTACCCACTACCGCCATAAAAGAAGCATCAGTAATTACATTTGTATTCATTGGTGCTTGTTTATAGCTGTTTACAGTTAAAATACCAATCTAATTCTAATTATTGCAAGCACCTTGTGATATGATCGCAATCTCGTACCAAAATCATGAATCTACAAGCAGCCCTAAAGTGCAAATACGATCACAGAACTGAGGGGCGCGAGGTCGGAACCCCAGCTAATCGAAACCTCGCGCTGCGGTTTCCTCGATCAACTTCTATTCATACACGGCCATACGAACAAGAGAAATTCAACGGGAAAAGTAAGGGGCGCGCGGATGATATATATAACCTGTACAGTCCTCGAAGGAGAGGCCGCTGGCGTTGTGGTTGTAGATCTCGCGGATGGCATCGTGGAGCTTCTTCACGATTTCTCGAAGAACAAGGGGTCGGTCTCCACCGGTGCCTGAACGGCTCGATCCTTGCCTGGCGCTTCTTCTGGGAACTCATCTTGTCCGCAGCCGCCTTGCCACGGCGCTCCGGCGAGAAGGCGGCGAGGGCTAGGGTTTCGCGTGGAGGAAAAGAGGAGAGGATATTTGATCGCTTCGAGAATTTAAAATTCGTTTCCTTCTTAGAACGTGTTTGGTTCGGCAAATTTTGTTTTTTTGCTAATCTGGCCGTTTTCATGAACTATTGATCGGATCTGGCCGCTCCTAGAAACTATTTCCAAATCTGGCCCCTCAGATCGGCTCCATATAATGTGGAGCCGAACTTGTGTATGTCGGCGCCATTCTATTCTGAGCCGAACTCCTTTGCTGGGCCTGGGCAAAATCCGACGTGGCAAGGTCGGCTCCACGTTACTTGGAGCCGACCTACACGTTCTCTGAAACTTGTTTCCAGGTGTTCGGCTCCACGTTATATGGCGCCGACCTTTTAGGGTGATTACCCGATCTGGATGCCCAGACCTGTACCCGTCCCACACCCAGCCGTCCCGTCGACGCCCGCGGTCGCCGATATCCCCGCCGCCGCTCCCTTTTCCATTCCCGCCGCCGCACCCACTTCGCGCCTCACCTCTGATACATCTCAAACTTATTTATAATTTTTGATGTTCCATGCTTGTTGTATACTAAACGCTACATGTTTATTTACACTTTATATCATTTTTATGCATTTTCTGGGACTAACCTATTAATAAGATGCCACAGTGTCAGTTCCTGTTTTTTGCTGTCTTTTGTTCCAGAAATCCTAGTCGGGAAATATTCTCCAAAAGAGCTGTAAAATTACGGGATTTATTTTTATGAAGGAACCAAGACACTGCTCGAAGGAGAGGTCGAGGGGACCCACCTCTCCGTTGTGTTTGCTGAGATCCAATGAATTGTAAAGTTATGATCAAGTTTGTTATCTATTTATCTACATGTGTTATTTATGTTCTTGCATGCTCTCCGTTGCTAGTAGATGTTTTGGCTAAGTGTATGCTAGTGACTCCAAGAGAGGGTATTTATGCTAGATAGTGGGTTCATGCTGAGATCCAATGAATTGTAAGCGACTAAGCATGTGGATGTGCTGTTGCCACTAGGGAGAAAACAACAATGCTTTGTCTACGTGTCATTTGCGTTTTTACATTACACACTTTGCTTATTGCAGTTATCTGTTGCTTGCAACTTAATACTTGTGGGACTAGGGAGAAAACAACAATGAAATAATGTCTATTCTAAAATCTAGCCACCATGTTCCCAACATATCTATTCTAAAGTATTTACACGTTCCCAACAAAAGAACTACCAACTACAAACGAATTCACAAATACATCTACTAATTGAACAAAAGAATACACCATGATTTTAGTTTCTAGAAATTTGGACCAAAATTACATGGAATTTCATAATAAATTGAATGGAAAGAAAGAGATTTGAGAGAGAATACCTCCAAAAAGAGTTGTCATGGTCTAAATTGAAGGAATCCACGAGTTTTGAGTGGATTTGAAGTTTGGGCGGAAAGTAGGAGAGAGAAAGCTTGGGGCGGCGGTGGGGGAGGAATAGAGTGGGTGGGAGGTCAACGCCATATAACGTGGAGCCGAACACTTGGAAACAAGTTTCAGAGAACGCATAGGTCGGCTCCAAGTAACGTGGAGCCGACCTTGCCACGTCGAATTTTGCCCAGGCCCAGCAAAGGAGTTCGGCTCCAGGACAAAATGGCGCCGACATACACAAGTTCGGCTCCACATTATATGGAGCCGACCTGAGGGGCCAGATTTGAAAATAGTTTCTAGGAGCGGCCAGAACCGTCATTAGTTCGTGAAAACGGCCAGATTTGGCAAAAAATACGCAAATTTTACCCGTTATCCAATAACCAACGCTAATTGTTCCCATAAACCTGTTTGGCTTAGCTCGGCCCGGTAAGGCATACCGCGTAAACAAATTACAGCCCAGCTCAATCTCGATTCTGCCCAACCCCACCGTAACATATCACGTTACCGCACCAAGCGACGCTTGCGAGTCTTGACCCTCACTCGCCCGACCCTCCGTCGCCATTCTAGATCCTCCACGCCCGTCGTCTCCGTCGCCCCTCCACCGAGTCCGGCGTCGGCGCGGTACTGGCCGGCGGCTTCCTCTCAACAACATATGCATCACCGGTAGAAGCACCACACGACAAACAGTAGCGGTGACGCCACGCGAGGAACAGCAGCCGTCGCCGATCCGGTTCCGAGGTAAGACTCCTTCTCTGGATCCCCAAGCCAGCCTTCTCTCGTAGATCTTCTTTTCCTCTGCCCGACCAACGGACATAGCTAGGTGGTCACATACTTGACATGAATCCATGATCATAGGAATAAATAAATACGGCTGGTGTAGTTAATTATGAATGAGTTAATCCATTTTCTTTTAGCAAGCATGTTGGGGAAATACCAACTAGGGGTATCACCAGCATGGATCAATCCGGCTAGTCCAGGGTGGCCCATAGTGGTGGTGATGGTTTTGCCTGCCGGGCGGCCCAGATAGCTGACAACTATGGAAGGCGGATGCCAGCAAGGAGGAGGCCCATGACCGAAGCCCACGAAGCCACCAAGATCAAGAGGAAGGCGGCAGACTTGCCGGCTAGGTTTAGGACTTTGTATACTTGCCGGATACGTAATCACCTTGTAACCCTAGGTCCAGCCGTCTATATAAGCTGGACCAGGGACGCCTTTAGGGGAACATCCAATCTCATTGTAACCTGTTCAAGGCTAACGCCCATCTAGTGAATTATAGCAGCAGTAGGAGCTCGCCACCGCTGCGAGATCCGAAGCTGGGTAAACCGTCTTGTTCGATCCCAACCTCGACGACGCTCCCCTTCACCCCTCGGTTCCCTCAGCTAGAGGACCCCCGTCTCCTATCTACGATGCCGATACGACGACAGTTGGCGCCCACCGTGGGGCCTAAGGCGTCGGGTGTCACGTTCGACGCGGGAATACTTGGCGGCATCAGCGACACCATCGCCGTTAGCCGCTCATCGCGCTTCGGCTCCATCGGCTACGTACAAGACGACGCAACGTGGATGCCGACGAAGGACGGACTATGACTCAGGTCCTGGAGACCTCCCGGGGTCTCCTCCTTCGCGGGATGCAAGACAAGACTCCCGAGAGCCCGAGTACCCGGCAGGAGGCTGGGCTCCCTCTCGGGTACGTGACTGTACAAGCTAAGGACAAGCACTCCAGCGTGCACTCGACGCTCCTAGAAGACTTTGGAAGCAAGGCGAGGAAGGCGCGGTTCGGGGACATGGCCGGTGGAGCTGTCAGCCCTTGTCCGCCCGGCTTTCCCTAAAGGTGGACGCCCTCACCTAACCCATGGAGGATACTTGGAGGAGAACGAGCCACGTCTCCACAATTAGGCTGGGAGGGGTTTTTCCTGCCAAAAACCCCTCACGCACATCGCGTGACCCATGTGGAGTCCCTTAGCCTATAAAAGGAGGACCATGGTCACCAAGCAAAGGGTCCAAGACTTAGAGCAAGGCAAGACTAGACTAGGGCTGAGAGGGAAGAAAGAGAGGTGATCTCCTCAGGTCAGGATTGCTCTTCTTCCTTCTCTAGTCGTCCACCTCCCGGGTACTCTACCCGGAAGCCACTTGGTAAGCTACACTATGAAGAACCCATTAATCCAGACATGCAGGAGTAGGGCTGTTAGCCTCCGGGCGGCCTGAACCTGGTGTAACAGCCCAAAGTTGAGAACCTAAAAACCCGTGTAATTTTTCCGCTTTTGTGTTCATTGCATCATGGCATCCTTGCATCAAAGTGTACCAATTGGAACCTTTAACTTGTCACTAGGGAATTGTTGTTGTTGCTAGGGATTTGTTGAGGTTTGGCACCACCTAAAAATAAAATGCTAAGTTTGCTCCAACCAATTTCAAAACAACGAAGGCACTCACTCTTGCAAATAAAAATTACTTTGGCATCTCCTAATTGTCAAGGAAGTTCCAAGAGCTCCAAAATAATATTTTGCGCTTGCTCCCAATTGTTAAAGGAGCAACACTTTTGAAATTTAGCAAAATGTCATATTCAAACCTGCTGAACAAATGTTGTCAAAAACATTTTTGTTTGCAACCCCAAATTTCGTGGTGCTTCTATATTATATTGGGAGGCCACATGAATTTTCTCAGATTTTTATAAAATGTTTAGATGCCTCAATTAAATCCGAGAAACGCTAATGGTTTTAAAATTAAAACAGAAAAGGGCTTCTTTGTAAATAGAGGAGGACTAGTCCGTGATGGAAATGTTTGTGCAGGGGGTTTTGTGTAAAATGGTCGTCTTCCTCCCCTGTAGCGACCGAAGCAGCGCGAGCTGCTCGGGCCGCACCAGCTCGACGAGCTCCGGGCCCTCTCCCCTGCCTCCTCCCTGCAAGGAGCAAGCCCCACGAGCCTCTGCTGCTCCCTATCCACTCCCTCCTCTCCGTTTTCCTCTGCCCTCTCCCCATTTCGTCTTCCCGCAAGCCCGCAGCCCGAGCCGCCGTCGCCGACACATCGCCGCCGATGTAGAGCTTCCTGAGCCGAGCCACGACCACCACCAGTTGCGTCTTGCCCTCCTCTCCATCCTGGCCAGAGGAATCGAGGCGGGAGGACGTAAATCCGCCGCGCCGTTCGATTCCTTCCCGTGCCCGAAGCCACTCCGGCAAGTTCGTCGCGCATGAATCCCGCCGTCTCCATCCATCCCCGCCGCTGTTGAGCACCCCCACGAGCTCAGGGTGAGCACGCAGTCTCTCTGGATCTCATCTCCCTTCTTCTCTCGCCGTAGCCTCGCCGTTGTCTCACCGTGGATGTCTTCGCCCGCCATTGTTGCCGAGCTCGGATATTCCGAGACGCACACGTTCGGATTAATCCGAGGAACGCCAGTACGAGGTCGCGCTAGGTCCTTAGGGAATTTCACGTCCAACTCCGGCGATCGGATAATCCGACGTCGATGGAATCGGAATTTCCGAAGTTTAGCAGTACGCAGGAATATGTGTTCTTCAGTGCTTCGGATATTCCGAATTCAAACCAATCGGAATTTCCGAAATGGTTCAGCAGAGAATTTTATCCTGTTTCTTTTCCTTTCCTTCTAATTTGGGAAATATTGGTACTGGGTTACAAATACTTCTAAAGGCACATAATTAAAAGAAGAATTTTAAAAACGCAGTAACTTTTAATTTGGATAATTATGGTACTTTGTGGAAAATAACTTTAACCGAGGCATAATTTCAAGAGGATTATAAATGTAATAACTTTCGTTTGGTTCATCCGAAAATTGTGTGTAAAATACCAAATTGTCCGTAAATTTGTGAACGATCTAGAATCATCAATATCATGCATATTGGTCACAATCAAAATACTGCATTGTTAGTGGTACTTGAATCATTAAGTTAAATGTGGGGTATTATTTTCCTCTAGTTGAAGTAATTCTTCCCGCACCCCATTTAAATTGCTAGAGAGCTATTAATAATAAGTCCGTGCATTAAAATGTCATATCATCATTTTCGTATGCATTGCACAATTGCCATGTGTTGATTGTTGTTCTTGCTTTCCGGTGTTGTTTGCTCTTCGGTAGATCACAAGTTCGGAGTTGAGCATCATTACTCCGACGAGCAGTTTGACTCCTCCGCTCAACAAGGCAAGCGTAATCCCCCCTCTGAGCATATCTTATCCTATTTTCCGCAAATATTTTCTCTACTATAATATTGCATGCGGTTCCAAATGTCAATTTGCTTGGATTAGAGTATCCTATAGTTGCATTAAGATTCCGATGCCAATTACCTGTCCCCCCCCCCCCCCTATTATCCATAGGATTGTATTGTTGACCTAAAATACTTAACTATGCAATGTTGATGCTTAGCCATGCTTAGTTAAATGCTTAGCCGTCCGATGGATACTTCATGTTGGAAACAGGTGGTTGAAGTGTATAGATGATGGTGGAGAAATTGTGGAGAAAGGTAATAAAATGCTTAAAGGTGGGGATGAGAGACCACTTGGTATGGTGGTGTTTTGTCTCACTCTCCCCGCCTAGGTGCGAGTTCTTTACCTCTTGAACCAAGAATGAGCGCGCTTCCTTTCGGTGGGCTATATGGAACCCCCGTCGACCAACTAACTTGAGCGGGACTAGCCAGGGTCCTCTAGTTTGGTTTTCCATTTGCGTGTGCGTTGAGATGGTGACCAAGACTGGGATGAGGATGGTGGTGTTAGGAAAATGAGTGGCCGTGGGACGGGGTGTCGTGATCCTGGCAGTCCTACCGCCACTGATGATCCTGGGTTAGTCCTTAACAAGGTAAAGGTTGTAACCGTTCCCACTCAGCCGGCTTTCCCCGGAAGAGAGCTAAGCATAGGCAATGAGCCGGGCGGTACGAAGGTAAACACAGTGCACCCCTGCAGGGTTAAATCTTTTCGAAAAGCCGTGTCCACGGTTAAGGACAACTTGGGAAAGGACAATAAGACCATAGAATAACTTTAACGGAATGATTAAAAACTGGGTACTAAAGGTACCACTTCAAGATTGCAAGGTGAGCTTCCTCGAGGGTGATTCGGGGAGGTGCCTTTGATGAACAGGTACAGTGGTTGATGATGGTTGATGATGAGAAAGGTGCTCAAGAAAAGATTCACCTCTTACCCCTTTTTAAAATACTCTGAATAGTCGATGCCTTTGAGTTATGTTTTGATAAATAAAATCAGCTTTATGCAAAACAGCCATATAACTTTGAAAGCCTCATCGAGCTAAAGCTCTATATTTAATCTTGCGAGTTCGTCGAACTCAACGTCGTTTGTTTTGTTTCAGAGGAGGACTTCACCGACCTCGAAGGTGGGTTCTTTGTGGACGTCGACGAGTAGTCTGGGGTTCCCAGGTGGCAGCTTGGGACATCCCGGAACAGCTGGCGCTGGATGTTTATTTGTAGGCCTCTTAGGCCATAATTTGGTTCTTGTTGTTTAGAACAACCTAATTTGCTTCCGCTTGATGTAATGTTGGGTCTGTGACCTCTGGTTGTCATTTGCTATCTTTCTCTATTATAAGAGTTGAACTATATGCTTTGTGTCGTAGAGTCTGTGATGTGCCAGTTGTTCCACAAGTCTTGATCTCTCTATTATGCTTTGATAGTTGAGCCTGTGTTAAGGCATCAATCGGGGTGTTGCGTTGCCGGTGATCAATTCCGAGCAACGCCTGCCAAAGGTTTTGGCGGGGATTGGTAAACCCGTAACCTCCGGCTGTATCGCTTAACCGGTGATACTCAGCATCACTGTATAGCAGTCAGGTCGGGGCGCCACACCTGGGTAAACCCCTGTGTCTCTGTGTTGCTTGCCTCAATCGTCCGTAGGAAGAGCTTGATCTCGATCACCCGTTGATGCATGTAAATGCATACATGAACTTTGCATTATATTACTTATATTTTAATCATATTTGCATCATATGAGGGTCATATCATAGTTTTATATTGATATTGGGAATATTTCATTGTTTCCCTATTTTTCTGGAATTAACCCTGCACAGGCAGAAAACCCTATTTTCTATATTTTGATGTTTCAGGGACCCAAACGACATCCAAATGACATGGAAATTCACGAGCATCCGTTTTTGGAAGGAACAAAGCGTGGGAGCGAAGGAAGCGAACGAACGGAGGCCCGAGGGCCAAGATGATGGGCCCACGCGGCCAGATTCCTTGGCCGCGTGGGACCCATCATCTGGGGCCTCGTGGCTCCGTTGCCGTCGATCTTTTTTCCCGAGCCTCCGTCTTGACCTAAAAACGACTATAAAAATAGTCCCCGACGCACTTCGGAAAGGGGCACCGAAGAAACACAGAAACCACGAAACAGAGACCTGGAGTTGCAGATTGGAGGGGGAAAACTCCGGCGGGGCGCTGCCGGCGTGGTCTCCATCTTCTCCAATGACTTCTCCACCGTCTCCATGATGAAGAGGGAGTAGTCCACCCCTGGACTATGGGTTTGTGGAAGTAGCTTATGTATCTCTCCTCTCTTGAGTTTACTAATTAGTACTATATGAGCTGCTGAACATGATTACGGTCATCTATGTAATACCTTTGTGGTGGATCTTTTTATGAGTTAATATATGTTTGATATTGCAATAATTTTGTTTCAGTTATGAAAGTAGATGCATATTATGTACCCCGTTCTTGTGTACTTGTTTTGATCAAGCATGTGTATGAGAGCGTGTGAGGGGGAACGTGTGCATTAGTTGGAGTAACGGGGGGTGGCTAGTGCGGTGAACGTGAGAGAAAGTTTCGCGATCCACTTGGGTGTTTTACCTTACTTTGTTGCCTCACTAGGTATAAAGAAAAATACCTTGCTACCGGAGATGTGGGTGTGACCATTGCCACTACTCCATGACTAGATCTAGCATATTCTTATTTTAACTTCATGTCATGATACTTAATGCTATGCTCTGATTTATCTTAATTACTAAGGTGTTATGATTTAGTTCGCATCTTGGTGGAGTATAAGAGAGATTAATAAACAAAAGATCTCTATGTTAGGACGTGATGCCCATATAATTAGTAACTTGTCATGAAACCTTTATGTTGCAATCTCATATGTTAATTCTACTGTTCCATTGTCTACCACTTTATTAAAGAGAGAGTACATTTGTGAAACCATGAACCCCGGTCCATTTTTAATCATAAGAAACACCTTTCCAACAACTTTTATCCACTTTACATTTTCTGCCCACTACAACAAACTCATCCGTAGGGACGCTATACATGAGACGGATTTGTTTTCGTCTCTAGGATGATGGAGCAGATCAACATAGGGACGTTTCTTTAGACGTTCCATATAACGTCTCGAAAATATCATCTATTAGCTGGCAAAATAAATAAAAGTTATAATTTATGTTTACATTGGGACGAATCTTGAGACGTTTTGGAGTGCGTCTATACAATTAACATTTGGGTACTCCAGATATTAATATTGTAATGGGTCAAAAGTATATACGCGTCTGAAATACACACCCAATAGAGAAAAAAAAGGCCATGGTGAATAAACGCCAACGGAAAATACTATAGCAGAATCAAAACTCGAACCCTGGACAAGCACATATCATCCTAGACTAGATCTGTACCACGTAAAATTGGCTAGGACTGGGCCCCGCTTAGCGACATGATGCTCATCAACCGCCACCATGACTGTGCCCTAGGGTTGAAGATGAAATGAAATATGTGGAATAATAATTATTCATTTCCCTTGTATTTCTGAAATCAATACCCACGAAAACGAATACGAGGATGAATATGGAATGAATAACATATTTAGATCTATCGTCTCATGTGGACACATATTTTAAGAGTTTATTTTAAGAATTGGTTTCCATATTTATTTTCACTAAGAAATGACAAAATTAAAATATACTTTTTCTCTTTGCGCCAACGCTTATATAAGAAAATAATCCCGCCTTTTTTTCATTCTGGCTATAACTTTCGTAGTTTTAGTGCTAAAGAAACATATTCCCGCTTATCTTCTGAGAAAAAATCCTTAATAATATATAATATCCCTCACTTTTCCCTCGCCTCCATCTTTTTGAAGGGATCCCTCGCCTGCGTCTCTCCAGCCGGCCGCCACCCCGTTTCTTGATCTGCTCATCAAAGATTGGATCTGCTGCTGTGTGCCTACACCCTGGTTCGTTTTCCTCGAATCCATCTCGTTTACATGTTACTTTGCACTGTAAGTCAATCTAGGGCCGGCCGGTAAAGGCGGCGCCGCCGGTGCCGTCGCCGACGATGACGAAGAGTTAGGGAGCGCTGCGGCCTGCGGGTGATGCGGTGGTGTGTGCACGTGCGAACGTTGGGGTGTACCATGGGGACTGGGAGCGGATTTGCTTGATCGCATCTAAACAAACATCATGTTTAAACTGAGTTCCTTGTTAGCAGATTCGGATTTCTTTGTCAAGTGCATGCCTAAACTGAATATTAGTGTCTAATCTGAATACGCCACGTGCATGTGGATAATAGTGTCTAATCTGAATGTAGAGATCTTGTTTATTTTGATGCGACCACAACAAGAGGTCTGGTTCAAACAGGAGCAAAGAACTTTGTGCTGTACATGCTTAGTTCTGACTATTGCCGTTCAGTGCATCGTAGAGTAAGTTGAATTATTCTTTTGCCCTTCAGATTTGCGTTCTTTACATCTCAATGAAATAGACCGTAGTAATTTTCTTTGTTGTACAGGAAACTGAAAGGAATGGAAAGGTCAGCAAGATTGAACTTTGGGATCAAGCCCATAAAAGAAAGTACGACAATAATGATTTCCACAATGTTGACACAATAATGGTATGACTCTACTTATTACATGTGTTTAGAGAATAAATGCAATTGATTTCATTATATAACTGTTGTCTTTATTTCAAAGGATACAACCCATGCTGAGTTATCTAAATGATCATTGGATGACAATGAAAGTATTTCAGCCAAAGATCATAGTGAAGTGTCTATAAGTTTACATGCAAAAAGGTCAAAACTTCGAGGCTTTTATCATGATAAGTATTGGAGTAAAGGTTTCTCAAGGAATGACTTCTTTGGAGGAATCTGAGCGAGATAAGAATGTTCATTTCAAACTGCGAGCTATTGGAGATAATGTAGAAAACATGCAGGATGAGTTCCAAATGATGCGTGCTTTCATAGCAAAAAAGTTCCCAGGAGAGGATTATAGAAATGTAATGGAAGCTGCAGAAAATAATAAAGTTAGCACCTCAACTATTCTCTTTGTGGAAAGATAAATTAATCATCATCTATATACTCTCCTCATGTTCGTGTTGCAGGTTGACCTTCATGAACGAGCTGATGATACAAATATCCAACATGAACTAAATGATGATACTCAAGAATCACCCGCATTATGCACACTTCATCAAAGACTTTTCAGGTGATGCAGTAGTCTTTTATTTAATACTTACTTAGTTAACAAGTATTTAATGGAAGATCCTGCATTCCTCAAAGTATTATATGTTGTACGCAGGAATTGCTTCCTATGAATGGTACTAGAATAAAAGAGGGATGTGCAAATTCTTCCTTACCACACGAGGACATGAGTACTAACTACTAAGGTATTTTCACCGCTTTTACTCAGTTAATAAATTATGTCTATTATTTTTAGCATGAACTGAACTGGGCTTCAAGGGTAGGAAGCACACCTGGAAATTTATGCTAAAGAACATCTGGGTAGTGTACCACGTGAGCAGGTTACCAAGCAGGTATATGGTCTTGTGAATGTGCATTTTGGAATTATTTATTATGTTTGTTAATTCACAATTGTAGCAACTGCGTCCTGAAAATTACAGCAAAGAGAATTATGGCAATTCATCGTTAAGACGTCGACGCATAATTGCTGTGGTGCAAAAGAACTTTCACTCCGTCATCAAGACCATATCTAGATTTTATTTGTTATGTGTAGCTAATATGATCTTTGGTCGCAAAAAGCAAATAATTGCAAGTGCATTTCATATGCACAAGCACTACATTCCCTTATCACTTTTGATACCAATTTTTTCTAATGAACTCTGTGCTTCATAGGTCAAAAAGAAGAAAATTAGCTCAAACCAGACAAACAACAACCTGGTATGTTACATTTATTTTATTTTTTCTTCTAAAGGGAAAGACTAGTACAGACCTAAACTTTGTGTTCATGTCATGCTTGATTACACCACGTAGTGCTACAAGATATCTCCATTATCTTTTAGAAATACAGTTAGAACTGATACGATACAAGCTCATTTAGCCATTCACGCCAGTACTTCTTTTGGCGTTCTCTTCCAGTAATTCGATTTACATAGATAAACATTTTACAATGCTAATGAAGTCATTTTGAGACTTGGAATGTCTCACCTTCATCCTGACTTGCTTTTCAGGTTTATTGTGGAGCTAAACACGATTGAACTGAATGAAGATGGAGGGAATAACACATTAGTTTCTGCCTCAAGAAAAAACTAAGGACTGATTTATTCTCAGTCTAGAAAAATAGTTGATGAATATAGGATATTTTGTGGTTTTCCTGTTCACGATCTTTCCCAATGCATCTCCAACTTATTACTATGATATATTATTCAGTTCCAATTTTCAATATTGCAATCATTCGAATTTATGTACATTTGCACTGTTCACTCCTTATATTTGTCCTGGTTGTTATGAAAAATAGGTGCATGAACCTATACATATAATCAGTATTCCTTCAATTTCCGAAAAAAATTATACCAGAATGTGTCGAGACGCTGTATTAAAAGGGCAATTATAATGTCGCAATTTTTTTCTATAATTTCTCAGTTTTTTTCCGTCAGTATGTATATACATTTTGTGTTGAAGATGGATATACCTCATGTGTATGGAATACGTACAAATTCAAGTATATACAACTATAATATGCACACGGAAAAAGCATCTCTAGCCTCTTTTTCGACGCAAATAAGGCGTGTCTTTGTTAGTAGAGACGTTTGAAAGTCGTATCTATTAAATCGTCTTTACATGCGTAGACATGCTTTGAAGCGTCACTTTGAAGCGTCTTTAGGTATGTAGACACGTCTAGGCAAGCGTCTTTATATCATTTGAGACGGTGGATAAGGAGACGCTCCAATGACGCTTTATGAAACGTCTGTACAGTCATCTAGAGATGAAATATCGCGTCTCTTGCCGTCAAATTTAGCGTCTCTACGTGCCTACTGTGTTGTAGTGGCCATTTAAAAATCCGAAAATACAAAAACACTTTTATATCTTGCATTCATAATACAAAACCTAAAAATATCATCCATCATTGTTTCCACCATCCTTGCATATTTATTTATCACCATTGCATATTTATTTACTGTTTTGCATTCATTTTATTTTAATATCATTCTCACACCTTGTGCTTGACAACCACTTGGTGAGGTTGAGGGCCAAAACAATTTACTTTGTTTGTAGGTTTTCAAGAGAAGGATAAGAAGATAAATCTTTCACTACTGATTCCCGAGAGTTCGATATTAAACCTCGAGTCACACCTCGTGGGCAAAGCGTCTTTCCTATACTACACACTCTGCACTTGGAGTCTCAACCTAACCCATATTCTTTTGACGCAGGTAACTACGTCAAGGGCCATCAAGACAAGTTTTCTGGCGCCGTTGTCGGGGAATCATTGTTGTAAAGGTTTATCCAAGGATATCTCACAACAAAGTCAACTTCATCACCAACTTGTGCAAACACCTAAGCTTGGGGAGGTTGCACCTACGTCAGCATCATCTTATCCATCTTTACCTTCAAATCATTTTATTTTGTTTTGTTATTGTCTTGCATATCATATTTATATTTCGGTTTGCATTTTATTTTCAGTTTTGCATAAAAAATTAAAAAACACATAAAAACTTGCATAATGGAAAAGAGAACCTTTTGGCCATTTAGTGTTAAGAACTTTCCTCAAAATATGAATATCCCTGTTGAAAAATTTGAAGTAGATCATAATATCACTAAAATGATTTATGAACACCGTTTTTATGGGAAACCCAAGGAAGATCCTATACTTCATCTTAAGAAGTTTAATGAAAGATGCAAAGTGTTAAATTTGAACCATGCCAATGTTAATATGATTAAAGTTAAGCTTTTTCCCTACTCCCTAGCTGGAAAAGCCTTAGATTGGATATTAAGATGGCCACCTGGAAACTTTAGCACTTGGTTTAATTTAAAAGCTTCATTCATTGAAAGATTTTGTTCCACTGAAACAGTTTGTAATTTGAGACAAATAGTTATCACCTTTAAACAAGAAGAGGATGAACCTTTGGTAAAAACATGGGAAAGGTTTAGAGGTATAGCTTTTGGAATGGAACATGGTCTTAGAGATTGGATGCTCATGCATATATTTTATAGAGGATTGTCTGAAACCTCTAGAGTCTTTTTGGATAATGAATGTGGGGGTTCTTTTATGAATACTACTGCTGCTAACACTCATATTCTACTTGATGGCTTGCTTTTGGAAGTGAAAATTAAAGAAAGTTTAGAAAAAGCCCAAGTACCAGAAGATGTTTTTGATGACCGTCATGAAATATTTAATCTATTGATAGGGAAGAAAAGTTGAGGAAGTTAAAATGCTTAGTGAAGTCAAGGAACCATTGCTTGACTTAGAGAATTGTAGCTTGCATGAATTAATATCTATCTTACAAAAATTTGCAAGTGATCCTTCCATCAATGTTAACCAAGCAGGTTTTGGTTCTTATATTGCTAATCATGTTTTAAAAGAAAAGATTGCTAGGTACAACCAAGAAGCTATGATACCACCTAAGCTTGGGGATATATGGATTCCCAAAGTACTAGTAACCATTGGAAAAGAGACACACCATGCTATATTAGATCTAGGATCTAGTGTCTCTGTTTTATCTAAAGAATTATATGAAGTCTTGAATTAAAGAATCTTGAAAAATGCTCTATTGAACTTGCACTTGCTGATGATTCCATTAAACATGCTTTAGGAAAAGTAAGTGATGTTATGGTAGAGTTGCATATGACATTTGTACCTGTTGATTTTCTAATCATGGATATGGGGAATAAAACCTCTAGTCCAATTATTCTTGGAAGACCTTTTCTTCGTACCACAGGTGCTATCATTGATTCAAAAGAAGGGAATGTGAAGTTTCAGTTTCCACACAAGAAGTGCATGGAACACTTCCCAAGGAAGAGGGACACATCAAAGTTCAAGCTCCCTCATGAGCTTCGTCCACAATAAATATCAAGTAAGAAGCCTAGCTACATGGCTATAAAGAAAGCGCTTTACGGGAGGCAACCCGGTTGTTTTTATTTTTGATTTTCTTTGTGTCCTCTTGCTGTAACAAGAGACTTAGTTTTTAGTTTTGTTTCTGGAATTTTTAATAAAGTGCCAAGTTTTACCTATTTTGGTTTGAAAAAGTTGCTATTTGCATTCGGAGATTTTATTCCAGCACGAATCTGTGCACGGTATGATTTTTAATTCCTATTCTGTAACTCCGAATGAGCTGATATTTGAACTGTAGTTGCAACTTTTCATCCTCTGTAAGCATGAATTTTTCAGAATTTTTCGACATATTTAAGTAGGGTAGAAAAATACGTTTTGCTGCTGCTGTTTTTCTGGACAGATTCTGTCCCATTTTGTTTGATGCATTCTTTGAACTTTTAACTTGAATCTTTTTGATCCAATTGAGTTTTAAGTAGGCATACAACATTATACACTTTCTGGACATTCATATGAATTTTTGTTTAAGGATTTTATGCAGCAAGAATTCTTTGTCTATCACTACTAATGTCACCCCACAGAAAAGAAATGGGAGAAACGGTGTTTTGAAGTTTTTTCACAGGGATTAGAGGAGATGCACCAAGAGCTATCCAAGGATGGTGAAGACCATAAGCTTGGGGATGTGAAGACAACCCCACTGGACCAACACACTCTCGGTTTGCACACGTCTAACTTCTGTTTTTCGATCAATGCACTTTATCGCATAAACTTGGAGCGTCTTTTATTTGCTTTTTATTTCGGTTTGATTTTTGTTTGTCTTGAGACCACCACTATCATTTATATATGAGAGAGCTACTGGAAATTTGGGTTGAATTAAGTTGGATGCTATTAAAAAGATTGGGAAAGGGATGTTTGAGTTGATTCAAAAAGATACATATAGTTGCATGATTCATATGCTTTTAATGAATATTAATTTGCAAGTGTTTTATCAAGAGCTATCTTTTATTCATGTTTTGATGCTGAATGTTACTTTACTTTGTTTAACATGGATTGGTTAGTTCTATGGACACTTATGCATGCATTTAGACGGTCAACTTTCTCCCTCTTGCTAGCCCAAAAATTCCAACAAGTAAAAACTTGTTTTCCAACACCTTCAACCAAAGTTTTTCCAGTGAGTCCACCATATCTACCTATTAGCTTTATGCTATTCCGAGTATGTTTATCATGTTATTTTGTATTATCTATACTTCTGAATTAAAATGCTTATGTTATTGATTGTTATGGGAAAAGTTGGTTAAAGAGCTCTCACGAACTTGATGCACACTTACTTTTATTGCACTTAATAAACATGACCCATTGTGATTAAAATTATGAAGTTGTGAGCTTGACAAGAGTCTTGGTTGGGAGTTAGCTCATATGTGCTGTCACATGGCAAGCTTTCAACGTGCTCTTTATATTTTGTTGATATCATGTACTTTTGTTTATGGATGCTTATCATGGTGCCAAATAAATGGGAAACTTAGTGAGTTTAATGAGTTTGTATAAATGGCTAGAGAGACGCCTGGGCCGCTAATCTAAGCCATGCATCATTCATGGTGGAAATTTACTTACATGCTATGGTGAACCTTCAGTGATGCACCCCACAATAAAAAGCTATACCAATAGTAAATAAAAAGGGTGTGGAGATTGTTCATTTTGTTTGTTTGTCTTGTCATTTTGACATGGGCTTGTTCCATGTCCTGGGACAAGAGGTACCCCAGTTGACGCTCTTGATGACGTATATTACTTACAATGACCTTAACTTGAACTTGCTTTTTGTCCCAAGTTGAGTAACACCGTGGTGTAGGTACTCGTATTCACGGGGCATGAGACATTCAACCCATACTTTGTCAAGCATACTACTCATATTTGCTTTCACTTTAAACTTTAACCATTCAAGATGCTATGATAGGGGTAATGAGAGCTTGACACCAATACCACATTGCAAACATTAACTTAAGTAGAAGCATTTGGAAGTTAGATGAAACTTATTCATGTTTTACCTCTACTCATTTATATATCTTTCCAAAGTGTCCACCTTTTATATTCAGATTTATAAGAATACTCTATGACCATTATAGGATGTTTTTACTTTTCATTATGCATACATTTGGTCCATAGTACTTTCTTCTATGTTACACTTTGTGAATTATCATTGAACATCCTTACATTGAATATTTGATATCACTTCATAATCTATCTTGTATATTGCTACTCCTTTGAAGAATGAATCATTTGACTCTATGTAGCAATAGTAATCATCTTTGATATCCTTTGATAGTATTAAATTGCAAAGTCCATGTTAGTTTTATCACCTTCATACTCGAGGACGAGTATAGGTTAAGCTTGGGGATGTTGATGCATGTAAAATGCATACATGAACTTTGCATTATATTACTTATATTTCAATCATATTTGCATCATATAAGGGTTATATCATTGTTTTATATTGATTTTGGGAATATTTCATTGTTTCCCTATTTTTCTGGAATTAACCCTGCACAGGCAGAAAACCCTATTTTCTATATTTTGATGTTTCAGGGACCCAAACGACGTCCAAATGACCTGGAAATTTACGAGCATCAGTTTTTGGAAGGAACAAAGCGTGGGAGCGAAGGAAGCGAACAACGGAGGCCCGAGGGCCAAGATGAGTGGCCCACGCGGCCAGATTCCCATCATCTGGGCCTCGTGGCTCCGTTGCCGTCGATCTTTTTTCCCGAGCCTCCGTCTTGACCTAAAAACGACTATAAAAATAGTCCCCGACGCCTTCGGAAAGGAGCGCCGCAGAAACACAGAAACCACGAAACAGAGACCTGGAGTTGCAGATTGGAGGGGGAAAACTCCGGCGGGGCGCTGCCGGCGTGGTCTCCATCTTCTCCAACGACTTCTCCACCGTCTCCATGATGAAGAGGGAGTAGTCCACCCCTGGACTATGGGTTTGTGGAAGTAACTTATGTATCTCTCCTCTCTTGAGCTTCACTAATTAGTACCGTATGAGCTGCTGAACATGATTACGGTCATCTATGTAATACCTTTGTGGTGGATCTTTTTATGAGTTAATATATGTTTGAGATTGCAATAGTTTTGTTTCAGTTATGAAAGTAGATGCATATTATGTACCCCGTTCTTGTTTACTTGTTTTGATCAAGCATGTGTATGAGAGCGTGTGAGGGGGAACGTGTGCATTAGTTGGAGTAACGGGGGGTGGCTAGTGCGGTGAACGTGAGAGAAAGTTTCGCGATCCACTTGGGTGTTTTACCTTACTTTGTTGCCTCACTAGGGATAAAGAAAAATACCTTGCTACCGGAGATGTGGGTGTGACCATTGCCACTACTCCATGACTAGATCTAGCATGTTCTTATTTTAACTTCATGTCATGATACTTAATGCTATGCTCTGATTTATCTTAATTACTAAGGTGTTATGATTTAGTTCGCATCTTGGTGGAGTATAAGAGAGATTAATAAACAAAAGATCTCTATGTTAGGACGTGATGCCCATATAATTAGTAACTTGTCATGAAACCTTTTGTTGCAATCTCATATGTTAATTCTAGTGTTCCATTGTCTACCATAAACCCCGGTCCATTTTTAATCATAAGAAACACCTTTCCAACAACTTTTATCCACTTTACATTTTCTGCCATTTAAAAATCCGAAAATACAAAAACACTTTTATATCTTGCATTCATAATACAAAACCCAAAAATATCATCCATCATTGTTTCCACCATCCTTGCATATTTATTTATCATCATTGCATATTTATTTACTGTTTTGCATTCATTTTCTTTTGATATCATTTTCACACCTTGTGCTTGACAACCACTTGGTGAGGTTGAGGGCCAAAACAATTTACTTTGTTTGTAGGTTTTCAAGAGAAGGATAAGAAGATAAATCTTTCACTACTGATTCCCCGAGAGTTCGATATTAAACCCTCGAGTCACCCTCGTGGGGAAAACCGTCTTTCCTATACTACACACTCTGCACTTGGAGTCTCAACCTAACCCATATTCTTTTGACGCAGGTAACTACGTCAAGGGCCATCACCCATGAGAGACAATTCTCAGCCTCCTTCGCGCCCCGTGTCGAACCTAAAAAGAGGGTATCCTTTACTCTCGGTGTCCGTCTGTCGGGACACGACATCTGGCGCGCCAGGTAGGGGGGTGCAAAGCGCTGAAATCATCTTCGTCAACCTCGAGATCAGCGTCGAGTTCTTCTTCGAGCATGGCGCCCAAGAAGAGACCAGATCCTGCCGCCTCCAAGGCGGCTTCTCCTTCGCGCACCTAGGCTTCCGCTGATCGCCGTGCTGCCGAGGTGCGTCAGAATGCTCCTCCACCTCCGCCATCGGAGAAAGAGGTCTCGGAGGAGGTCAACGTCGACAACAGCAGCGGTCACGCCGAACCAGCGGCTCAAAGAAACTCCGTCGGGCCTTCTGTCGTCCACTCTGGAGAGAAGAGCATCGGCAACGGCGCTGACAAGGAGCCTGCTGCCGGGGTAGGGGACGGAAATGTTCCCGCCGGTGGTGCTCCGCGAGGTGCCGGGAGCAAGTCTTCCATGCACCTTCCATCGCTTGATCACGCTCGTCATGACGGGCTCGTTGCTGCCAAGGCCCTGATGCAGTTTCCTCCGAGCACCGACGACCCCAAGATCTACGGCGCGTGGAGAACTCGCGTTGAGGAGCTACTCGACTTCGCCGACCGTGGCCCGGCGCTGGAGCCTACTCACGCCCCACCGTCGACGGTCCTGGAGCCGAGAAGGACAAGACATGTGAGCCCTGGGGCCCGCCCCGTGGCGAGCGCCAAGGCGAGTCACGGCCTCCCCATGCCACCTCTCCGGCAGGTGGCCAGCCCAACCGTGAACGCGCCAAGACCATCTCCGTCGGTTCGTCCACAACGCGCAACCAAGATCTCTAGGTCGACCTCAACAACCGCCAGAATGAGGACATGCGCACTCGCATCGAGCGCCGTCGCAAGCGCTACCGCCGGGAAGATCGAGACGACGACACGGCCGAGGGCTGCCAGGCTTTCGTTCCCGAGATTCGCCATGTCTCCTGGCCCAAGAAGTTCAAGATTGACGTCCTCCGCTACGACGGCAGCACGAACCCCCGGGACTTCCTGCAGCTTTACTCTTTGGCTGCCGGGGTCGCCGGGGCAGACGAGTGCATGATGGCCAATTGGTTCCCGTTAGCACTGAAGGCTGACGCCCCAACTTGGCTTCTGAACCTCCCGAAGTGCTCCATCCGTTCGTGGCAGCCACGGAAGGAGCAGTTCCTCGACGCTTTCCAAGGCGGGTACCAGCGTCCTGGAGCTCCGAGTGACCTTGACAACTTCAAGCAGCTTCTGGGTGAAACCCTTCGCAAGTTCGTGCAGCGTTTCACCCAGAAGATGAACACGATACCCCGCATCAAGGAGGACTCGGTGATCTCATCTTTCTAGGCGAACGTCCACAATGTTCGGATGCGCGAAAGCTGAGCACCCACGTCATCGAGACCACCCGGGAGCTCTGGGAGCTCGCGGATCGGTGTGCTCGCGCGGAGGAAGGGGTCAAGGTTCCCGGGGAAGATGAACCCGAGGACAAACAAGCTGCCACCAAGAACAAGAAGCGGGACTCCGGTCCCGACAAGCGTGTCTTCGTCACGGAGCCGCACGACAAGATCAAGGCTATCGAGCGATGGAGGCGCCGCGTCGAGTCAAAGATGTACAGCGCCTTAACTGGTGCATCACGGCTGTCGGGCACTTCACCTCAACGCTGGGAAAACGAGCTCTTCCCTTCTTCAAGCTACTCAAGAAGTCGGGTCCCGTGGAGTGGACCCCGGAGGCCGAGGAAGCTCTTCAATCTCTCAAGCGCTACCTTCCTCGCCACCTATCCTCGTGGCCCCGACAACGAAGGAGCCTCTGCTGCTGTACATCGTTGCCACCAACCAGGTGATCAGCGCCGTGCTTGTAGTGGAGCGCGAAGCTCCCCGAAGGTGCCAAGCCAGAACAAGAGCAAGCGTCCCGGGGGCTCTCTCTCGGAGCAACCGAGCAAGAAGAAGCAGACTGGTGACGGAGGACCCGACGGTCCAGAAGTCGCATCTGCGGTGCCATCTCAGGATGAGGCACCCAAAGAAGATGGCAAGGGGCTTCACTCCAGAGAAGCAGTGTTGGGGGCTCCTATACCTCCATCCGAAGAAGTTGAATGCACGGAAGATCAATCGGGGAAGCCGAGCCCAGCAGGGTTCAGAAGCCCGCAAGGTGCAGCACCCAGTCTACTTCATCAGTGTTGTGCTGCGCGATGCCGGGAATGGTACCCCATGATGCAGAAGCTGCTGCTGGCAATCCTCATTGCCTCCCGCAAGATGGACCCTACTTTGAAGGCCATCAAGTTACCGTGGTCTCGAAGTACAATCTGAGAAGCCCATTGGAGAACCCGCTAGCCACTGGGACGCATCTCGCTGTGGGCCATGGAGCTTCAAGGTTTTGGTCTCAAGTTCGAGCATACGAACAACATCAAGAGCCAGGTGTTAGCCGACTTCGCCGCTGAGTGGACGGAGACTGCCTTCGACGGCCCGGAGGAGGAAACTAGCCTCCCCGGAAAAGAAGACCCGAGCGCCTGGACCATGTACTTTGATGGCTCGTACACCAAGGGCAAAGGAGGTGCTGGCTTCGTCTTGATCTCCCCCACGGGCGACCGACTGAAGTACGTCGTTCAGATGCACTTCCGGGAGAAACACCATTCTTCCTGGTCTACGGAGCTGAAGCAGTCCTGCCAACGAGCTCAGGCACGGATCTCCCCGGGTACTCGCTTATGATGAAGACACCCAAGCTGAGAGAAGAATAGATGACATAAACTTTCTGGAGGAAGTTCGTTGTCGGGATTGGTGCGATCTGCAAGATATCAGCAATGGCTACGCCGCTACCACAGCAGGCACGTACGCTCGCGGGAACTGGAACCCGGAGACCTGGTACTCCGCAAGAAGCAGTCACATGAGGGCATGAACAAAATGTCATCAAAGTGGGAAGGCCCTTACCGGGTTACTCATACCCTGAGACCCGGTGCAGTCTGGCTGGAGGATGAGAAAGGCAGGCCGGAAGGCAACACCTGGAATATCGAGAATCTGCGGAAGTTTACCCCTAATTACAAACACGAATCGCCAAACGTCGAATCCGCTAAGCACGCCCAAGGGGCCAGTGTTCTGTAATAGGGTGTAAGAAAGCGTCGCCAAGGGAATAAAAGATAAGTGTTTCAATTTCGTGAGCCTCAATTCTTGTCTTGAAGTGTGTTATCCGTAACAACCCACAAGCAGGGGGCTGATATAGTGTCGGTGGCTGATGGGTCGAGCGCGAGTAACCTACCAGCTTAGGCACTGCCACCCGATCATGTCGTACTGCCGCGGGAAGAATTGAACG
Organism: Poa pratensis; assembly: GCA_947311845.1. Taxonomy (NCBI): domain Eukaryota; kingdom Viridiplantae; phylum Streptophyta; class Magnoliopsida; order Poales; family Poaceae; genus Poa; species Poa pratensis. The sequence continues at coordinate 40,007,172 of CAMZMU010000089.1, read as the reverse complement.
GGCAGTGCTGTGTTTTAAAGAACCTAAACACAGAAATGCACATTCAACTTTGCTTGCGGGTTGCTTCGGATGAAACACTTTCAAGACTTGGAGAGAGGGTCCATTCTTTCCTTACTGAAAGTTTGTTGTGTGTAGCGCATCTCCCGGGACAGAAACACTCAGTAGCTGATGACGGCAAAGGGCGCGGATACCCGGGAGAGCAGGACGGATCGAGGAAACGGCAAATCACAGCTAAGTCCTTGCATCTGCATCTGCATCCTGCATTAGGCATACATATCTCGCTTGGGTCAACATACCATCATCCTGCGCATGCTTGACGGTTTTCGAGAGCCTTTGCGGGTGTAAGGCGTCCACCCCGGCAAATGGTCAGTTTCCCTCTGATTCACGAGCTGAGGATAGTGGAGTGGGCACCCGGAAGGTATAGCTCTCTTAGGGGTATGTCTCCAGTATCAGCATCTTAGCAGCGAATATGGGGTGCATGTTGGGAGGGTACTTGGGACCTAAGAGAGCTCCTCGAAAAACTAGATTACGCGTTAGTGCAAGGGCTGATTGGAAAATGACCCCGGGAGTTGAGGACTTAGGTTGCATTCATTCTGAACTACAATTCTGAATTACAATTCCGAATTACATTCAGTTTGTGCAACTTTCTATCCTATCGCAAGATAACCCTCAAATCTAAGGCCAGCTAGGAGTCTAATCCTACGCTGCGCAGTCTTGTTACTCGTTATCTATGGGTAAACTTCTCTCTTCCGGGGACGCTGAAGGAGAGAGGGATACACGAGCAGGGCTTTCAGGCACTCCGCGGAGCGGGAAACCTCTCGGCGAAGCCTGGAACGCAGTTGTTGTAGAGGGAGTGGATGCTGCAGGCCAGCTCACGCATGGCCGCACCTTCAACCTAAACAAGATGCCACAAGGGGTCAAGTTTGAGTCTTCAACTCAGCAAGGACTGCGAAAAGTCAAGACCCTCACCTGTTCGATGGCTTCGAGTTCAGCTAGGATAAGAGACAGCTCTGGAGTCCCAGCGACATTCTCCTTCAAGTTCTTCATCAACGCCATCTTCCGAAGGGCTCGCTCTCTGGCTTCGTCCTGCGCATCAGGACCCACAAGGGCGGCCAGCCGGGAGAAGTGTTGTAGGGGATGGGTCGCAATGCGACCTCCTCTTTCGCCGCTCGGGCCCTAGCTTCCCTGGGTGCCTTCGCCGCGCCCTGGATGACGGACGCTGTCGTCGACATGCCCGAAAGAGACATCTCCGCCTCACCTGACATCGCTCTGCGGTCTAAGGAGGGACGGGGAGCGAAGCAAGGAAGAAGAGAAGATGCGTTGAGGAGGTGGGAACCAAGGGGTCTTTTATAGATCCCTCGCTCTCCACCTACCCCTCGACGGAAGGACTACCGCAGTAATGGGAGCGCGTTTTGCAAAAAAACCCGCTCTCATTCACACCAAGCGCAACCCGAGAACCAAGACATGGAAAAAGACAAGTTCTTTCTTCATTTCAAGAGCTACAAAATGGGGCGTTTTTACAAAGAAAGGTTTGCCCTCTACGAGCAAGGAACGCCGGCGCGTAATGGAAGACGCTACTTCCAGAAGTACGTCGATGAGGCCACGAAGATGGAGGTGAAGGAGATCTTCGGGGCCTTCAACCCGGAGCTCTTCATCCAGATGAGGAAGAACCCTCCTCCACCTTGATGTCGGATGAGTTTTCCTCATCATCGAAGCTGGGGCCGCTGCTGCTCTCGCTTTCCATGCAGCACTCCACGCGTCCTCCGTCAGCACCAAAGATCTTCACGGAGAGCGTCGCGTCTCCATCAAACTGGAACGCAAGGCACTGCCCCCTGGTCAGGCGGCGAGAGCGGGCGAACGACTTCCATCCCCGACCCAGGAGCATGGTGTCATCGATGGTGTAGTCCACCCAGACCCAGGAGGGGCGTTGGGGCAACCGTCCACCTACAGCCACAAGCCCGAAGGCCTGTCGTCCTCCATCGCCGCTGCAAAGGAGTCAGGCAGAAAAAGCCGGCCGCAGGGCCTCTGGTTTAGATCTACGACGAACTCGAACGCCGCAAAGCCCGTGTGGAACGTGCTCCTCGGAGGGGGAGCAGGAGAGCCGCGGATTCCTCGCCCTCGACCGCCGCAGCCGTGCTTCCCTCGACCTCGTGAGGTGGCATTTCCACGATGGGAAGGGCCATCCTCCGCTGCAGCCGACGAAGAACGAGGACGTCCAACTCCCCTCTTCGCTCTCGCCATCGACGCCGGTGGCCTTGGTGGGGAGCGGAGTCGGAATGAAGGAAAAGGAGAAGGATGGGATGTAGAGGGTGCACCCTTCCTTTATATCTTCATCGAGCTTCCCTCCTCAGCTTTTCTCCGTTACCGAGAATCGAGGAGACCAGTGTAGTTATTCCCCTGAGCGGAATAACTCCAAAACCACCGCTCTGACTGATGGGACAAGACGTGGAAGACCGGACACCGGGGATCCACTTTGACCCATTTTTTGGTCATAGCCCGGCAGTCGAAGCAAAAGCCGTCGGGACCATGCCCGGGGGCTATTGTCGCAGCAGTGGAACATGGGGTTCCCCTGATGCTGCCAAAGTGGGTCCGCTGCACGTGGGCCCACCTAGAAGATGGACAAGGCCAACTACTAAGACAGGTTGGTGGGTCGCCCACCAACCCCCTGAAGACCCGTCAAGATCGACTTCGACACCCTGCGACTAAGGACTCAGGTCCTGGAGACCTCCCAGGGTCTCCTCCTTCGCGGGATGCAAGACAAGACTCCCGAGAGCCCGAGTACCCAGCAGGAGGTTGGGCTCCCTCTCGGATACGTGACCGTACAAGCTAAGGACAAGCACTCCAGCGTGCACTCAAGGCTCCTAGAAGACTTGGGAAGCAAGGCGAGGAAGGCGCAGCTCGGGGACATGGCCGGTGGATCTGTCAGCCCTTGTCCGCCCCGCTTTCCCTAAAGGTGGACGCCCTCACCTAACCCATGGAGGATACTTGGAGGAGAACGAGCCACGTCTCCACAATTAGGCTGTGAGGGGTTTTTCCCGCCTAAAACCCCTCACGCACATCGTGTGACCCATGTGGAGTCCCCTTAGGCTATAAAAGGAGGACCATGGTCACCAAGAAAAGGGTCCAAGACTTAGAGCAAGGCAAGACTAGACTAGGGCTGAGAGGGAAGAAAGAGAGGTGATCTCCTCAGGATCTGCTCTTCTTCCTCCTCTAGCCGTCCACCTCCCGGGTACTCTACCCAGAAGCCACTTTGTAAGCTACACTATGAAGAACCCATTAATCCAAACATGGGTTGTTAGCCTCCGGGCGGCCTGAACCTGGGTAACCCCTGTGTCTCTGTGTTGCTTGCCTCGATCGTCCGTAGGAAGAGCTTGAACTCGATCACCCGTGAGAGACGATTCTCAGCCTCAAGGGGGTATCCTTTACTCCCGGTGTCCGTCCGTCGGGACACGACATCTGTTGACTCTTGCTCTGTGGATACAACTAGTTCCAAGAGGCAGAAGAAGCACCCTAGGCCAAAGAGGGTGACAGGACCAAGTGATCCTTTTGCAACCATGCTTCAAGATGTCAATAGCCAACTAACCAGCGTGACACAGCATGTGGGTACAATGGCAGCATCATTCGCATCATCATTGGCGTGAGAAGAGTCGAAAGAGGACCTCGACAGAAAATGAAAGAAAGGGCCATTGGTGAATTGGGTAGACTGACATTCGTAAGCACAGAGATCGTCGAGGCAGCAAGCATATTTGCGAAAGCTCTGGAGCAAATGAACATGATGCTTGCTCTTCCAGAAAGTCTAAGGAGGGAATTTGTGTTAAAGATTCTAAATGGTAAGCTTTCTCTACAGTTTTTGAAGTTACTTAATTTGGAAAAAGCAGTTAGTTAACCAAAACTAATATGGTAGGAAGCCTTGTTCATAGCACTGTTCTTGATATATAGCCCTGTTAATAGTTAACCAAAACTGATGACCCCTTGATCATTATAGCATCCCATTTCTTTGTTGAGAAAATGGAGTATTTGATTGTCTAGATATTCACGTAGGTGTGTTTCTTTATTTGTTATGTAACTCTTGCTTACTTGCAGATGAGAGAAAGAAGCAAGTTTGATTACAAAAGAGGATCAATGGTGTGGCAGATCAGAGAAACATACAAGGTTGATGGAAAAGTTTACTTTGCAAGAGTTTGCACTTCGCCTTTGTACTTGTCTCATCAAAATAATTATCGGATATCATCTTGTTGAATTATGTAGTTGATCTCGAAGTGTCGTCGAATTCGAATTTCCGTGGATGACTTAATATGCATTTGCAAGTGGCGTCAAATTATGTGCTGGTTAAACGATGACCAATGGTCAAAAGATGTCGTTGCATTGGATGCATGCAAAAATATATTTATGTGCTGGTTAAATTGTGTGCTGGTTTGATGAATTTCTAGTTGCGATGATGAAGCACGTGTTAATTGCATACGAAAGCTTTTGTTGTGTTCTGCATGTGGAATTCTCCAAAGCATCTGTAGCGCGTCACGTATTCAGATTACAGTGGCAAACCAAACAGTGTTAAGGGATGTATTACCGTTACGTAGCTGCACCAAACAGAATTCGGTTTGTACAGATCGTAGCTGTTACACTGCGTTAATTGTTACCCATTACGTTTGTGTTACCGCTGCTCAAAACAAACACGTTCTGTGATTGTTATTGAGGGAGTGATATACATGGATTTGTGTTGGGATCTCAGGGTGATGGGCGACCATTCTGGCGGATTGTTGTGGCGGAAGCAACCGGCTGCACGGACCGCGATTATTTCGAGGAAGTATATCAGGTACCGCCGTGTTCTCGCTCTTGTGTTCAATGTGGTTTTGTTACCTCTGGTGCTTGTATGATGCTGCTAATGGATGAACTGCTCATATTCGTTAGTACTACTACGCAATGAGACGTGTGGCGTCTGCCTGTCGGAATAAGTACATGGATGGTTTATGTGTATGAACAAGGTCAATGACCAGAATCAAGAAAATTCTTCTACGCCAGATACCGGTACAGCTTCCTGTCCACCTTGTCCCTCTCCAGGAACTCGCGCTCGATGAGGGACTCCAGCCTCTTCTTGATCACCACGGGGTTCGGCAGGAACCGGGGCTGCAGCTGCTTCGTCACCTCCGTCACTATGCTGTTGTGGTCTAGCACCCTCCTCGCCTTCATGATCCGCACGATGGCCGCCTCGATCTGGGGTTTCCTGTCCTCCTCCACTCTATGCCGGGTCTCCATCTTCTCTGGCTCCGACTCCTTCTGCACCACCACCGTGCCAATCTTCACCTTGAATAGCTTGCTCGTGAACTTATCGTTCACGTAGAAACCGTCGTCCGGAGAAATGTCCCTGCTCATGGGATCCTTCCGCAAAACATTCTTGCCCTTCACAAGAGCAAGGGACTGAAGGCAACGCTTGAGGTCTACAGGTGGTATGGCTGTAGCCTGCTCTATCTCACGGTAAGTCAAACAGTCCGCCGCATTAAACAGCATCAGAACACACATCTGGTAAGTTGACACGTTGAGCTCATGCTTGCTGCCGTTTCCAAACGTCACTTTGATGTCCGCGGATCCCATGTTTGTCTGCCATGTGAGTCTCCTGCCATTGTGTGTGCCAAGGTAGTAAGCCCGGAACTTCTCGGATACGGCGAGCACTTCAGGAGGAAGATTGCAGGTACTGCATGGTTGCGTTGGCCAAGAACCAGTGGTGAGTATCTGGACAGATATCAAGGGGGCATCTCCAGCATCAGAAGAGTTCGCACCATAAAACCCTTGTGTAGTGTCCTGAGAGGTCTTCAAATCAGTGAACATGCCTTCCAACTTGGAAGTGAACTGATACCCACATTCAGTCTTGAGCTTCACGAGCATACTCCTCTCTGAATCATCAGAAGTAGCTCTCCCAGAGAGAAGACGCTTCGCCAAGTGTTGCTTGTAATACTTTTCAAACAGATCCTTTTCTTGCAAGTATCTAAACAGCATCATCACTTTGTCCAAGACAGTCTCAACATCCTCCTCATTGGCATCTTTCATCCCTTTCCGCAGTTTGTCATCAACATACAGTGATATGAACTCAGGGGATCTGTTGTTTAAGTTAATGAAGTACTCAAAGGAGGAATTCAGAGCATTTTGGAAGCTCTTGTCATTGCCAAATGATGTGCTAATGATATTGTCGTACTTATCCTTCTCGTTAAGAAGCCGCTGGACAAAATCAACAGGGTCCTTCATCCTCTCTGGATCTGTTACCAAACTCTTCCCAGTTTCCTTAACATGAGAAGTCATGATAGATTTGATTGTTGAGTGCCCATCTGGAACCCGTCGAAACAAATTATACATCATGGCAAGGTCTTCATACTTGTCTTCAACAAGCATACTCACAAGACCAGAGTTCTCCATAAGAAACAACCTCTGCATGTGATTTGTAAGTGTCTCTTTCACCACAACAGCAGTTATTTTCTCGTCAGTTTTGGCATCCATGTACTGTGAAACACGCTCTGATTCTTCATCAAGTCGCCTCTGAGCCTTCTTCAGATACTCGCCACAAGCACAGCACTCAATGAATTGTTGTGACTCACCGCTGTAGAAGCTAGCAGACACTTGAAGGAATGGGCTTTCAAAATCATCCTGATAAACAGAAGATCCTAGATCCATCAACATTTTAGTTGTGCTTCTCATCAAGGATCTATTTATCACCTCTCCCATCCTTTCACTATGTATGAGATCAAGAAGGGTGTCAAGCAACCTCCCATGGATTTTGGCAGACCGGACGACTGTATCTCTCCACAGTTCCAATCCAAGATCAAAGACAGCTGTCTTTTTACTGCTGGGAATGTATGTTCTGTCCATGTACATCAGAACATCTCTGATCATTTGCAATGCCTTGTTATGATCATCCCACTTCCTCTGCAACTCTTCCAAGAACAAACCACCCTGAGCAGCCTCTACTGATCTCCGCATTTGTTGAAGGTGTTCCGTCATGGTTTTTCTGAGATTGTCGTAGAGCGCCGGGCCATGCTTGTGAAGTACCATGTTATAAGCCGTCCTGCAAGAATGCATGGGATTGTCATGTTATGAACTATCAGAAGGCTACTACTAGAAAATAACATGACTAGTTAAGAAAATGTAAAAAATATGTTTTCAAAAACAAAATCCATTTATGAGACAAAAGCATAATCTGACCACAAGTAGCAGATGAGATTGTTGGTCTTTGGCTACGAGAAACTTTTATTTGGTACGTGTTCAGTAGCATACAGATTGACGGAGGTCCCTGTTTCTATGTACATGAAGATGTATACCAAAGAGCACACAAAATTGACAGGTCAAGAAAATCATGGATATGCTTAGACTATGATTACTTGTGAGATCTGCCATAACTACGGTTCTACAGAATTTTTAGTCTATAGAATCAATGGCATATCTGTTGTTTTCTCGACGCTGCATTAATAACTATGTTTTGCAACATCGGAAGGTCACGACAAGGCAAATACTATGATTCCAAATTCCAAACTTGTCTATCACTTGCCCTGAGCCAGAAGATGGAACATTACAACTTAAAAATCAAGACGATGTTTCGTCAAAAAAAAACTTAGATACCAAACACACCAACAAATATATAGCCGATTGTAGGAAGCGTGGAACAGGAGATCAACAAACCAGTAGATTAGATCTTCCAAACTAAATGCCCATGTTTTTTATACTACAGATAATGTACCCAATTGCGCCAGTTCAAATCGACATGTCCACAGGACGGCTCGATTTTTACGTTACCCACTACCGCCATAAAGAAGCATCAGTAATTACAATTTGTATTCATTGGTGCTTGTTTATAGCTGTTCACAGTAAAATTCCAATCTAATTCTAATGATTGCAAGCACCGTGTGATATGATCGCAATCTCGTAACAAAACATGAATCTACAAGCAGTCCTAAAGTACAAATACGGTCACAAAACTGAGGGGCGCGAGGTCGGAACCCCCAGCTAATCGAAACCTCGCGCTGCGGTTTCCTCGATCAACTTCTATCAAATACACGGCCATACTAACATGAGAAATTCGACGGGAAAAAACAGGGGCGCGCGGGTGATGTATAACCTGTACAGCTCCTCGAAGGAGAGGCCGCTGGCGTTGTGGTTGTAGATCTCGCGGATGGCATCGTGGAGCTTCTTCCACGATTTCTCGAAGAACAAGGGGTCGGTCTCCACCCGGTGCCTGAACGGCTCGATCCTCGCCTGGCGCTTCTTCTGGGAACTCATCTTGTCCGCAGTCGCCTTGACGCCGAGGCGCTCCGGCGAGAAAGGCGGCGATGGCTAGGGTTTCGCGGGCGTGGAGGAAAAGAGGAGAGGATATTTGATCGCTTCGAGATTTTAAAATTCGTTTCCTTCTTAAGCTGACGCGGTCCGGGTGGATGAGGGAGTCCGCGGCCTATTTTGGGCGTTCCTGATTTGGATTCTTGTTTCGTTTCAGATTCAAATTTGAAGGAGATTAGTTAGTGTTACTCGTAATCTTATGATTATTCCAAGGAAAAAAATGGTATTTTCATGAAGTTAATTTTTTTTTGAAAGGATATTTTCATGAAGTTATTGAATTAGACATTTCAATGGCAATCATCATCTCACAACATCAGTACCATAAGTAGCAACGAGCAAGTACCGAGGGGTGAAGAAGCGTCGCCACCGGCTTGATCTCCTCCCTCCGACGCCCTCTCCGGCCGCCGAGACCAGATCCGGCCACACCCCAGCGTTCTCCTTCCACCCATACCCGCGATATGTAGGGGCGTGGCTTGCCGACGCTGCTGCTCCCGGTGCTTCTGCCGGCGTCCCCATGGCCGCCGAGCTCCCGCCACCCGCCATTGTTCTTTCAGGCAAAGTTCTGGAGTCTTCGCCGTCGCCCTCCCCGTGCCCTGCCGCGTCCAAGCCTGCGGATGCGGTCTTGGAGTCAGTAACCGAGCTTCTGCGCGCCGCCGAGCAGAATCGAGTGCCCCTGGCTCCGCCGGCGATGGGCCCCCCGTTGTGGCTGGTAAGTTGTTGGAGGCCTCCCATGTGCCCGCGTTAGAGGTGCACTCCGGGCAGTTCGCTCCAGCTCCGTCGACCACCTCTGCCACCACGCTGGTCGCGGCCGTCCTGTCGTCCCGCAAGGCTGACCCGGCCGTTGGGGGTCGTTTGGCTCGTCCTCGCCACCGCCATATGCCCGCGACGGCGGTCGAACCTCCCCGCTGCCCGCCCGTCATCCCTGCTGCCATGGTCAAGGGATCCATCGTCGAACTGTCGGAAGCACCCATTATCAATCCCGCGCCATGGCCTCCGCTGGCTCGCCCAAGCTCTCCCGACGCGTCGCCGCTGGACGTGCTCGTCCAGATTCCCGTTCAAGACTCCGTCTCCATGTCGCTTCCCTCGCCAACGACCCCTGCAGATCAGCTGCAGGGCTGCCCCTTGACTCATGCGTCTGTGGAGTTTATCCCCGAGTCCACTGGGTCGAGGCTGGCGCCATGCCGGGCATGCAGCTCTGCAGTGCCGACTGCCCGGTTGCTGCTTCTCGCCATGTCGCTGATCCCTCAGCTTCTTCTGTTGATGGTGGGTGTGGAGGCGGTGCAGCGTATGCCGTTCAAGGAGCCAAGGAGGAGTGGGAGCATGTGGGTCGCAGGCGCCGCTCCGGCCGGGTCGCTCCCCCCGAGCGGTGGAGGAAAGGCATGGAGCGTTGCCTCGCGTTCAAGCGTTGGGCTCGTGGGAGGTGCTTTCGTTGCCTTGAGCGTGGCCACCAAGTCAGGGCATGCCGTGAGCCTTTCATATGCATTCGTTGTCGTCTCCCTGGTCATCGGGAGAGGTTCTGCCATGCTAGCTCTCCGGTCGCTCGCGACCGCTCGCGCCTGCTCTCCAATCTGTCGCGCTCCTTGCCAGCGAAGCCGCTCCCCGTCTGTGGTTGTGGACCGCTCGTCGCTGCGTGTGTCGGTGCCGCCAAGATCTCCATCTGTGTGTTGCAAGGTTTCCGATGCTAGCGCCGTTTTGGGTTCTACTTTGGAGTCCCAGCTTGCCATGTTGCGCATGGAGTTTCTTCAGAAGGTGGAGTTGCTTCACATTGAGCTTCACGACACTCTAGCCAAGCTTCAGGCTACTTCAGTTGTGTCTTTGCCGCTTGACCTCCAAATTGGTTCTGTTGATGAGGGAGGTGGATGCTTCTTTGGGGATTTTTCTCCTCGTGCTAAGGTTGCGGCGCCAGTTGTGCAGATTATGTCTGACCTACAGGAGCCTAGTGAAGATTCATCTATGGTGCTACCTATGGAGTTGAGCTCATTGGAGTCCTTGACGGTGGACATAGCGCCATCACCACCTCTGTCTGAGCCATGCCATCCGTCTGTCTTTGTGGACAGTGGAGGCTTGGTTGATTCTGTCATTTTCTCTTCTTTGAGTGACCAAATTGGTGAGACAGATGTGTTGGCGCCTAACTCCGAGGCTCTCTTTGGCAAAGAGATTTGCGACTTGCTCGTCGATTTGGAGACGGCTTGCCCTGGGTATGGCAAGGATATTGCTTGCGTCTTGGCAGGGAAAGCTTCAAACGGTGTAGTCATGGAGGTGGAGAAGTCTCTCAGAAGGAAAACAAAGAAGCTTCGCACGGAAATCTTCCGCTTTGCTTGATTGTTGGCCCGTTTCAGTTGTTGTGTCGATAGTATAGGTTGGGCAAGGTCGTCGCCGACCAGTGGGTTTTTGGCTGAGAGTTGTTTGTCTGTGGTTGTGGGTTTGTTATATCGGTTTTCGTCCAGTTTTCCGTTAATTAACCGGACAACTATCTTCTTTTTAATTAATCGATGGGGCAAAGCTTTTGCTCCCGTTTCAAAAAGTACCATAAGTAGCTCGTCACACATCGTGAAGTTACTTTACAGCTCACTATCAAACTATGGTTCAGGCTCATCTCAGATCCTATCTCTTGCGATCAAAGTACCCGTCGTCTCACCAAACATTGCACTAGTTGTTAAAAATGTTGTCTCGCATAAAATTTGTCGTCCTCACTTCACCAAAATTTGAATCGTGTTGCAGGAGTTCAGGAGTGTTTGGACTTAAGGCATGACAAAATAGATTAGTCGCTAGAATCGGCTCTCTCGTTCCCCTTCCCCTGCTACAGTAGATCGAAGAGGAGAAAAGGCGTCCCGTGTTCTCGCCGGCGATTCCGCCGCTTCCCTCCTTCTCCGGCGCCGCTCCGGCGTCGCGAGGCGGGGGGAAGCTCCGGATCTCGTCCGTGCGTGTATATAGGTGTGTTTTTAGTAGCTTAGGTCCCGGTGGCGGCGGTGGGGTGGAGCCGGCGTCGCGTCCGTGGAATTTGGGTGTCGGTGCTCGTCTTCCACCTCGGCGTCGTCCTCTGTGGCGGTGCCTGCGAGCTGCCGGCGGTTCGTGCTCGTCGATCTTCGGATCTGGCGGGCTTCGGTGGCTTGGGCGAGGTTGTCGCGGCGAGGGTGACGACCTTGCTTTGCCTCTTTTGTCCTCCGTCTCCGTCTTCGCGGCGGTGAGGTGCGCTCCAGCCTCACCGTGGAGCTTCTGGAGGGTGTGCTGGAGTTGGAGTTGCCGGTGCGCATCTCCGGTTTCCCTGGCCGGCCGTGGTGGCGAGGGGGGAAGTGGGAGTGCTGCTGTTGCAGCTCAAGCTGGAGGTTCGTGGCGACGGTGTGGTTCTGCAGGCTCTTCGGCGTCTTCTGCCGCACCGGGGATGGGGAGCGCCATGGCCGTACTCGTTCAACGTGCTCGGATCCGGCGTCTGACGGCGGACAGCTCATGCGGTCTTCTTCATTTGTGGAGGTGCTTCTTCTCTCGGGTAAGTGGGCGGCCTGGCGTCTTCCCCTCTGGCGACGGCGTCGGTGGCTGGATGAAGCTGTAGGTTCGCTGTAGGTGGTGTTCTCCTCTTGTATTTGTGCTTCAGTTTTCCTGTTCTTCCATGTTTTGGTATAAATACAAGGGGGTTTCGTTCAAAAAAAGAAAAGAAAACGATTGTACAAAAAAAGTTGGCAATGTAAATGTAAGAGAAAATAGACAAAAAACAAATTGGTGGCGGTATTTCCTTTGCTTTATCATTTATGTGGTAGCTCATGTGGAGAGAATTATTCAGCATGGCTAGGCTAATCTTGGTATAACTAACCTATCATACTTGGTGAATTCTCTCAAAAGATGGTTTTTTCATCTAGGTAAACTCATCATCTCGGACATTTGACTCGATTTTTTTCATTGATGGTTCCATCATTGTTCATTTGAGCTTCCATTCAATGAGCGCAAGTATCCAGCAAACAAAAGTATCCTCCATCTTCTAAATAATCCCACAAAACATGTCGGTTGTCATTTATCACCCACGGAGACCACACACTGCAAAGCTGGCCTCCTACACTTCTATACTCACGTAAGATAGGGACAATCATCTTCCGCCATTACGGTGATTTGGAGGACGAGCTACACAGAGCTCTTTTAAAAATAAAAAATAAAACTTTTAGGTTTCTAAGAAATGTGAAACAATTCCCAGATCTATAACATTATTATGTCTACCATTGTGCAAAATTCCAATGAGAAATATTCTGTATTTTGGCATGTGTAAAAATAACAAAAATTTGGATCTGAGATGCGATTTGACATATTTCAGATTTGTCAGGATTTGTCATTTTTGTGTAGGACGAAATATAAATTATTACGGGTTGAAAATTTACAGAAAGGTATAACAGGACATTTTCAACGTCTAGGATTTTTTACAAAAAAATTTATACTTTAAAATATCGATTCAATGTTTTTCAAATAACGGGCTATGTGGAGCTCATCCTCCAAAAGAACTTTCCACGTCTTCCACATGCTATGATGTGAACATTAGTGACGTCGAGGATGAGGAACACAATGGTGTCTAACTGTTGATTCAATCTCGCAACCATGTGAACCTTTCCCGCAACGCTGCTTCATCCATATTGTCCATAAAATTGATGCTTTGTCTCTGCTGATTTTTGCTTACATATGCTCCAGACTTAAATATAATAATATGTTTCCTACCATATATGCATGTGCTTCGTTCTTTTACACTACCATACAAATGGTTTTCTACTACCTTCTTCATGTTTCAACCAACAAAAAAGTATGGTTCATATGGCTAAGTGACGTGTAAGTGTTTTAGTATTACATGTGACATGCTCTAAACTTCACAAAATATGTGTCGTGGTATTTTCCGACGGAAAATTTATGTTCAGAGGGGGTCACACTCGAAAATCGAGATGGTAACACACGACAGACAAAGATTTATACAAGTTTGGACCCCGACAAAAGAGCGTCGGGTAAAGACCTTACTCCTATTGTGTGGCGGCATTGTATTATTCTCCATATGTTTAGGCGATTTCGAGGTAGAGTTCGATCTCGACTATGGTGAGTCGATGATTATGGGTGTATGTTATGTGAAGGGCCGTAACACATTCAGCGGCGGCCCACATTCGCCCGTATACACTAGGTGGTGGAATTAGGGTAACCGAATGGACTCACAAATGGATGTGTCTATACTAAACCCTAATTGAATATTCTATATCAGATATGAGTCGGTTTATCTTGACTATCCCGCATAGTACGGCGTATGGCGATCTTGGCATGGCTCATACTTAAATTGATGTGTTCAAGCTCGCCCACGCAGCTCGAACCCTTGCGGCGGTATATTGTGATCCGAGTGATCCACCTTCTGCCTTTATAGGACTACATGTTTCCTAGTAATTGCATATGCTCGGTTCCTTATAGACTATGATCCTAGTGTTTTGGTACCACATTGTCCATGCTTCTACCATCATAAATATTCACTCCAAAATACACCATATGTGCTTCATAGCTGATGAGGGGTGAACCTCTAGGGTTGCCCGATCTTCACGAATTGAAGGCGGATTCGGATGAACTCACGCAAGAACACAAAAAACACAAAGAACGCGAAGAACACTCGAACACAAACCCGATACAATGACATGTTTCCCTTACCGGTACGTCCAACCGGTCCAATAGAATTCCAAAGGGAGAGATTGGCAAGCGCTCGGTAGAATCGAGGGAGGAGAGATCGTGGCGGTAGAATCCCGCGGGAGAGACAACCACAATAGAATCCAACCAAAAAACACTAAGCACAATAAGGGGTGTCTTGATACAACTCAATAGATGAAGGATCTAATTAAGGAGAGGTCTTGAATCCACAAGAGGGATCTTCTCCACTAGGGGAGGAATCATCTCCACAAGGGGAGGGGATGAGCACAAGCTCTATCTCTATCTCATATCGTACCTACCTCTACTAGGAGGGTAGGAAGTCCTATATATAGTCTAGACCCAAAGGGTAGGTGGGGAAAGGGGATACATGGGTCAACGCCCAGATCTGCACGCAGACACGCGTCGGGCGGTAGTACCGGGCTTGGGCCGGTAGTACCGGTCGCAGAGTAGTACCGGGGATCCTGTCGCAGTACTACCGGGATGATCGGCGGTGATTCTATTAGCGTCCGAGATTATGAGGTAGTGAGTCCGGTAGTGCCGGATGGTGCCGAGCAGTAGTACCGGCCTGGGGCGGTATATGGTTAAGATTGTGCACAACCGAACCGAAACTGAAAACCGAAACGGAAAAAAACCTAACCGCAACCGAATGTCCGGTTATTGTGGTTAGTGGTTAGGTTTCAGTTAGTAGAATACCTAACCGAACAGCCCTCGGTTAACTCAGTTTAAAACCGAATTCGGTTTTAACTGGAATAAACCGAACAACACAGTCCAGTACAATTTAAGGCCCAGCCCAACTTCCACAAACGTTTTATATAAGTTGTGGGATGCTATCGGTCACGAAATGTGGTACAGCCCACTGGCCTGGCCGTCATTTGTGCTATTTACAGCGTACAGGTTGTGAGTTTAAGTGCCCAAATTGTTATTTTGGGTGATTTTTTAAATGTATTTTTGTTTCTCACTAGTTAAACACATCCAATCTTGCATATAATAGATAAAACTGAAATATATGGGCATAAAAATTATTTGTTTTTCAAAAAATCACGTCAACTTTGGTTAGTTTGGTTATTACCAAACCGAACCGAAATTAAATGGTTACTAGGAAACGTGCCCGTGCGTTGCAACGGGAGAAAAAGATAAACTTTCAGATAAGTGTGCACTTTAGAATGAGCACGAGCTCGTGTTGTCTCATCTGGTCATCTATAGTTTATTTGATGTTGGCATGAATCTGACCACATAGAAGCATGGTCCATGTTGATCTTTTTTTTTTGACAAATATTGAGTTAGTATAAGCAAATGCAATTTGTCAAAAAACAAAACAACTATATCTGCTGTTAATTTCTGCATATTAGGCTTGATCATTGTACAACATGAACCACGACAAGCTTTGATAGGCTCTGCACGAGCTTATTCTCATGATAGCAAATGATCAAATAATAATAAAAACTTGGCCAAAGTCAACTTGATGACCTGCATCAGCACAAGTAAGAATATTTTTGAAACCATTTTGTACGTCACTTTCAACACTCGAAGTTTCACTTCTGCACACAAGAGCCTAGAGCTTCAAAAACCATGTAACTCCTTCGCACCATATCTCACAATCCAACATGTGGTGGAGTTGGTATAGAATATACAAGCGTTGGGTTCAAAGTTCAGACCAAATTATTTTCTACCTTTGCCCCTGCCGAGTCAAGCTATCTGAATTCTGAACCATCAGCGGGAAAAATCAGCTATCCTTTGTTCGCAGCTCAATTTGAAAGTATGAATGAGAATATTAGTTTCACTGCTACCCGGCCAGCGGCCGCCCTTGCACGCTAGAAAAACACCTACAGAAATCAGCAACCTACAAGAAGTTACACCACAACAAGTGGAGCGCCGAGCGAGTACATGAGTGACAGTAAAATTCTAAGCACAAACAAATATGGTTAGCTCCAGCCAACTACAGTAGAGAAATCTCAAGAGCACCATGCCACCCCACGGTATTAGATTACAGAAAATAGAGCATATGTATAATTGAAAGTCGCATTACCTAGGTCTAATTAGTCAACCCTGATACTGCAGGAGCAAGGAAGCAAGGGGTGAGGTGGACGACATGAGATCTTGTCGATCGGGATTGGTTAGCCCGCGCATCTGTAAAGACTTCGGCAACAGGCGATCAGCCGCATTGGACGGGGGAACATCAGATTTTCCCTCCCATGTCTCAATCACTCGTTTTATGGCTGCTCTGTGTTCCTCACACGCACGAGAGTGGTAGCAAAGCCTCAATGGCTCAATCTCTCACACAACCATCGCAGGCAGGCCCTCCAAGCTCTCCCAATCCTGAATCCTAATCAATCTCGCAAACCTTATCTCTCAAACAACCACATAGTAGAAACGAAATCTCCACACACACATTGGATAATCAATCTAGACACACCAAATCGACAAATCAACCATCCCAATTATGCATCCACTAATTTCGGACCTTCATAAGTGCGATCTGGTGCTGCTCTTTGGACGCGGGCGCATAGGACGAATCTGGCAGGTAGAACTGTCAGTGAGGCCGGGTGCTCACATACGGGCGTGGTTTGCGGCGCTAGCTGCTGGTACGGGCATGGAGAGCTAAGCGGCGCGGCTCTCTCGGCAAGCAGGTCCAGGCGGAGCAGGGGACATGTAGGCGACGGGAGCGAGGCGGCGCCACATACGCGGGCTGGTGTGCCGCCCGGCAAGGCAATGGAAGGGGAGCAGCCGAGGGAAGCGGAGAAGAGCATCGTGGCGAGAAGGTAGCCTCGATGCGGGAGAAGGCCTCGCTCTGGGTGGTCATGTGCGTGAACCCCGGCCCTTGAGTTGCCGCCTCCGCCGCGCGCGATGCGGTGGTCCGCTCGAGCTCCTTGTCACCGAACCAGAAGGAACTCGTGATTGCGATGCTCCAGCGCCACATACGCGGGCTGGTGTGCCGCCCGGCAAGGCAATGGAAGGGGAGCAGCCGAGGGAAGCGGAGAAGAGCATCGTGGCGAGAAGGTAGCCTCGATGCGGGAGAAGGCCTCGCTCTGGGTGGTCATGTGCGTGAACCCCGGCCCTTGAGTTGCCGCCTCCGCCGCGCGCGATGCGGTGGTCCGCTCGAGCTCCTTGTCACCGAACCAGAAGGAACTCGTGATTGCGATGCTCCAGCGCCACATACGCGGGCTGGTGTGCCGCCCGGCAAGGCAATGGAAGGGGAGCAGCCGAGGGAAGCGGAGAAGAAAGGAGGCAGCGAAGGGGATTAGTTGGGTTATTTGACCCGAACGAACAGTTATTTCACCTAGGCGGTGGCAGTTGCCGTAATTCCTACAGTAAAATAGGGGCAATTCTATACCAGACGAAAAATTCGCAAGAAGCCTTAGTTCCTTTATTATTAGGTAAAGATTACCGAAACCGAACCGTATTTTCATACAAAACCGAATTTACCAAAGTATCAAAACCGTATTTACCGTATAACCGTATAAACCGACCGAATTAACCATATTAACCGAACGCGCATCCTTACTGTTGGCTCCTCTTCCTTCTCCTCTTCCAAGCCTACGTCTTGTCGGGCTTGCTTTCTCTCGCGCCTTGGCCATCTTCCCATGGACTCGTACCCGTGGTGACACACCTAGCAATGCAAAGGGGACGATGTCAAGTAGTATACCATCCAAACGTGACATATAGTGGCTTATATAGTGGAAGGAGCTCACCTTTGAGATCCATGGTGACTTGTGATGTGTTGGAGTGTTTGACATGGTGATGGACGTAGGCCACCCCATATCAATAGCAGAAAAAGTAAAACCTAAAAAGAAGTAGTGAGCACGAAGGACGAATGGTTAAATATAATAATTAGATCCAATGTGATTTACGGGAGTACTTATATGAAATAATGTAGCACAACCCAACCTTGTTTGCAAATAGACTATATCCAGGTGCATGGTGGGTTGGGCCATCCTACACAAGCAGTCCCATGACCCGCTAGGATCGAACGACAAATCCCTAGTTATGTCCACCCTTACGCTCATTCAATTCCCTCTATTTAGCGAGACATCATCTATATTTTTATCAGCATTCGTTTGATATGACAACTAAGCACCACAACAATACATCAAGATCATTCCATCTTACTAAATTCAAGAGGCGTGCACGTGTCACATAACCAAAAAAGCTTTCTGAACATTGAATAAATCAGGGATCACCCAAAAGTAAGAATCTATTTCTTTCGTTGCGATGTTGAGCTATGCCTTTATTATGTTATAGTAGTAAATGTGCACGTGCAATACAGGTCTATGTGATCCATCCATAATTATTTACTCTTGTAAAAGTTTTGTCCTCATATGTCAAGAGACAACCTTTTCGAACATCTTCCAAAGTTTTGTACCTCTTTATGTTGGTGCTCACAATGGCACTAATCAAAGTCAATCCTACCATGACTCCATAACAATACTAAAGGTTAGGCGTAAGTGAAAGGACAAGGATGTCGCCTAGAGGGGGGTGAATATGCGATTAAAACTTTTCCGGTTTAGGCTTGATAAATGCGGAATAAAACTAGGTGTTTTAATTTAACAAGCAAACAACCTAAATATATTAGGTTCACCTATGTGCACCAACAACTTATGCTAAGCAAGACAAGTAACAACGTGATAGCAAGATATAATACTTCAAGCACGAAGGCTATCACAATGTAAAGTGCACAAGTAAAGAGCTCGGGTATAGAAATAACCGAGGCACGCGGAGACGATGATGTATTCCCGAGTTCCTCCTTTTGAGCGGAATACGTCTCGTTGGAGGGGTGTGAGTTTCAAACTCAAACGCCACAAATGGCCTCACCCTATTTTCCGATGAACCTCGAACAAAAGCTCGATTCACGTTCCACTATTGATTTCCTTTTGGGCGGAAATCGAGTCCCTTACAACAATCTTGAGGCACAACCCACAAAACGATTGGGAGCTCCCAAGTGACCACAAAAGGTCTCAAACACCACAAAGGCGTCTAGGGTTCAATGACCCAAGAGTAACAAGCTCACAAACTTTCACTTTCACGAATCCTCGTGGAGAGAGCAAACCGATGCAACAAAATGCAATGGCAAGAACACAAGAAGTGTTCAAGTCCTTCACTCTCAAATTCTAACAAAGCAACAAATACTTATGGGGGAATAAGAGAGGAAGAACAATGGAGGAGAAACACCAAGAACTCCAAGGTCAAGATCTACTAGGTTCTCCTCACTTAGAGGAGAGATGGATTGGTGGAATTGTAGATCTAGATCTCCTCTCTCTTTTCCCTCAAAGATATGCAAGAATCATGGGAGGAAATGAGAGAGAGGCAAGCTTTTCAAGGTCAACAATGATGGGAGAGAGAGAGAGAAAAAAACGTGCTGGGCAAAGCTAGAACCGTTGGGGAAGAAGGAGGCCTATTTATAGGTCCCCAAGAAAAAGAGCCGTTGCAGAAAAGTCACACCGGAGACTCCGGTCTGGCAGACCGGAGACTCCGATCCAAGTGAACAAATCGGTCCAAAAAGTGGTCCGGAGAATCCGGCCAGACCGGAGACTCTGGCCTCTCCAGGCCGGAGACTCCGGCCAGACTAGTACAAGTACTAGTTAGGCTCTGGAAAAGGGCAGGACGGAGACTTTGGACCGGAAACTTCGGGTTTGGGCCGGAGACTCCGGCCTACAGAAAAACTGCAGAAATAC
The DNA here is from genome assembly GCA_947311845.1 of Poa pratensis. Classification (NCBI taxonomy): domain Eukaryota; kingdom Viridiplantae; phylum Streptophyta; class Magnoliopsida; order Poales; family Poaceae; genus Poa; species Poa pratensis. The sequence goes on along the minus strand of CAMZMU010000089.1, from coordinate 39,987,541 downwards.
CAACAAGAAAACGAAGATATCTTGAGCATACGGACTCCGTTTTCAATGTTCTTGGGCTCGTTGGAATCACCACAACGAGCACAACAAGATTATGTAGAGAAACATCATAGTCCAACAAGGGAGTATAAAAACCAAATGGGGAAAGGTTAGACCTCTCGAAAAGAGAACAACCGGTAAAACCTCCAATATCAAAAACGCAACAAGATAATCGAATGAAATCCGTTTTTGATGAACACGAGCTTGGCATGAAGATGAACCAAGCTCTAATTCGTCACATGGATAAAAACCAAATAAGAAGCAAGAAATATGATATGTCAAGGATGCAAAGGTTTGAGCTCTCCGCAAAGATGCGATCAAGTTACTCACTTGAGAGCCCCTCTTGATAGTACGACGTCTATCCTATAACCCGGTCCCCCACTAACACCATGAAACCGGTAAAATAGAAACCCTATCAAGATCATACCTTTGCCTTGCGCATTTCACTTGAGCTAGATGATGACGATTTTGATCTCTTCAAGTGGACCATCTTTCTTGATTGTGCTTTGCTTGGATTGCCTCTCTTAGGCACATCTTCACTTGACCATTATCCCCAAATGGGTTGCAAGATACAAGCATATGATATCTTCTAGATGCCCATCTTGAACTTGCACCACTCAACCTTGATGACGATCACCACTTGACGTCATCCTCCATGAGCTATAAGAAATTTTCCTTTTGATGCAAGCCCATGGAGAGATATCTAACCCAACAAAGGAATGCCACACACACACAATGGGTTAGTTCACAAATCTATATGGACAATTTCTTACCATACCATTGTATCACATGATCCCACATGGTACATCATTTAGCTTTGTGTGTTGATCAACTTGAATCCACTCTTTGCACTTAGTCTTGATCAACCTTGTATCTTTTCTTCTACTTGATCATATAAAATATACCCATTATAATCAATGATCTTGATGGCATACAACCTTGAATCCAACACATGGAGTTCAAGCGATGCCTATGGACAAACCTATAAGAATATCTCAATACAAACATTAGTCCATAAGGATTGTCATTAATTACCAAAACCATGCATGGGGCAACATGCACTTTCAGTGTTGTGTTGATGATGGTTGAGCCTAATGTATAGACGCTTCCTTCGAGCTTAACCTTCTCGAGAACCGCCTTGAAGAGGAAATTGAAGATGGCTCGTTTTCTAATGAGGCATGATGATGAGAATGGCATTCAAGACAATAAGTGTAACATCCCAAAAATTATTAACAAGTATTATTAATTCCAAAAATGGGAGCCAACAAAAACTTTTGTTAAATTATATGTGTTGATCTCTTATTCTTGCTTGTGTTGCTTATTTCCTCTTGTTATGTGTTGCTTGCTTTATTTTGAAAACATAAAGAAAAGAAGAGGAATAAATTAAAAGCAAAACAAGAAAAATAAATGTGGCAAGTGCCACACAAATTCTCCAAGTGAGGATCTCATTTTGTTTCCAACAAAATTTAGTGGAGTGGTATTGCAAAACCCTCCCATTTCATTCTTAATACTTATCTCTCTCAAATAGTATTTTCAAATTAGTTTTAAAAATTCAAAAGTAAACAAAGTAAAAATAAATTAAAATGCCTTAATTAAAACACTATAAAAGAAAATGTTTCAAAACTTTTTATTATTTTATGCCAATTTTTGTGGAGCTTCTGCACCTTATGGGAAGGCTCCACAAATTTTGCCAAATTTTTATAAATTGGTTTGGTGCCTCAAATTAAATCAAGAAATGCTTCTGGTTTTAAACAGAAGGACTAAAAAGCAAATAAGAGAAAGAAGAAGGAAAAGAAGCAGTGCACAGGAGCCAGGGGGGTTCTTGCAAAACCATCATCGTCTACCTCCCCCTAGCTCACTGTCGCCGTCGCCGTGGCGCCTTGCTCGACGTCGCCGTTCCCAGGCCCCCCAGGGCCCCTTGCCCGCGCTCCCCCTCGCCCCCGTGCCTCTGCACCCTCTGCGGGCAGAGGAGACCCTCTCCCCTCGCCTTAACGCCGTTGTCCCCCGAAGCACGCCGCGGAGGAGTTGGACGGCGCCGGCCAAAATTGGCCCAGCTCACCGCACCTCGCCACGCGATCCGCTACGACGCGCACCCTAGCCCACGCCCGGACCCCCCAGACACCGAGCGCCAACCTCTCCCGCCCTCTGGACGCCGCTGGACCGCGACCACCGTGCGCCGCCGTCGCGCCTATTTAAACTCGAGCCGCACCTCGCATTTTCCCCACGCCCCACTGCCTCTCCTTGCTGCACCACACTCCCACCACTCGCCCGTGCACCACCACGAGGGCGGAGCCGCTGCTGCGAGCTCGCTGCTGCTCGTGCCCGTGCTCGACCGCCCGAGAGACGCCGCCTGGACACCGCCGGAGACCGCTGCCGTGGCCGTGGAAGTTCAGCGGCTCGCCGTCGACGTTTCACGCCGTCCCAGCAAGTAGGACTCAGCCAGGACGTTCGCCCGAGCCTCCGCCGTCGTCTCGCATCATCACCGAGTCCTCCCGAGCCCTCTAGGTGAGGAACCGTCTACCACCGTGCCGCCGGCGCGGCGGCGCCGCCATTTTATGGTCGCCGCCGTGGCCTTTGAACGTGCGCCGTTGGATCTAGATCCAACGGCCGCGTAACGCTTCATTTAGATGAGCGGCTGACGGGCTGGCCCCACCCGTCAGCATTTTATTAATTTCCAACCGTTCACTGAGTCACTGACAGAAGGGCCCCACTAGTCAGATTTCTCAACATTATCCACACTGAGCACCTTTTCTATTTTTAATTTCAGAAGAATTTCAGTACTGGACCCAATTTGTAAAATCAATAACTTGAGATTTAGGAATCCAAACAAATCAAACTCAATTGTTCTGGAAAGCTTATGAAATTGTTTAACCAACCCAATTGGTCTCATGTCATTTAAATAAATAGTTAAAAAGAATTATTGAAAATGCCACAGAAGGTTCAAAATCTAAACTTGTTTGTTTCTGATACTCTGCTAGTCCAAATAATTCCAAACCAATTTTGCTAGCTTAGTACTGCCTTGTATTAGCTCCCCTAATTTTGGTAGAATTATTTAAGCAATATTAATTGTTGACTTTAAGATAAACCCTTCTGGACAAAAACAAACAAATATGTTTATTGGTTGATCCAAATGAGTTAGGACCAATTTTGTTAACTCACATATAGCAATGTTTACTTACCCCTAAAAGGATTTAATTTTTGGAACAACAGAACATATTTGGTAACCAAAACTTGATTATTAAGGTACTGGATTCAAACCAATGTGTAGGGAGTTTGGTAACTCCAAATGATCCAATTCAAATTGGGTTGTCTTCTACACATCAGTAGCTTTCTATAGAAATTTAGTTTGTATTTTTGTGACCAACAGAACTCAAGTTGTGGAATTAAACATGTTTAACAAGTTTCTGCCATAATTTGGACTTAAACAATTAATGTTTAATTCAATTGTTTTGAAATTAAATTGTATTGTTTGTTGTATCCAGTGGCTATTTAGAGCATTTAGGATTGTGATACTGTGATGATGTGATGTTGTTTGAGTAGTTTTAGTGATTGCTTGTGTTTGTTTGTTTATCGATTAGACGAGAACGTTGCCGGAGATATCGAGGAGGGGGAATTTGTTGAACCAGAAGATCAAGATCAAGTCCCCTTTGCCGAGCAAGGCAAGCTACTCTCCGAGCTTGCACCTAAATATATATGCATCTACTTTGATCAAATGATTTACTCTTAAAACCAATGGTTTACAAAACCTTTTCCAAAAGTGTATGGAAATTATTTTGCCACCCTATGTAGTAGTTATGAAACTTTAGGATGGAAAACAATGTTGTTTATTCAAACTCCTTTGGAAATACTTGTGTGGTTATGGAATGCCGAGATGTCGGTGTTAAAGTGGAGAAATGGAAAAATGGGAATGTTTATGAAAAATGCACAGTATCCTAGTACTATGACAACCAATCTTAATCTGTGCGACCACACTTACCCCCATATGGGAACGGGGCTTAGTCATATAATTTGCTCTTATTAGTATGGGATACCTCATCGACGGAGATGACTCCGTTATGCATGAGGGGATGGTTTGTGAACTCCCCTGACCTGGGTCCTCGCTCAAACTCTATGGAAAGATAAGGAGGAGGATTGAAGACTTCATAAATGTGGTCGCCGGGAAAAACATATGAGTCCTCACACTTAGGGTTGCCGACGGGGACCGGACTGAGTGTTGGTGGGAATTATCATATGGGTAGGATCCTATACTAGCATGAGCAAAGGAGAGGCTAGGGTCGGTGGCTCAACTTCGCATACACCTTGTATGGCGGGACGTGGCTGACACGATGAGTTACCGGATGGGTGTGGGATAAAAAGCGTGCTACCTCTGCAGAGGGTCAAAACTATTCGAATAGCCGGGTCCCCGGATATGGACAATTGGGAGACTGTCCTAAGATCTTGTGCAAATTTTTGGAAAAGCTTTTAAGTTTAAAATAAAATGAATTGGTGATGGCATGATATAACTATACCAAATGGAGTGGTATGAGTTGTGGGACTAATTGGACCATGGTGAGCCCTGGTCCGGAAAAGAAAGGGTTTGGAGAAACAAAGGAGATGGTGATTTCTTTTAAAAACAGTTATAAAACTCTTCTTACCTTTTTCAATAAAGATATAGAGATGTTTTAAAACAATTAAAAGTGGTAAGTTAAAATAAAGTTAGTGCATACTCATGTTGGGGTAGTTTGCGAGTACATTCAAATGTACTCATATTGGTTTCGTCCCTGGCTATTGTCCTAGCCAGACTACGAGGAGGAGCACTACGCCGAGCAGGAGTATGGTGACTTCTACGCGAACTAAGGATCTCCACAAGTCAGCTGCCTGTCGGGTCGTCATCGTTAGAATATGATGTCTACTACGCCGTAGCTTCCGCTGATATTTTGGTTTGGCCCTTGAAGGCACCTATGTAAGAACTTGGTCTAAATGACCATTTATGTAAGACTTTTTATTCGGTACTGTAATGGATGTAAACTTTGGTATCCAATTCGGATTATGTGCAACGACAGACTGATCACGGGATCGTTGTGTTAAGCATAATCGGGTATTTCGGACAGCTAGTCCGGGGTCCCCACAGACTTGGTATCAGAGCCATCCTGACTTTAGGAAACCTTAGTTAGCATGGTCGTCAAACAAGTGTTATCAAAAAGAGTAATTTCTAAAAGAAAGGAGTGAAGTATTTTTGAAAACCGCTTATCTCCAATCCTCTTACTTATGCAAAAATTCATTAAACATTACAATTTCCTTAGTATCCTTAAAATTTTGTGCACTTATCATCCCACTAACTTAAAATTTTGCTTAAAAATTTGTAGATGGCACTCCACTGGACCGAGTTCGTTCAGCTGGAGAAGGATAGCAAGCTGACGTTCGAGAATGACTTGTTCGAGTTGAGCAAGCTGCTAGGTCGCCCCGCTCCAGAGTTTGAGGGAGCCCAGATTGATGTTCACGGTGTCGGAAGGCTGAGCTGGCTCATCAGGTCGTCAGTTCGCCGGAACATCAAGTCTCCCAGTTCCAGGACGCTCGTCTTCACCACCAAGGAGGCCACCTGGGTTGACGGTCTCTGTACTGCTACACAGAGGATGATAGCCCGACTTTGTGAGGAGCACAAGGAGGAGTTAGTAGACTCCCGTTTCCGGTTCTACGGGAGGCGCAACTGCGACGGACACCCTACTCCTTCCCCTTGCCACCCGATGTTTGGGAGCTACATCATGGACATGGAGCTCTTACTTCAGCACACCCAGGATGATCTGATGCGCACTAGGATTCAGCTTCGCTTTGACCGCGAGTCGCTCGTTGAGCTTCGCGAGAATGAGGAGAAGCTGCTGGAGGATAAGGTCGCTCTTCTCGGAAAGAGGGCCCAGCTGAGGAGGACCATCGTGAAGCTCCGCAAGAAGGTGGCAGAGCAAGACCAGATGATCGAGGATCTAGAGCACCATACTGACGAGATGGAGGAGGAGGGCGAGGATCTCCGCAAGGAGAACAACGCTTTCCTCAGTGACGATGGTGACTTTGAGGAGGAGATGGACTGTGAGGAGGAGGATGATGAGGAGGAGTTAGTTGACGAGGAGGAGGAGCCCCTCGAGGCTGTTCTCGAGGACGAGGAGGAGGATCCCGAGGAGCCAGCCTACCAGTCAGATGCTGACGTGTTAGAGCTGGAGGTTCCACCTCAGTAGGCGAGTGACTTGATCACTACCGCAGGATTAGGTTGACCCCTATCGCTAGTCGAGTCGGAGTAGTGGTTCTTTTGGAAACCAGATGCTATGTGTCTTAGATGTAAGGTGATGTTGTAAGCTTGAAGTTGATGTGAACTCCTTGATGTGTTGTTTGTGAAATATAAGTATGTTTGTCTTGTTTAAATCTGTGTGAAATATTTTCATATAATCCTTAAATTAAACAACCACTTGCGAAATCGTCTTTCCCTTAGTCGAACTTTTCTGCCTTGCCTCTTATACCCGGTGTGCTTCAGGATGCCGCCCCGTCGCGACAATACGGGAGGATCAGGATCAGCACCACCACCACCAGACCCAACCCCCGCTCAACTTCTCGCGCTTATCATGGAGGAACGTGAAAATGCCCGGCAGGAGCGCCAGGCTCATCTCACTGCCCTGCAACAACTCGCAGCCGCTTACAACAACAACAACAACAACAACAATGGTGGTAATGGCAATGGCAATGAGAACCCGCGATCCACCTTAGGCGATTTCCAGAAAACCAACCCGCCTACCTTCTCCAGGGGACTTCACCCACTGGAAGCCGATGATTGGCTTCTTACCATTGGGAACAATCTGCAAGTTGCTGCTGTAGGAGACAATGAAAAGGTGCTGTATGCAACCCACTATCTTGCTGGACCTGCACGAGCTTGGTGGGAAGCTACCAAAGCTCTCCAGCAGGCTGACCACGTCATCAACTGGGATGAGTTCAAGGAGAAGTTTCGCAGGAAGCACATTTCTGGTGGACTCATTGATAGGAAGAGGGATGAATTCCGCAAGTTGAGGCAGGGAAGTAGAGATGTAGTTGGCTATCTTGATGAGTTTACCGACTTATCTCGGTATGCTCCCGAGGACACCGACAAGGAGGAGAAGAAGATGGAACGTTTCCTGAATGGGCTGCATGATGAACTGCAGTGTGCTTTGGTTGTCCATGACTTCCGTGATCTGGAGTCACTTGTGGACAAAGCCATCCAGCTGGAGACCAAGCGCAAGTCTATGTATGAAGGTCGCAAGAGGAGGATGAATGCTCAGGAAGGTTCGAGCAGTCAGAAGCCTCGTATCTTTCAGCAAAACCCCAAACCTGCCTATCGACCACCCCAAGCTCCACGCCCCAATTTCCCTAACCGCCCAAACAACTTCAACCGCCCAAACAACTTCAACCGCCCCAATGACAATAACCGTCCCAGAGGAAACTTCAACAACTTCAACCCCAATGCCAATGTTGTCTGCTTTGAATGTGGCAACAAAGGTCACTACTCCAAGGAATGCCCCAATCCCAAGAGGAATGTTCAGCGCCCCAATGCCCCGGCACCGAACAATGGTCAAGGCCGCAATGGAAATGGTAATGGCAAGAATGCCGCACCCCGCGGAAATGCTGCTGTTGTCAAGGGTCGTCTGCACCACATCAATGCTGAAGAAGCTCAAGATGCGCCGGATGTCGTGCTGGGTACGTTCCTTGTCAACTCAGTACCTGCAACTGTTCTGTTTGATTCTGGTGCAACACATTCATTTGTTACCGAGGAGTTTGTTGCTAAGGGAGGTTTAGTAGAAGGCTTCCTAACTAAAACCTTGAGTATACAAATCCCTGGTTCCACCCTAGAAACCAAGAGATTTTGTCCAAATACTGCCATAGAGATTTCAGGCGAGAAATTTGCAGCCGACCTAATTGTTTTAGGAACCCAAGGCATAGATGTCATACTCGGTATGAATTGGCTAGCCAAGTACCATGGTCGAATAGACTGTGCCAGAAGAGCTGTATCCATCACCACCGACAAAGAAGTAGAAGTGGAGTTTGTGTCTGAACCCAATCACCCCCAACCAGGCTGCCACGAGGGCATAGCTCGACCCACCCTAGATGAGATCCGTGTTGTTCACCTATTCCGAGATGTTTTTCCTGAGGAATTACCTGGTATGCCGCCAGACCGGGAAATTGAGTTCATAATTGAGCTTATCCCAGGAACAGCCCCAATATCCCAAAGACCTTATCGGATGAATCCGGAAGAACTGGTTGAGTTGAAGAAGCAGTTGGCAGATATGCTTAGCAAAGGACTTGTTCGTCCAAGTGCTTCACCCTGGGGATCACCTATTATTTTTGTGGACAAGAGAGACGGTACCACACGACTGTGTGTGGATTATCGCAGGCTAAATGACGTGACCATTAAAAACAAGTATCCCCTTCCCAAGATCGAGGATCTGTTCGATCAGATGAACGGAGCCCGAGTCTTTTCAAAGATCGATCTTCGGACAGGTTACCATCAGTTGAAGATCAGAGAGACAGACATTCCCAAGACCGCCTTCACCACCCGTTACGGTTTGTTTGAATACACGGTGATGTCCTTTGGTCTGACCAATGCCCCAGCCTATTTCATGAATCTCATGAACAAGATTTTCATGGAGTACCTCGACAAGTTCGTGGTAGTATTCCTTGATGACATCCTTATTTATTCCAAAACCGAAGAAGAGCATGCTGAACACCTGCGTCTAGTTTTGGAGACCCTCCGAGAGCACCAGCTGTATGCCAAGCTTAGCAAGTGTGAGTTTTGGCTCAATGAAGTGGCGTTTCTCGGACATATAGTATCTGCTGGAGGAATTTCTGTTGACCCAGAGAAGATCCAAGCCATTATTGACTGGTTATCCCCGACCAGTGTGACTGAAATCCGAAGCTTTCTCGGACTCGCCGGTTATTACCGCAAGTTCGTTGAGGGATTTTCCAGTATAGCCAAGCCCTTGACCCAACTGTTGAAGAAGGACAAGAAATTTGAGTGGACTCAGAAGTGCGAAGATAGTTTCCAAGAGTTGAAGAAGAGACTAACCTCCACCCCAATCCTGGTTATGCCAGACGTCACCCAGAGTTTCGACGTGTATTGCGATGCATCACGCCTCGGACTTGGTTGCGTTCTGATGCAAGAAGGCAAAGTTGTGTCGTACCTGTCCCGGCAGTTGCGACCGCATGAAGAGAATTACCCAACCCATGACCTGGAATTAGCTGCTGTGGTCCTTGCTCTTAAAAAGTGGCGTCCCTACCTTGCGGGACATCGCTGTGAGATCTATACGGATCATAAGAGCCTGAAGTATATTTTCACCCAGAAGGAGTTGAACCTGCGACAGAGGAGATGGATGGAATTAATCAAGGATTATGATATTGGAATCCACTATCACCCCGGAAAGGCAATGTAGTTGCCGATGCCCTTAGTCGCAAACCCTGTACCCTGAATGCCTTAATCCAAGCCGAACAACCAGCCTTGTTCAAAGAGTTCGAAAATTTTGGACTAGAACTTGTTAGCCATGGATATCTCGCCAATTTGGAGTTAGCCCCAACCCTGATGGATCAAATCAAAGAAGCCCAAAAAGGTCATGAAAGCATTGAAGGAATTAGGAAGAAGATCTCCCTCAGCAAAGCACCCGGTTTTACCGAGGATGCTGAAGGAGTGCTGAAATTCAATGATCGTATCTGTGTGCCCAATGTCACGGAACTTAAGGAGTTAATCCTGAAGGAAGCCCATGAGACCCCTTATTCAATCCACCCTGGGGAACCAAGATGTACCAAGACCTTCGAGAAAGATTTTGGTGGCATGGAATGAAGCGAGAGATTGGTTCTTTTGTAGCCAAATGTGACATCTGTCAGCGAGTCAAGGCTGAACATCAGCGGCCCGCTGGATTGCTTCAACCTTTGAAAGTTCCCGAGTGGAAGTGGGATGAGATTGGAATGGATTTTATTACCGGACTTCCAAGATCCAACCGAGGCCATGATTCAATCTGGGTCATCGTTGATCGATTGACCAAGGTTGCTCATTTTGTACCTGTCAAGACTACTTATACTGGAGCTCAGTTAGCAGACTTGTATATTTCCAGAATAGTAAGCCTGCATGGTGTGCCTAAGAAGATTGTATCTGATAGAGGTACGCAATTCACCTCAAGATTCTGGAAATCCCTTCATGAAGCCCTCGGAACCAAGTTAGCATTTAGCACAGCTTATCATCCCCAGACCGATGGCCAAACTGAGCGAGTGAACCAGATATTGGAGGACATGCTTCGTGCATGTGTCCTATCCTATGGTTCCAAGTGGGAAGATTGTCTCCCGTTTGCAGAGTTCTCGTACAACAATAGTTATCAGTCCAGTCTGCAAATGGCCCCTTTTGAAGCCCTTTACGGCAAGAAGTGTCGTACACCCCTGAATTGGTCTGATACCGGAGAAAGCAAATTGTTCGGTCCAGATACCCTCCGTGAAGCTGAAGAGCAAGTTCAGCTTATTCGTGAGCGCCTCAAAACTGCCCAATCCCGTCAGAAGAGTTACGCTGACACCAAGCGCCGTGACCTCACTTTCAGTATTGGAGATTATGTTTATCTCCGGTGACACCCCTCAAAGGAATGCAACGTTTCCATGTCAAGGGAAAGTTAGCGCCAAGGTATATTGGACCCTTCAAGATCATCGCTCGTCGAGGAGAAGTATCCTATCAGCTGGAATTGCCACCGGAGTTAGGAGATTATCATGATGTCTTCCACATTTCCTTGCTCCGGAAGTGTCTTGAAGTTCCTGACCAGCCTGATGTTTTCAAAAACATCGACCACCTCTCCATCGACCTGAACCAAGATTTGACTTATCGCGAGAGGCCCCTCAAGATTCTCGAAGAAGATGTTCGTGTTACCCGAAGGCGTGCGATCAAGTTTTACAAAGTCCAGTGGACTAACCACTCCGAAGAAGAAGCAACTTGGGAACGTGAAGATTATCTTAGGAGCGAATTCCCAGGCCTCTTTAGTACCTAAGCCTAGCAAATCTCGGGACGAGATTTATTTTAAGGAGGGAAGGATTGTAACATCCCAAAAATTATTAACAAGTATTATTAATTCCAAAAATGGGAGCCAACAAAAACTTTTGTTAAATTATATGTGTTGATCTCTTATTCTTGCTTGTGTTGCTTATTTCCTCTTGTTGTGTGTTGCTTGCTTTATTTGAGAACATAAAGAAAAGAAGAGGAATAAATTAAAAGCAAAACAAGAAAAATAAATGTGGCAAGTGCCACACAAATTCTCCAAGTGAGGATCTCATTTTGTTTCCAACAAAATTTAGTGGAGTGGTATTGCAAACCCTCCCATTTCATTCTTACTACTTATCTCTCTCAAATAGTATTTTCAAATTAGTTTTAAAAATTCAAAAGTAAACAAAGTAAAAATAAATTAAAATGCCTTAATTAAAACACTATAAAAGAAAATGTTTCAAAACATTTTATTATTTTATGCCAATTTTTGTGGAGCTTCTGCACCTTATGGGAAGGCTCCACAAATTTTGCCAAATTTTTATAAATTGATTTGTGCCTCAAATTAAATCAAGAAATGCTTCTGGTTTAAACAGAAGGACTAAAAAGTAAATAAGAGAAAGAAGAAGGAAAAGAAGCAGTGCACAGGAGCCAGGGGGGTTTTTGCAAAACCATCATCGTCTACCTCCCCCTAGCTCACTGTCGCCGTCGCCGTGGCGCCTGCTCGACGTCGCCGTTCCCAGGCCCCCCAGGGCCCCCTTGCCCGCGCTCTCCCTCGCCCCCGTGCCTCTGCACCTCTGCGGGCAGAGGAGACCCTCTCCCCTCGCCTTAACGCCGTTGTCCCCCGAAGCACGCCGCGGAGGAGTTGGACGGCGCCGGCCAAAATTGGCCCAGCTCACCGCACCTCGCCACGCGATCCGCTACGACGCGCACCCTAGCCCACGCCCGGACCCCCCAGACACCGAGCGCCAACCTCTCCCGCCCTCTGGACGCCGCTGGACCGCGACCACCGTGCGCCGCCGTCGCGCCTATTTAAACTCGAGCCGCACCTCGCATTTTCCCCACGCCCCACTGCCTCTCCCTTGCTGCACCACACTCCCCACCACTCGCCCGTGCACCACCACGAGGGCGGAGCCGCTGCTGCGAGCTCGCTGCTGCTCGTGCCCGTGCTCGACCGCCCGAGAGACGCCGCCTGGACACCGCCGGAGACCGCTGCCGTGGCCGTGGAAGTTCAGCGGCTCGCCGTCGACGTTTCACGCCGTCCCAGCAAGTAGGACTCAGCCAGGACGTTCGCCCGAGCCTCCGCCGTCGTCTCGCATCATCACCGAGTCCTCCCGAGCCCTCTAGGTGAGGAACCGTCTACCACCGTGCCGCCGGCGCGGCGGCGCCGCCATTTTATGGTCGCCGCCGTGGCCTTTGAACGTGCGCCGTTGGATCTAGATCCAACGGCCGCGTAACGCTTCATTTAGATGAGCGGCTGACGGGCTGGCCCCACCCGTCAGCATTTTATTAATTTCCAACCGTTCACTGAGTCACTGACAGAAGGGCCCCACTAGTCAGATTTCTCAACATTATCCACACTGAGCACCTTTTCTATTTTTAATTTCAGAAGAATTTCAGTACTGGACCCAATTTGTAAAATCAATAACTTGAGATTTAGGAATCCAAACAAATCAAACTCAATTGTTCTGGAAAGCTTATGAAATTGTTTAACCAACCCAATTGGTCTCATGTCATTTAAATAAATAGTTAAAAATAATTATTGAAAATGCCACAGAAGGTTCAAAATCTAAACTTGTTTGTTTCTGATACTCTGCTAGTCCAAATAATTCCAAACCAATTTTGCTAGCTTAGTACTGCCTTGTATTAGCTCCCCTAATTTTGGTAGAATTATTTAAGCAATATTAATTGTTGACTTTAAGATAAACCCTTCTAGACAAAAACAAACAAATATGTTTATTGGTTGATCCAAATGAGTTAGGACCAATTTTGTTAACTCACATATAGCAATGTTTACTTACTCCTAAAAGGATTTAATTTTTGGAACAACAGAACATATTTGGTAACCAAAACTTGATTATTAAGGTACTGGATTCAAACCAATGTGTAGGGAGTTTGGTAACTCCAAATGATCCAATTCAAATTGGGTTGTCTTTTACACATCAGTAGCTTTCTATATAAATTTAGTTTGTATTTTTGTGACCAACAGAACTCAAGTTGTGGAATTAAACATGTTTAACAAGTTTCTGCCATAATTTGGACTTAAACAATTAATGTTTAATTCAATTGTTTTGAAATTAAATTGTATTGTTTGTTGTATCCAGTGGCTATTTAGAGCATTTAGGATTGTGATACTGTGATGATGTGATGTTGTTTGAGTAGTTTTAGTGATTGCTTGTGTTTGTTTGTTTATCGATTAGACGAGAACGTTGCCGGAGATATCGAGGAGGGGGAATTTGTTGAACCAGAAGATCAAGATCAAGTCCCCTTTGCCGAGCAAGGCAAGCTACTCTCCGAGCTTGCACCTAAATATATATGCATCTACTTTGATCAAATGATTTACTCTTAAAACCAATGGTTTACAAAACCTTTTCCAAAAGTGTATGGAAATTATTTTGCCACCCTATGTAGTAGTTATGAAACTTTAGGATGGAAAACAATGTTGTTTATTCAAACTCCTTTGGAAATACTTGTGTGGTTATGGAATGCCGAGATGTCGGTGTTAAAGTGGAGAAATGGAAAAATGGGAATGTTTATGAAAAATGCACAGTATCCTAGTACTATGACAACCAATCTTAATCTGTGCGACCACACTTACCCCCATATGGGAACGGGGCTTAGTCATATAATTTGCTCTTATTAGTATGGGATACCTCATCGACGGAGATGACTCCGTTATGCATGAGGGGATGGTTTGTGAACTCCCCTGACCTGGGTCCTCGCTCAAACTCTATGGAAAGATAAGGAGGAGGATTGAAGACTTCATAAATGTGGTCGCCGGGAAAAACATATGAGTCCTCACACTTAGGGTTGCCGACGGGGACCGGACTGAGTGTTGGTGGGAATTATCATATGGGTAGGATCCTATACTAGCATGAGCAAAGGAGAGGCTAGGGTCGGTGGCTCAACTTCGCATACACCTTGTATGGCGGGACGTGGCTGACACGATGAGTTACCGGATGGGTGTGGGATAAAAAGCGTGCTACCTCTGCAGAGGGTCAAAACTATTCGAATAGCCGGGTCCCCGGATATGGACAATTGGGAGACTGTCCTAAGATCTTGTGCAAATTTTTGGAAAAGCTTTTAAGTTTAAAATAAAATGAATTGGTGATGGCATGATATAACTATACCAAATGGAGTGGTATGAGTTGTGGGACTAATTGGACCATGGTGAGCCCTGGTCCGGAAAAGAAAGGGTTTGGAGAAACAAAGGAGATGGTGATTTCTTTTAAAAACAGTTATAAAACTCTTCTTACCTTTTTCAATAAAGATATAGAGATGTTTTAAAACAATTAAAAGTGGTAAGTTAAAATAAAGTTAGTGCATACTCATGTTGGGGTAGTTTGCGAGTACATTCAAATGTACTCATATTGGTTTCGTCCCTGGCTATTGTCCTAGCCAGACTACGAGGAGGAGCACTACGCCGAGCAGGAGTATGGCGACTTCTACGCGAACTAAGGATCTCCACAAGTCAGCTGCCTGTCGGGTCGTCATCGTTAGAATATGATGTCTACTACGCCGTAGCTTCCGCTGATATTTTGGTTTGGCCCTTGAAGGCACCTATGTAAGAACTTGGTCTAGATGACCATTTATGTAAGACTTTTTATTCGGTACTGTAATGGATGTAAACTTTGGTATCCAATTCGGATTATGTGCAACGACAGACTGATCACGGGATCGTTGTGTTAAGCATAATCGGGTATTTCGGACAGCTAGTCCGGGGTCCCCACAATAAGTACGAACACGATGATGTAAGTGTGCATCCAACTGATCATCTTATGATACCGAGGGGGTGTGTAATATTTTTAAGCTTTTTGGACAATAGCATTGTGAAGTACAAAGGTTTTTTTATGTCTCACTAGTAGATGAAGCATGAAAGTGGTGTTTTCTATGGATTTATCTTGTTAACATAATTGGAATGATCCTCAAAATAAGAAGCAATGTAAAGGGGGTGCAAACACAAGGGTGTATCCCGATGCTAAGGTAGTTTGCGATATCCTATGTCTTCGGTGAAAAGGGCTAGGAGAGACGAAGTCCTCGTGAAAGTGCATGGATCCATCATGTGTAGTTTTGATAATTAATAAAATTATGCGGACTTATGATTTCATTGAGTCATTTCTGAATGATTCTCCATGGATAATTCTTGAAGATCACATGTTGGATTCAGGTTGAAATAAGAAGAAAGCAAAATAAGTTAGAGTTCATGTGTGGAACTTAAAGGTTGTCTTGCTCTAACTTTGAGTGAAGTCACAGAGAGTTAAGATATTGATAAGATGATTTAAAGAGAAGCATTCATGACACAACTTTAATTTGCGGTCATGACAAAATCATGTGTAAGCCATGGGTTGACCAAGGTTAGGAGCATGCAGTCAGATAATTGTTTATTTTGTAAGAGGTTGTAATAGAGCGTGAATAAGATCAAGTGACGAGTCTGATGACCAAGGTGATGTTCAAGGTGTGATATCAAGAATTATCATGGTAAGTTGTGCATATGCATGACGTGTATGTCTTGAAGAATAAGATTATGTGAGCATTCATGTTTACTTTGAAGACATGTACATAAAAAGAGAGGATAAAATATACTAGTTTGATCAAAACAAAGTGCAAATATCATATTTGCAATTATCAACACACTAAGTGCAGATGATGTACCATGTGGGATCAAGTGATCACTTGGTATGATAAGCAATTGTCAATTTCACTTTATCAAATTACCCATGATTTATGTGTTTGGTGTTTTTGTATGGGGGTTAGGTACCTTTTCATGGGTTTGTAGAAAATGAAGATTTTATACTATACATGAGAGGATGGCGTCAAGTGGTGATTCTCATCAAGATTGGGACGCGCAAGTTCCAGATGAGCATGGCGAATAGATCATACGCTTCAATCCTGCAGTCCATTTGGCGGTAATGGACATGTGAAAAATATTCCTACCGAGACTTAACCATATTGATTACATGGGAGAAATCTGCGAGTCTTCAACAAGCATGCACAAGCAAGAAATGTGTTCCATCTTGAGTAGATCATGATTATCATCATTTAGATTGAGTGTTTTGCACAAGGCAATGGTATTAACAAGATAGGTTTCCACTTTACTGGTCTCAAGGTGTTTGTTGGGAGACCGAGTTATAGATTTGTAGTTATAATATCAAGGGAGGCTTTGACATGAGTAGCTTGATCGCAACATTCATACATGGCTCCCTTATATTTTTGCCATCATCTTTCTTGGACATGGCATCATATGTATTGGATTTTATGCGACAAAGAACGTTCCATAGATAACCTAAACTTTGATAATCTAGAAGCATACAATGATTTATCTTGTAAAGCACTTTGAGGAAGAAAATCCAAGTGGACTTAAGTCTCACATTGCTTCTCTGAGCCACACTGAGATTTTTTTTCGAAAGAACACCAAACCTCATTCAATCGGATTGACCAGTCCATTAACATAAGGGTGGATCATGCGACAGAGACTGAAATGATAAATGAATTCAGGCTAAATGCGATCTTGAGACCATAGATGAAGTGCCCAACCTTGTTAGAGGCCACAAAGTAATGAAACCTCAATCACTAAGTTGGAAAACCTTGAAACCATATCGATCACCAGCAATGCAACGTTGGAGGGCTAAACCAACTAAATCCTCTGAAGGACAAAAATAAGACGAGGAGAAAGAGACCACCAAGAAGAACTATTTGGAGGGGGACAAGGAGAGCAATAAACCTAAGATCCAAATCGGCGACACACTTGAGTCTTGGCCGCCAGGCAGGGCCAGAAATCCCAATGGAGAAGCCCCTCCATGCTAGATCAGATTTGTGGCGCCATGGGAGCACGTGGAGAAGGTAGGGGAGGTGGGAGACGAGAGCACCACCGTCGAATGACTCGGCCGATTTTTTGAACAGGCTCGGAGTTCCTTTACCTCCATCTCATTTAGCAACAAGATAAGAGAGCGACCCGACTTGGTAGTGAACAAATAAGTTAACATTACACCTTTCTTGATCGTGTTTGCTAGAACATGCTTGATGAAGACTTCTCCAAATACTCCCCCATACACATTTATGGGAGAGCCTCGCTAAGCTCCGTCTTCATTTATCCATTGCAAGCTTCAATCAAATGATATCTTCCGAGATGGATCATATTGAACTTGCACTTCATAATCTTCTCTCTTTTCACAAAGATGATGTCTTGAATCCTTCAAGACATACTTGCAATATGCTCAACTCTAGATGACCATTCTTTATATAAATCATTGGATAGAACCTTGGTCATCACTTTATCTTCTAGAGTCCAACATATGAACTCCAATCTTTTCCCATGGACAAGATCTATAAGGATAACTCAATGCAAACATTAGTCCATAGGGATTGTCATTAATTACCAAAACCATGCATGGGGGCAACATGCACTTTCAATCTCCCCATTTTGGTAATTGATGACAATCCGTTTTACGAGGGTTTATATAATGAATTAAGCAACCATGCACAACAAAGAGCAAGGATGCAAGAGCATGAAAGGCAAATGCTTAAGAATGAAACTAAAGCATAAAACCAAATTCCCTTAAACCCTCTAAACTTCTCCCCATTTGGCATCGATTGCCGAAATGGGAGGAAAAATTTAGAAGGCCAATATAGTAAGAGCTCCCCCATAATGTATGCATTTCTCATAATATGAGTGAAATCAAATGCACATATCCAATGACGAATAGTTGGGAAGGATATCAAACTATATTGAGGATCCAAATATTGCAAAAAAAAAAACAAATTGAAAGATACTTCGACAAAAGAAGTAACCAATTGATGCATGTAAAATGCATACATGAACTTTGCATGTTATTACTAGATATTCCTACATATTTGCAACTTATATGATGTTATATTCATGTTTTATAATGATTTCGGGGATTTTCTAAACAATCCCCCCTCTTTTTGTTCTAACTCTGCTTTCCAGAAAACGTCTTTTTAAGTGTTTCGGACTTTCCGGGAGCTTCGGGACTCCAAAAAGGGCAAGGCCAAAGAGCACGGTTCAGAATTTTCGAGACAAACGCAATGGGCTGAAAATGAAGACCAGAAGCCCAACCAGATGGAAAATAGAGGGCCCACGCGGTCCCTGGCCGCGTGAGGCACCCTCTTTTCCCCCTCGTGGCTCCGATGCCGTCCGTTTTCGTCTCCGTGGCTTTGTCTTGACCTAAAACCGACTATAAAAATAGTCCCCCGAGGAGTTTCGCGAGGAGGCGGCGGAGAAACACAAAACCACGAAACAGAGAGTCAGAAGGCTATCGCCGGAGAAGATTGGAGGGGGGAAACGCCGCCGGATCACCTCCGGAAGGCTCCTCCATCCCCCCTCCGGAGTCTCCATCAACACCACCGTCAAGACCAGCACCATCTCCATCACCATCTTCGTGATCCACTTCACCCCCCTCATAGTTTGAGATTGTTCGAACCCTAGCTATTGTCTAAGTACTATTCTACATGTTTGTGAATTGCTACTTGTCATTGTTTTGTGGGGAGATTATATTTTCAGATTGTGTTGTATCACTTATACCATTGAATCATATCATGTCTTCGCGTTGTGAGTAGTTCTCTCATGTTCCTGGGGGCATAGGATGGATTGGCAATGATTTCCACTTAACATGTATTGAGTATTTGGTCAAGTTTTTATCTTTTATGGTTATCTTATTGTACAACGTATGGGTGCACACATATGTTGAGTAATGCATGAAGGTGATCACACTAATGTGATGGAATGGGTAGGACCTGGGAGGACACGTAAACCTGTGGTCTAATACATGAAGTACCATTAGGAGGGGATTTATATCGGGGACCTTAGAGTTTAAGGCTATGGTGGGACTCTATGTCTTAATAACTCTTGTGCAGTCATTTACTTGGCCATAAGAACCATCATAAGGGGTTTAGTTTATTTATTTAGCTACACCTAATTATGGCTCCGTCCAAAGAAGATTAAAACTTGACAAAATGTTTACCTTGTTGTTCTAGAAATATCTATGCCATGAAATCCATGTAGCCCTTGGGAACGTTTTCCACGCATAAGAAACACACACTTAAGCTTGTCCTCTTGCTGCATAGAGGATTGGGCTTTCTCTCTTTGAGAGCTTTCACTCATCATATTTTATTTTCAGCTTTTTACTTTATTGCAAACTCTACACCAAAAACCCAAAAACACTTGCATCATTTAATCATTTTAGTTTGTCTAGTGCATAGATAATAAGAGAAGTGACACTCTTATTTGAGAGGATAAATACTTATACCTTCTACTCCTCGTGGGATCGATACTAATACTTACACATTGAAGATTTCAACGATCCCCTATACTTGTGGGTATCAAGACATTTTCTGGCGCCGTTGCCGGGGAGTGTAGCGCTTAAGTTTTTATTCTTGTTTGCACTAGATATTTATTTTCAGTTTTGCATATACTCTAGTTTACTTTCAGCTTTGCATTTACTTTATCCATATATCAAAAACAAAAAAAAATGGAAAACTATTATGAAAACGCCATGATAGCTGCTGAATTTAGAAAATCAAATGAAGGGAAAAGATTAGGAGGCTACATAGAGCTTCTAAATAAAATTGCTAGTGGGCTGCTTAATTATCATGAGGAAGAAATTTGTTGCTCTAAATACTTTAGACACTTTGAATTCCAATGCCCTTCCAATAAAGAACATGTTATTGCAACTTATCATACATGGAATTATGCTCACTTAGGATGGAAGAAGTAGAGCAATTTGTTATTTTTATGGCAGCCTATGAATTATACACCTTCATTGATGAACATGAAACCTGCCCTATAGCTTCTCAATTTAAAGTTTTGATTGCCACTATCCTTGATCTCTGCATAGTTGAATTTAATGAAAATATCTATGTTGTTGACACAAGGAAGAGAGCTGCCCAAGAAAGCTCTAATATTTTGCAGGAAGAAGATGACAAAAGCCTAAGCTTGGGGATGCCCGTGCAACCCCAAGAAGATGATGAAAATGATGAACAACTAGAGAATGAAGAGAGGGAACTTCCACCTTCACCACCTATGGATGAGGGTAACACTAAATTTTTTGTTGATGATAAACTTTGTTCTTATGATTCTGATATGAGGAGGAATATCAACCTATGCCTAATGATAACATTATTGATAATAATTTTGATGATGATGAGGAGTATGGTTTAGACATGTTTTATGATAGTACTCTAGATGATGGACCTATGCTTATTGATATCCTCCATGTTTAGTTGTTATTACTTTATGTGAGGATAAAAATGATATACTTGCTGCTTGTGACAACACTCTCACTTATGAGAGTCCTACTTTATTTTTGAATTCTCCTATTCACACCATGGAGGAGAAGCTTTTATATGTTGAAAAGTACTTATGTGGGCTGAAATTATCTTGCACTAATAACCATTCCACCCACAACCATCATGTTTATGATGTTTCTTGCAATTATTTTGAGAGAGGAAAACATGCTAATATCTTACATGATAGTTTTAATAATCCTTTATATGTTCCTAAGTTTGCAAAGTTGCACCAATCTAATAGTTGTTTTATCAAATTTGGTTCCACTACTTGTAACTATTATTAGAGAGGAAGAAAGACTTACATTAATGTTTCTATGTTATTTAAAATGCAACCTACTGATCATTACATGCATTGGTTACCACAAAATTGCTGCTATTTATTCATATATAAAATGCCAATGCATAGAAAAGGAGTTAGACTTAAAAGTTAATGGATTAATGTTTTGTGTTGTGCTCTTTATGCTTTTATTTCCTATTCGGTTTGAGCACACCTTTATATCTTGAGAACATGCAAAATAACTTTACCTACTGTTTTCTAATTGCTAGTTTAAGATTTTCACTTTAAATAAAATTTGGGAAAGTAAATGAGAAGGATGAGTAATGGAGAAGTTGGGGTCGACCTTGAACATGTGTTGTTCATGCCAATGGAACCATTGCAAAGTCTCTATCATTAAAACTTTTCCCAAAGCTAAAACCAAATAAAAAGAGTGTTTATGTTGTATATATTTGCTTCTTCTTTTGCCCTTTTGCTAAATCAAAAACAACAAAAATATTTTCTTTCTTCTTTATTTGTTTCTCTTGATTCTTTCTTGGTTCATTTTGTTTCTTTTTGATTTTTATCTTCAGTTTAAGTTTTGGTTTTTGAGTCAAGGTGATTGTTTACTACTTTAACAACACCTTTGTATCTTATTTTTCATCTTTATGGCAAGAATAACCTCTTTTGAGAGGTGGGATCAAACAATAGTGATTTGCTGTCCAGAAAACAGATTCCTAATCTTCACTGCGAAAAATGTTAGAAATCACAGTAGAGGAATTTTGACCTGATATTTTACGACAGCAATATTCAGTTATTATTACACATTTCATTAGTTCAAAGTTTTCTGATTTGAGCAACGTAAGTGCCTCTGAAAATTCACTCTTTACGGGCTGTCCAGTTTTTGACAGATTCTGTCTTTATTTTGCATTACTCTCATTACTTGTGTTTTGTGTGGTTCTATTGATCAAAGAGCAATACACAACCATAGTAACAGTAGCTAATGTTTAGAATCAACTCATGATATGTCTTTGCTATACCTATGTGGATTAATTTATGGAGACACTAACCCTCTAATCAAGTTTTATGATGAGTTTTGTGTAAAGAGAATTTTCAAGTGGAAGAGTTGAGGGTGATGAACAATGATCAAGAGGGACAAACACTCAAGCTTGGGGATGTTACCCCTAGGCCCACTCTACATATATCATGTAAGTACAAGAATTTAAGCTTGGGGATGCCAAGCCACCTCACTCCAACCATCTTGATACCAAGTAAGTAAGCCTAGCCATATGGCTATAAAGAAAGCGCTTTACGGGAGGCAACCCAGTTGTTTTTACTTTTGATTTTCTCTGTGTCCTCTTGCTGTAACAAGAGACTTAGTTTTTAGTTTAGTTTCTGGAATTTTCAATAAAGTGCCAAGTTTTACCTATTTTGGATTGAAAAAGTTGCTCATTATATTCGGAGATTTTATTCCAGCACGAATCTGTGCACGGTATGATTTTTAATTCATATTCCGTAACTCCGATTAAGCTCAAATTTGAACTGAAGTTGCAACTTTTCATCCTCTGTATGCATGAATTTTTGATGATTTTTTGGACATGTCTAAGTAGGGTAAATAAATACGTTTTGCTGCTGCTGTTTTTCTAGACAGATTCTGTGCCAAGATAACAAGTATCGCAAAAGGCAAATGATTTTGAAAACTCATCAATATTGCATATGCGAGACATAGAGTAGAAAGTGCTAGATTAACATATTTGGGATTGGTGAATCATGAAAATGATTATATATATTCCCCTTGATATGTAATCATCCCGGCTTGCCCACATTTGCAATAAAGTTGTTTTGCAAGAACCAAATAAATTGCAACAAAAGAGATTCATGCCAAGAAACAACCTGCACAAGGTTGAAAGCTAGAAGTGTATGCATGAGGTAGATACTTGTTACCGAGATAGCATTGGATGATGTAGAAGATAAGAGCTCACGATCATCCGAGCTTGGCTCCAATAAGCACATGGTGATAATACCTTCCTTGTAAATGAGACAAGCTTCCAATGCATCTCGAGTGTACCTAAAACAAATTCAAGTACAACATGGTACCCAAACTCATTGAGTCCAGGTGGTTAGAACAACCACAATACATAGGACAAACTCCACATAAATATGTGCATATTGATATGAAATTGAATTTCATGCACATCTTAGCCATTTAGGATTTTATAGAATTTATCCTATATATTGGATCAACAAAAGTAAGCATGCCATAAGATATACATATAGTAAATATGCATGCATAAGACTTTTAAGAACCAAATGAGATACAATTTGGACAAAACACCAATTAAACCAAGAAAGCACACACAAGTGTGACAAGAAAACGAATTGCCCAAATTATATCAAAGACCCAAATCAACACATGATTGAAGGTACCAATTTGAAAACATACCAAATGAAAATAGGATCAAGGAATAAATCAAACCCTCTACACTTTTCATGATGGCACGAGGTACCAAGACGAAAAATGTTTGTCTTTCAAAGAGACACGTCATCGGGATAAAAAGCCAATTTGAAGACAACTAATGTTCAAAAGCATATAAGGTAGCTCTCCCAAGATGTGTGCATTATTTATGATCTTTCATTTGAATACAAATGCACACAAGTGGGATCATGACTCACCATATATATTATACAAACACTAGTCATGTTCAAGAAAGAGCAATAAAATCCAATACCAATTTAAAGAATGGTGTTCTACTCAATGTAGGATAGCTTCCCCAAGGACAGTGCATTCTCTAGAAGTATGTCTTGAATGCAAATGCACAAGGATGGGATCATTGCTTTTCCTAACTCAAGAAAGCACAAAACAAATTTTGAGTAGAGCAACAAGATCCAAAAGATAAGAGACAAAAAGCATTTAAGCAAATATGAAACTTGTTAGAGCAACATGCCACATAGGAACAAGATAATTAACAATATCAACTCTAGGTGGCAATACCTCACATGTTCACATTTTCTAGGCTTGTAATATGCACATAGATTATTACTCCCCCATAATGTGATAATCCATATCTTTTGAACAAGAGGCAAACAAACCGGCTAGAGATAATTAATGGACATTACAGAATTTGAATTTCTCATGAGCATGACATACCGCATAGAGAGAAGATAATATGATATATCATCACTAAGTGGTATTCCTCATGTACACACATTTTTAGGAATGTGAAGTGCATGAAGCATATCACTCTCCCAAAATGGGATAGTCCATTAATCTCTCAAAGAGAGCCAACAAGATAAGATATCAAATAAAAGCAATAAGGCTCAAAACAAGTAAGTGGTGTGCAAACCAACATACACATACTTGATTTCTCAAGATAAGTAAGTAGAGAGAACAACACATACAAACACTAGCAAGGTACAAAACCAAACACATGCAAGGGTGCAAGCAACTTTCAATGTATATATGAATAAGCATAAGTTACCGCAAGGAGGAACATTGGATAGAGATAGAACAAATAACCCAAATGACTTGGCTTGAGAGAATATAATTGATGAAGGTCCCTTAATTCTTCATGATGTAGCCAAGTCTCCAATGCCCTCCATTAACACCTATTGATCAAGTTTTAGCTTGTTGGTCCCCAACCAAGTTGGGTCCTAAGAGGTTAGTCACAATAGGCTTGGCAACCCAAATGGTTCTTTTCTTGACACCACTTTGAGTACCAACATATTTGGCAAACACATTGCCAACCTTATCCTTCCGAAGAGAATAAACATCATCAATTATAATGGGGTTGGATAAGGTACCATTAGTGCATGAAGAAGCAAAGTGGCCCTTCTCACGGCATATGTAGCAACATTGGCTTCCTCCTTTCTTCTTAGTTGGAATCTTAACTTGAGGGGGTAGCTTGATTCTTCTTGGGAAGTGGCCGTTCTTCAACTTGAGGAACTTGAGTTTGAGCTTGAGGCTCTTCCCTTGTTGCTTCTCACTAAGAGGATTCTTCTTCAAAGGGCAAGATCTAACATGGTGCCCTTCAACTTTGCACTTGAAGCAAACAATCTTGGCCGAATCTTTACTTGTTCTTGGCCCTTTTCTTCTTGTTACACTTGGACTTGTTCTTGTTATTGGAGTTGAATCCAAGTCCACTCTTGTCATTGGGGCGTCTTTGAACACTCAACATATTGTCAAGTGTAGACTTCCAACATGACGCTTTTCCAAGTCTTTCTTCAAAGAAGTGACTTGGGCCTTGAGCTCTTTTAATTCTCTACATGGTTAGTATCAACACAAATACTAGAGGAAGTAGATGGTTCATTGTTAGAGCAACAAGGCAAGGAAAGTAATTCATCACAAGATGTAGCAATATTGTGAGTGAATGAATCACTAGGACTAGCACGTGGCAATATAGCATTAAGAGTAGAAGTTGTGCCTTTGTCCACATGAGGCTCACAAGATGTTACCTTTGTAGAGATAGCCTCATGAGCTAACTTTAGCCTTGCATGGGATGCTAGAAGATCCTCATTAGAGCTAGAGAGCTTTTCATGACTTTCTTCCAATTTCCCATACTTGCTAGTTAGCAACTCAAGTTGAGCCCTTAGCTCAACATTCTCCTTCAAAATAGATGCTTCACAAGAGTGGAGTTAGTAGCACAAGCATCATTAATATTAGAAATGGAAGAAGACAACTTGCAAGCTCATCATTCAACCTAGCATTTTCCTCAATAATTTTAGCATGATTACAAGAGGGAGTAGAGGAGCTAGGCACATCAATTTTAGATAGTTGAGTTTGGAGTTGATCATGAGACTTGGTAAGGAGAGAGTGTTCACTTTCCAAAGCCTTATGAGCTTTGTCAAGTCTCTCTACATCCTCAATTAGTCTAGCATTGCCAACACCAAATTCAACCTTTTCCTTTTAAGCACTTTATATTTAGCAATAGCATGATCTCTTTCCTTAATGATTTTAGCAATAATAAGATCATTTGTTTCATCAAGAGATTCAAGTTTCTCCTCAAGAGACACTCGAAGCTCATGTTCTTCCTCAAGAGCATTTTCTAAGGATGCTTTTTCCATAGCATCCTCTCTTTCAATCCTTCCTTTTCTTCAATGATATCCTTGCACTTAATAGCAAAAGTCAAAATTTCACATAAGTAAGAGCAAGCTTGACTACCTTTAGGGAGAGCAGCGAATACCATCTCACTCTTCTCCTTTAAGGAGTCAATATCATTATCTTTTAATCCATAATAATCCTCATCTCATCATCACAAGATGTAGTGGGTTCCAAAGGTGAAGATACCTTTGAATCCCTAGCCATAAGGCAAAAGTGAGAAATGGACGATGATGATGAAGATTTACTTGAAGCACCATTAATGTCCATGTCTTGTTCCAACAAATGTTGGGTTTCCTCTACATTGTTAGTCATGCAAGTACTAGAGGATATGGAAGCATTATTTTCACAAGACATAGAGAGCATATCATCATGAGATTTAGTTAAGCAACTATTACATGATATGCAAGGACTATCAACACTAGCATGTAAGACATTTAGGGTGCTAGAAGAGTTTAAGTCCAAAGATAGAACATTGCAATGATAGAGATGAAGTATAGTCAATAGTAGATTCACCATCAACAATGCAATTTCTATCACCACTCACCATTCATTACCTTGTGACAAATCACATGTTGGTGAAGTGGAAGAAGTTGGGAACTCATCACGGCCGGAGGTGGAGGGAGAACAATCATCCTCAATAATGTTGGACACTTCATATTTATCTTGAAGCTTGGTCCAAAGATCATGAGCGTTCCGAAAAGGCATGATTGAAGCAAGGATCGCTCAAAACACATATAAGACCATTAGATACTTGAGTATCGATATGAGAGTTTTCCTCATCCTCGAAAGATAATTCTTGGGAATCCTTTGGAGGAGAAAAACCCACATCTACAATACTCATAATATAATTTGGACCCATGGCCCTAAAAAGATTAAGCATGCGAATTTTCCATACATCATAATTTGTGCCATCGAATTTAAAAGTGGGATTATGCACTAATTCTCTAAACGACATCTTTACTCTCTAGGCGGTAAAGCCCAATAAAGAGAGCCCAGCTCTGATACCAATTGAAAGGACAAGGATGTCGCCTAGAGGGGGGTGAATAGGCAATTAAAACTTTTCCGGTTTAGGCTTGATAAATGCGGAATAAAACTAGGTGTTTAATTTAACAAGCAACAACCTAAATATAGTAGGTTCACCTATGTGCACCAACAACTTATGCTAAGCAAGACAAGTAACAAGGTGATAGCAAGATATAATACTTCAAGCACGAAGGCTATCACAATGTAAAGTGCATAAGTAAAGAGCTCGGGTATACAAATAACCGAGGCACGCGGAGATGATGATGTATTCCCGAGTTCCTCCTTTTGAGGGGAGTACGTCTCGTTGGAGGGGTGTGAGTTTCAAACTCAAACGCCACAAATGGCCTCACCCTATTTCCGATGAACCTCGCACAAAAGCTCGGTTCACCTTCCACTATTGATTTCCTTTTGGGCGGAAATCGAGTCCCTTACAACAATCTTGAGGCACAACCCACAAAAGGATTGTGAGCTCCCAAGTGACCACAAAAGGTCTCAAACACCACAAAGGTGTCTAGGGTTCAATGACCCAAGAGTAACAAGCTCACGAACTTTCACTTCCACGAATCCTCGTGGAGAGAGCAAACCGATGCAACAAAATGCAATGGCAAGAACACAAGAAGTGTTCAAGTCCTTCACTCTTAAATTCTAACAAAGCAACAAATACTTATGGGGGAATAAGAGAGGAAGAACAATGGAGGAGAAACACCAAGAACTTCAAGATCAAGATCTACTAGGTTCCCCTCACTTAGAGGAGAGATTGATTGGTGGAATTGTAGATCTAGATCTCCTCTCTCTTTTCCCTCAAAGATATGCAAGAATCATGGGAGGAAATGAGAGAGAGGCAAGCTTTCCAAGGTCAACAATGATGGGAGAGAGAGAGAAAAACGTGCTGGGCAAAGCTAGAACCGTTGGGGAAGAATGGGGCCTATTTATAGGTCCCCAAGAAAAAGAGCCGTTGCAAAAAAGTCACACCGGAGACTCCGGTCTCGCAGACCGGAGACTCTGGTCCAAATGAAGAAACCGGTCCAAAAAGTGGTCCGGAGAATCCGGCCAGACCGGAGACTCTGGCCTCTCCAGGCCGGAGACTCCGGCCAGACTAGTACAAGTACTAGTTAGGCTCTGGAAAAGGGCAGGACGGAGACTTTGGACCGGAAACTTCGGGTTTGGGCCAGAGACTCCGGCCTACAGAAAAACTGCAGAAACACCAACACGAAAACGAAGATATCTTGAGCATACGGACTCCGTTTTCAATGTTCTTGGGCTCGTTGGAATCATCACAACGAGCACAATAAGATTATGTAGAGAAACATCATAGTACAACAAGGGGGTATAAAACCAAATGGGGAAAGGTTAGACCTCTCGAAAGGAGAACAACCGGTAAAACCTCCAATATCAAAAACGCAACAGGATAATCGAATGAAATCCGTTTTTGATGAACACGAGCTTGGCATGAAGATGAACCAAGATCTAATTCCTCACATGGATAAAAGCCAAATAAGAAGCAAGAAAGATGATATTTCAAGGATGCAAAGGTTTGAGCTCTCCACAAAGATGCGATCAAGTTACTCACTTGAGAGCCCCTCTTGATAGTACGCCGTCTATCCTATAACCCGGTCTCCCACTAACACCATGAGACGGTAAAATAGAAACCCTATCAAGATCATACCTTTGCCTTGCGCATTCCACTTGAGCTAGATGATGACGATCTTGACTCTCTCAAGTTGGAACACCTTTCTTGATCGTGTTTGCTAGCACATGCTTGATGAAGACTTCTCCAAATACTCCCCCATACACATTTATGGGAGAGCCTCGCTAAGCTCCGTCTTTATGTATCCATTGCAAGCTTCAAATTATATCTTCTGAGATGGATCATATTGAACTTGCACTTCATAATCTTCTCTCTTTTCACAAAGATGATGTTTTGAATCCTTCAAGACATACTTGCAATATGCTCAACTCTAGATGACCATTCTTTATATAAACCATTGGATAGAACCTTGGTCATTACTTTATCTTCTAGAGTCGAACATATGAACTCCAATCTTTTCCCATGGACAAGATCTATAAGGATAACTCAATGCAAACATTAGTCCATAGGGATTGTTATTAATTACCAAAACCATGCATGGGGGCAACATGCACTTTCAGTAAGTGCTAGTCATCTCAATCGATAATGTAGTGTTGACTTTATTCATAATAATTCATAAATCATGTTAGTGAAGTAAGTGTACGATAAAATATATGGTGTAGAAACCATAACTTTTACAATTTTCTACCGATTTCTACACATTTCTAATATGATATCATTTCGCATCATGCGATCTTACAAAATTCCAAGACACACGCGCAAGACAACCTAACCACAGACACACACATGGCTCTCTCCTCTACACATATTCTCGTTCCCTTTTTTGGAGGAGCACACTACCTGAAAGAAAAAAAAAACTATCAAGATAATGCATATTTATCATCTATATTAGCTGACCCTTGTGTAATTAAATGGAGCATGATTATATATAGGAGTGATAGTGGGTAAACAAATGTTTCAAATGCATCAATAAAAGCATGGAATCATGGTGGTCATAGGGAAAAGTAGCATGCTTAAACTTGAATATTTGTTCCACAAAACAAATAAAAATATTTTCGCTCAAATGGAAAGAATGTGATAAATGTTAGAAAAAAAGAGTGTCCTCCCTAGGAGAGGTGTGTTTTTATTACAAGGACCGAAAAATTCAATTAGAGGGTCTCAATAAGTGACTACAAAAACTTTACTTTCCATTTAACAAATTAGAGATACTCAAATATAGCTTCTCTTGATCATGCATCTAAATGAGTAGCAACCTATATGATTATTCGAATACAAGATAGCTTATAAGATACACAGGTAAGCAATAATATCCGCAAATAACGAAGAGAATTGAGCGATAATCACACAGTGAGCACAGAGATTTGTACCCAAGTTCACTTTTCAGGAGAATCTAGTCTCTGTTAAAGAGGTGTGGATTCACTAGCTAGGATCTCCAAAATAGCCACCAAGAATGGCCTTATTATTCCCATGTCTCCACCAAAATGGAGTGTCATGATCCACTAAGTGTTGCTCTTGGAAACTGCTACCAAAATCTGTACAAACAATATTGGGGCTTGCTCCACAAATTAATTGGACTCTCCTAGCAACATCCCTGAGCTTCTCACCACCAAGCCAAACTCCAACATGACCACTTCCGTCTAAGGTTTCAAGAAAATCAAGAGTGACAAAATCCACCAACAATAGTAGGTTGTAACCCGAACTCCAGATCTCCTCTCACATTCCTCAAAGAATCAAGAAAATTGGGCCAAGTGAGTGAGAGATTCCGACGGTTTAAAATGTGAAACAATAGAGGACACAAAATGGAAGTCATCCCATCCTCTTGGGGGAAAGGGTATATTTCTAGGGCCACTTGAAATCTAGTTGTTATGTGCTTTCCGCGCCCCGGGATAGCGGGGTAGAGTCCTGGTACAATCGGGGGCTTGGAACATCCGGGTCTTATTCCGGATCAAAGTATCGGGATATCCAAGGCGTTTCGCAAGAGTACAAGACACGATGGTTGCCCCAAAAATCAGACCCCTCACTGGGTGGAGTGTTAGGCCCATGTGTCATCCCTCGTTTGGATGTTTATATTGGAGGCTAGATATTGGATATTCGAAAGATCGAGCCCCGAATATACCGAATATCGCTGTTTGGAAGTGCTAGACATTCACGCCGGGCTTTTGGGCTCGATATCAATCAGCTCGCGCGAAGGTGAAACCGGACCCGTCTCAATCTCCACCTCGGACCCTGGAGATCGACAGATATTCGCGTCGCGCGACTCCCTCTCCCTCCCGTACCCGTTCGATTCACCTCCAGCCCGCGCACGATACCTAGGGCGGCGGCGTTGCGGGTCGATTCTTCGCTCCTCCACCCTCCCGTCGAGCAGCCGGCCAGACAGCGGGGAGCGGCTCCCTCCCACGACCCTCTCTCCCCGCCATGGCTGATGTGCCTCCCTCGTTTTTGCATCTGCACTATGCCTCTCCTCTCATCTCTCTCTCTATTTCTTTTGTAGGTTAGGGAAGATTGGAGGGAGCCCGGTGGCCGGCGCACCGACATCCGAAGCTCCGGCGAGCAGCGACCAGAGGAAGGTTCGTTGCTGCATTTCCCCTCCCTCTATTCCCTCTCTTTGATCTATGATGTTTGTGAAGTGCTTGCAGGCTAATGAAAAAGCAGCTATATACAAGAACAAGGTAATCGACAATTGGAATGAGATCTGTACCATTTACTCAAAAGACCATGCCACCGGTGAAGGTGCTAGAACTGGTGTTGAGACTACGAGTGAGATTAAGATTGTACCACCAGCACAAGAGGCAAATGATATCTCTCCTGAATTAGCTGGTTCATCATCAAAGAAGCCACGCATGGGTGAAGCAATTATGTGCATGCTTGGAAATATGAAGACGTCTTTTACTGATGCAATGAAGTCCACTGAGCCATTACAAATGCCTAAGGTTACCTCTCCTTCTATGATACTTGCTGCACTTGATAACATACCGGAGTTATCTCAAACAAACAAGCTGCAAGTTTACGGGAAGCTAATCCTTAGCGAGCGTTTATTTCATGCTCTTATGGAGTTCCCCACGGAGTACGGGAAGGAATGGCTGCTGATGTTGGCTTGATTCACTTCACATTTGCTTCTTGTGTCAAGACTACCGATGGCAATGGGTACCCATTACCCGCATACCCAGCGGGTATTTACCCATTAGGGTAAGGGTTTGGTAAAAAAACTTTACCCATGGGTAAGTAAATGGTTAAAAGTGTGTACCCAGTGAGTATTGCGGGTGCGGGTATGGTAAAGTAGTACCCATACCCGCATACCCACATACCCATCTATTTTTGGTTTTTTGACATATAAATCCGTGGTACATAGGGTTATTTTAGGGGGAAATCTCAAAATATTAACCAGCTAAGTAATTCTCGTTTGTTCCCATACATGCGGCCACTTAATTTTCGCCTGATTCACAATTTTCAGGCAGTCCTCACCCACGTCGTTTCATCTCCAGTCTCCACTACTTTCAGTTCGATATGGCAATCTCCCTCCCGGCTCCTCGTCACCGCCCTACCATTCCCCCAACCAGGCAGCCACCAGCCTCCGCTAGTCTGCCATCCCGCCCTCTCTCCGTACACACTCCCTGGACGCGGTAGCCGGCTCGGCCACACACGCGTCTGCTCGCCATGGACACTGGCGGAGGCGAGCTCCACGTGGATGAATGGGTTGTTTTGTTGTTCATTTTCATATAAATTGTGCTATTTTATTGTTTCTTTTCATACATATATGCGTCGTTTGCTGAATCAGAAAATTAATGAGCATACATGTCGATGGTTTTCTTATACATTATGGATGAATGACTTGTTTGGTGGGTTTACCCTCGGGTATTAAATACCCACGCGGGTGCGGGTATGGTAAAAAAATTGTACCTAGACGCGGGTATGGGTGTGGTTAAAATACGAGGACACGGGTGAGGGTTTGGTTCAGCTCTACCCACACCCAATGGGTGCGGGTGCCATCGGTAGTCAAGACCTTGTCATTTGTGATTGCTATGTTAAGAACTTGTAATATTGCGTATGAGACTATGTAGTTTGTTTGCTTGAGACTTCTTATAAATGGTCGTTTATGATGGATTATGCATTTACTTTGACATAATGTTGTTGTTCAAATATTGGAGAATTTATTCTACTAGTTTTCATCGGTATCATAATAATAAGTGGTTGTTCCGTACAATTTTGGCGTGAATAGAACAGTATACTGATCAAAGTCTCAGAAAACTGCAATTCATCACTTTTATACATTCAAACAACATTTGACATTCAACCTCAATATCTTGTCTGGTGTCCAAATATCTAACACATCCAAACAAAAATATTGATATTCAATCTCAATATCAATATCCTGGATATTGGACATTCAACCCAATATAATATCTAGCCTCCCAATATAAACATCCAAATGAAGCGTCGGGGTCTTTAGGGGGACTGCATAGTGTGCATGACACTAGGAGCACCCCGAACCAAGAGTACCGGAACTTCCAGGTCCTGGTTCCACGGGGCAAAAAAAGTTAGGGGAGTTTCGTAACAAAAAGGGCGTCACATGTCCGTTACATAATCATTTGCACTAGTTTTATACTCAGCCTCAAGTGACCAAATGTCCCTTTTTAAAGTTACATCGCACAATATTTGTATGATGGGTGCTATTATCTCATTAAAATAAGAGTGTGGCTCTCGGTCGAACGAGAGAATTAAGTTAGTTCTGAGTCAGATAGCATTATCAAATCTCAATAGTAACCCATATTGCAACTCATGACTGGTACAGATCACGGAGAAAATCTAACGTCCGGTGCATTTTACTCAGTTGCAACCCTTACCATTGAAAAAATCTTGGTAGTTTGAACTTATAGGTGCACGAATGGTGACGCAATCCGACGGTTTACGATTTAAACGGTTTAACTGAGCACTAACTTAAATCTCAGCTACTCCGTAGCAGCGAATAGCAAAACCGATAAATTAATTGAGATAAAGTCCAGGTAAACATGACTGGTGACGTTGATACTACTGCAAAAATCGACAGACCACACACACGCGTAACTGCCTTTGATGGCCACGAAAGCGCCGAGCTGCTCCACCCGCTTCAGATCTCCGGCCAGCGCCGTCTGGTTCCTACCGGCCGCCGTCCTCCTCCTCTTCCTCCTCGTGCGCCGCCCTCCCATGGACCCTTATGCTCCCGCAACCCCTCGTAATTCTTCTTAGACCTTCTTCCACCTTCTCTACTGTGCCAGGTTGTGAAATCTTGCGTTTTTTTTCTTGGTTGCCCCAGGGGACGCCGTGTCGTCCAGGCGCGCCGAGCTGTACGGCAGGATGGCGCGGGACCTCGACGAACGCGGAGCGGCGTTCTTGAAAGGCGGCGAGACGTCGCAGTCGCTGACGCTCTCGGACCTCTTCGACGTCAGGGACGGCGACGTCGTGCCCAAGCTCAAGGTGAAGGTTTCTCCGTCCCCTGCCCTTGCCTTCGGCTGCGCATGGCATTCGTGATTTTTCTTCTTCTGTAATGTGACTGTTTATCGACAGGCCGCCGACCCGCCGGTGCGTGCGAACGTCCTTTACCTGGACCCACAGTTCTCCGCTGTGATAGCGTAAGTGATGAGGTCTCGCTGGGAATCAGCTGCCGTTGTGAGGATTGTTGTTGCTGACATGGATTTGATTTAGCTGCATTCGGCCAATCAGAGATGACAGTATTGCTGTTTCTTTGCAAACCGGTGCTAATCGAGCACGATATTTTGTACTTGCAGGATGGCTGTGGAGGAAGTATTTCTTCCTTTTTTTGGTAAAGGTAAGGTGATCCTTGATAAACAGAGTTCAAGAATTTCGTCTAGTGATTCCTAGTCAGCGAGAGTATCCGCCTGTCTGGTGTCATGATATTTTTTCAGTGCATTCAGTTATTACCCCCTTTCTGTATTCCAATATTTATGAAACATAAATTTCTGGTCTGAATTAACTGTTCTTCTAGATTGCTTGCTTATTCTGTATATCATTTTGTGACTTGCAACACCTTTGTTTAAGCACTTGATTTTGATGTACTTTGTTTGTCTAATTTCTTATTGTCAGTTATCTGGTTCCAAAATTCGAGCATGTATCACTTCAGTATGTTTCATGCCTCCCATCACCTGGAGCCAATCTTAGCAACCAAGGACGAGGTAAATATGCTATCCGATTGTGATTTGTGTGTGCATGGAATTACAAAATTTTACTGATGTATCTACGTGTGGTATTGTTGAGATTGAAGGCGAAGTCGATTCTGTAAAAAGAGTTACTGAGGCTATTTGTCCCCTTAAAATTGTCTTGGATCAAGTCGTCTTGACGTCAACTGGAGTTCTTCTTGGCCTGTGGCAGGTTTGGATCTTTTAAAACTCCCTATTCTGCTGCCAGATGACATGTTGGACATCCATGTTTTAACAAGCATTCAGACTGAAATAGGTTGTTTTATTTGGTTTTTTTAGGTTGAATCTGGTACTGATCCTGCCAACATACGCTCAAGATTGAGAGAAGCTCTCCCTCGAGCACCTCAAAAGCAATTGGTGAGAGCAACTATTGGAAACATGACCTGATCCATTTTTAACAGATAGCATCATCTTGATATGACATCATTGAGAAGAGAACACACTTTCCATCTACTAATTGACTTCACCGTTGTACTAAGTTCAGTGTTAAGGATTGGTTCTAGTGGTCTTGCATACTTATTGTTTGCTACCAACTTTGTATTTCTCACACCTGGATGATCCAGCCACTAAGCAGATTTTGTGCATGTGACAGTATGACCCTGTTCTGCTTCACACCTCCTTTGCAAGGATCCTGGGACCTCCTAAGCTTCCACAAGAGGTAGTCCGCTAAATCTCACTTTTCCTTTACCATTTTCTGTATCTAAATTCTTTGGAGAGAGGCACGTGATGTTTTGCTTTCATCTGTGGTCTAGCAAGCTTCTTCAATATAATCATGAAACAAGTCTGCTAACTTTGATTATTTGTGCATTTGGCATCGCACTCGGTACTATTTTGTGTATTTGTTAATTAGCAACCTCCTTCTAGAGCTGTACAAAGTTTGCTAGAAGCCTAACATTAATGATTTGAGATAGCCGGTTGAATTTCATGAAGTTGCACAGAAAACACAGGAGTTGTAAACCAGGCATGCCTTGTACTAAGACAGTTTAGTTTAATCCAAGACATATATAGGCCCATTTGGCATCAAAGTATTCTTGAAGTATTCTGAGAATACCATGGTTTCTAAAAAAACTGAAGTATCAAGTATTTCGAGGTGTTTTTGGATGCAATAAATAATGTGGTTTTAAAACGGTAGTATTCCTCCAAAACTCCATTTTTTTGTCGTATTGCAAACTTTGGTCCAGACCTCTTTTTTCCTAAACCAAGAAACTGAAGTATTCATCTCCCTGCCACTCAAATACTTAGTTTTTGGAATACTGTGGTTTTAAAAAGACAGAACTCCCAAACGGAGCCCTACACATTTCCTGAACAAGATAGCATTGCCCACTCTCTCAACTGTCAAAGTTTGCTCAATTTCTTCAACATGGCATGTACTCGTCATTTAATCTCATGTGGCATCACTTATCTTACATTTGTTCTACATTCTTATAGGAGAACACATCATCTTTTAATCACATCAAATTCTTCCATGACCTCGTTGCACAAGTTAGCGGGAAGATCCGTGGCTTCCAGGTAAATTTTGTATTGCATTGTATCACTTACAATGATGCTGAAAGTACAAGCACATCATGCTTCATCAGTTAGTCTACATCTCAAAACTGTTTCAGGCGAAGGTGTCGGAGCTGTGGTATGTAGAAGAGTACGACGTGCTCGCATTAGCGCTGAATGGGAAGATGAAAGTGCGGAGGCTTGAGCTTGGCTGCAATGAACACCAGAGCAACTGAGACGGAGGACAAAGAGAAACCACAGGGATATTAATCCACATCATGTCCAAGCATGAACGCTTTGGAACGCCTACATGATTCCTATATCACAGACATTTGAACCTTTGTTCAGCGAAGA
Source organism: Poa pratensis (assembly GCA_947311845.1). NCBI lineage: Eukaryota > Viridiplantae > Streptophyta > Magnoliopsida > Poales > Poaceae > Poa > Poa pratensis. Next base: position 39,950,995 of record CAMZMU010000089.1, on the reverse strand, counting down.
TAAAGCAGATGCTTTTGGGACGACCAGTGCCAAGAAACTACAACATAGCATCTAGTAACTAATGCCCCAGTAGTAAACTAGAGATCGAGTGTAATTGTTTTCTTACCACAGTATTTGAGTGCTGCAAATCTGCTATGGAAATGGATATTTAACATATCGTCCAGTTACTCAGAAATTTCAACGTTTCATGCTGTTCTTGGAAACAATACACAATCAGGATTTTATTTGTATCGTCACATTCAGAGCAACAGCGTTTATCACATCCTAGTAGACTTGAGCATGCACGGATGACGATACCACTGGAGTTCGAAAACGTTACAAGTTCATTATGCATGGAAGGAATGGAACACTTTGGCAACTGGAGATAAATGATGAAAAGAATTACAAAAAACTAAAACACCGAACTTCCCATTGCATCGGTTTTCTACAAATACCACCAAAGATTTGTATATAGTTTACATGAGAATACAGATCACACATCACATGGTCCTATTCTGGAGCTGGTAAAATACCGGACTGGCAACAAGACGCAGGGAAATCCCTTAAAAAAGCAGGAAAACTGAAAGGAGAAAAGCCACTCTCTCAAAAAGGGAGAAAAGATTGAATGAAAAAAAAGTTACATTGTGATAACCTTCGTGCTTGAAGTCTTATATCTTGTTGTCGCCTTGTTACTTGTTTTGCTTAGCATAAGTTGTTGGTGCACATAGGTGAACCTAGTATATTTAGGTTGTATGCTTGTTAAATTAAAACACCTAGTTTTATTCCGCCACTACTAGGAAAACCACTATTAGTGGCGCACCAAATCAACATTCTGTGGCGCACCCGGCCAAATTGCTGGGTGCGCCACAGAATCCTCGCCACTAAATTTTTATTTCTGTGGCGCACCATGGAATGCGCCACAGAAATCCACTTTCTGTGGCGCACCTGCCAGGTGCGCCACAGAATTCTGAAAATTTCAAAAAATTCAAAAACTGCAAAAAAAAGTTTCAAAAAAAATCAGAAAAATCAAAATATGAAATAATATAAAAAATCCTATTTATTTGAATTATTTTCAGATTTTTTGAATCTTTTGAACTCCACCTTCCCGCTAGGTCACCCATCCTCAAAGTGCTCCAACCCTAGCACGCTTAACTTCTAAGTTCCACCCACTTCACCTACCCTTGTGCTACTCAAGTTCTTATTGATATACATACCTCTTAAGTCTTGTATGTGTGTATGTTACCTATGTGTTATAAATGTGCGTTTTTAAAGTTCAGATTTTTCAAAAACTTCTAAACTTTGAAAAGGAGATTAAAAAGTTTCAAAAGATCCAAAAAAATTCAAAAAACTAAAAAAAATTCAAAAAATCCAAAAATCCAAAAAAATTCAAAAAATCTAAAAAATCCAAAAAAAATAAAAAAAGTCAAGAAAAGTAAACAATCTTCTTTGTTATACATTTCTGTGTCTTTTTTGAAATTTTTGAATTTTTGAATTTTTTTGAAATTTTTTGATTTTGCTGCGAAAAATCGTCTGTTTGAAATAACTTTTTTTTCTTTTGGAATTTGAGGAATCTGTGAATTGCTGACCGGGTAAACCCGGGTGGAATCGAGTTCGGATTTTTCTCACGATTTTTTTGACATATTATTTGCGTTATTTCGACGTCGTATGCAAAAGTTATGGCCGTACAAAGATTTCTTTTTCATTTGTTGCAGAAAATGTCAAAATTCATATTTCAAAATTTCTACACGTACTAGACACTCATACCTAGCCACATGTCAAAGGGTTTTAATTTTTGAATTTTTTTTCTTTTTCTTTTAATTCCTGCAAGGCTAAAAAAGGCGATCCACGGACGGGGGGGGGGGGGGGGGGGGGGGTGGGATTTGAAAAATGAGATTCTGTGGCGCACCAAGCTGGGTGCGCCACAGAATGTGACCTTTCTGTGGCGCACCTGCCTGGTGCGCCACCTCTGTGGCGCACCAGGCCGGGTGCGCCACAGAATTATATTTCTGTGGCGCACCAATTAGGGGTGCGCCACAGAATACAACCTACCTATAATGGTTTTCCTAGTAGTGCGCATTTATCAATCTTAAACCGGAAAAGTTTTAAATCGCCTATTCACCCCCTCTAGGCGACGTCGTTGTCCTTTCAGGTAGTAACATAGAGTAGTAACATACGCATATTACTGATAACCCACAAGTATAGGGGATCGTGTGTAGCCTTTTCGATATGTAAGAGTGTCGAACCCAACGAGGAGCTAAAGGTAGGATAAGTATTCTCTCAAGTTCTATCAACCACTGATACAACTCTACGCACACTAAACGTTTACTTTATCTAGGAAATAATACTAGAATAATACGAGTATGAGAGATAGCTTTGCGAAATAAATACAAGAAAGTAAATGTTAGTGCTGCAGGAATAAAGTACACTAAGTAACCATAAACTAACAGTACCATGAGTGTGGAAAAGTGGTGGTAATTGTGATGGCTTTGTCCAAGATTAATTAGTGAAAATATTTGGTTCATTTTCTTCGATACAGTTTTCTATGTGGGAGAGGCTAAATATATGTGCACTCAACTACTTGTGATTACACATACTATATGATTGGATTGTTAGCAGACATCCGTAAATACTAACAATGCATTAAGGTTTCCCCAACCATAGCCTTAAGTTTATGGTCCTCTTACTCCCATACGTGCAACTAACCGGTTCGAGTCCTCAGGTTTCTGTCACTCCGGCAAGCCTACCCCCTTCGTTTACAAATACTACCAACCCTAAGATGTTGATCCATGCACGCACAAATATAATGGACACCAAAGGACAGTACCATATCAACATGCAACTCTAATGTACCTCATACATTCAACAAAGCAATCAAAAGACAAATAAACTACACAAACATGACATATATCATAGGATAATATTTTATAGCATCAAATACCATGTTTACATAGAGCGGTACAGAGGTTTGTGGGAGGATGAACCACTGTATACAAGGAGGAATTGGCGGTGGAGATGGCGGTGAAGACGGCGGAGAGGTCAGCGAGGAGCGCAGGGCGGCGCCGGCGCCGGCGGTGGAGCGGGGAACTCCTCCCGCGCCGCCGACATCAATGGGGTGCGCCGCCCCTTAGCCTCCTTCTCCATGGCTTATTGGGAGCCCTCCCCCATGAAGATGAGGTCCATGGGGGAGGCAAAAACGTGGCTTTGGCGGCTGGAAATTCGTGGGTATGGAGTGTTGGCCACGACCTAGGTTTCCTCCCTTTATATAGCTTCTCGGATTCCCGTCATCCCATCTAGGGTTGCAGTGGGACGGCGATATCTGGAACGTCCGGACTCTAATTGGGCCGAATTTTAAGTCCAGATCGTTCGGCAGAACATTCCCTACAACTTTCGCGACTAGACTTTTCCCATTTGACGTCATCTTCTGTCCGTAACGTGACCATCTCCGAAAAATGTTTCCAGACAGATTTCAGAAAAGTCCCAATTTGACTCCAACAAGGTTTCCTCTTATGTTCTTGATAATTCCTACACACCAAAGTATAAAACAAGAACATTGTGCACTTTTGCAACTATTAATAGGTTAGTCCAAATAAATAATAAACTTAGTATAAAAACAAGTGCTAAAAGCATAAAAGTAGCATGAAACAATCAAAAATATAGATACGTTTTGGACGTATCAACATCCCCAAGCTTAGTTCCTACTCATCCTCGAGTAGCTAAACAGTAACAAGATAATTTTTGATTGTAAATGCTATGATCAGGTTGATACGTCTCAAGCGTCTAAGCTTGGGGATTTCTGCAAGGGGAGTTTCACGCTTCCAATCTCTTTACTTTGTTATTGTCTTGCTTAGTTTATTTTTATCGTGTCTTGTTTGCTTTATTTATCAAAAACACAAAAAAATTAGTTGCTTAATTCGAATTGTTATTTTTCTGTTTTGTTTTAATTTTGATAAAATGAGTACCCCTGAGAACACTAAGTTGTGTGATTTCACTAGCACGAACAACAATGATTTCATTAGTACACCTATTGCTCCACCTGCTTCTAAAGCAGAATTCTATGAAATTAAACCTGCACTTTTAAATCTTGTTACGAAAGAGCAATTCTCTGGTGTTAGTACTGATGATGCTGCTGCTGCTCACCTTAATAATTTTGTTGAACTTTGTGAGATGCAAAAGTATAAGGAAGTAGATGGTGATATTATTAAACTGAAACTTTTTCCTTTCTCTTTGAGAGGACGTGCTAAAGAATGGTTGCTATCCTTGCCTAGAAATAGTATTGGTTCATGGACTAAATGCAAAGATGCTTTCATAGGAAAATATTATCCTCCTACTAAGATCATATCTTTGAGAAGTAGCATTATGAATTTCAAACAATTTGATAATGAGCATGTTGCTCAAGCTTGGGAGAGAATGAAATCATTGGTAAAGAATTGTCCCACCCATGGACTGAATGCTTGGATGATCATCCAAACCTTTTATGCAGGACTAAATTTTTCTTCAAGAAACCTATTGGATTCGGCCTCTGGAGGTACCTTTATGTCCATCACTTTGGGTGCTGCAACAAAGCTTCTTGATGATATGATGGTAAATTATTCTGAATGGCACACCGAAAGAGCTCCACAAGGTAAGAAGGTAAATTCTGTTGAAGAAATCTCTTCCTTGAGTGATAAGATTGATACTATTATATCTATGCTTACAAATGGAAAAATGCATGTTGATCCAAATAATGTTCCTTTAGCTTCTTTGGTTGCTCAAGAAGAGCACGTTGATGTGAACTTCATTAAAAACAATAACTTCAACAACAATGCTTATAGGAATAATTTTGGTAATAACAATTATAAGCCCTATCCTTCTAGTAGTGGCAATGGTTATGTTAATTCTTATGGTAATTCCTACAACAACAATAAGAGTGGACCCTCTGATCTTGAAGTCCTGCTTAAGGATTTTATTAGTACACAAACTGCTTTTAATAAAACTGTTGAGGAAAATTTGGGAAAATTGATGTTCTTGCCTCTAAAGTTGATAGTCTTGCTCTTGATGTTGATTTGATAAAAATTAAGAATATGCCTCATGATGTTAAAGAGAGCAAAACTCTCGATGCCATTCAAGTTAAAATTGACAACAATGTTAGGATGCTAGCTTAGTTGCATGCTAGGTGGGAAAGAGAGGATGAAATTGCTAAAAAGAATAATATTGCTAGAGTTTACACTATTACCACCACTAGAATGCTGAAGTTTCAAATGTTAACAAACCTCCTACTCAATGGTAAAGTAATTGGTGTTGGCAATGTCTCTACTTCTATTGCAAAACGTTTAAAATTGCCCGACAACACTGAAACTGTTCTGATAAAAGTACTGAAATTTTTCAAAACATGGGAGACGATGGTCCCATTACCTTTGATAATAATGATTTTGATTTTGATGGTTGCAATATTTCTGAAGTAATTAAGTTCTTGCAAAAACTAGCTAGAAATCCTAATGCTAGTGCTATAAACATGGCTTTTACTAAACACATTACTGATGCTCTCATGCAAGTTAGGGAAGAGAAATTAAAACATGAAGCTTCTATCCCTAGGAAGTTAGAAGATGGTTGAGAGCCCATCATTAAAATGAAGGTGAATGATTTTGCTTGCAATGCTTTATGTGATATTGGTGCTAGTATTTCTGTTATGCCTAAGAAACTTTATGATATGCTTGATTTAGCACATTTGGAACATGTTATTTGGATGTTCACCTTGCTGATAATACTATAAAGAAACCTTTGGGGAGAGTTGATGACGTTTTTATATGGTTATCAACAACCTTGTCCCCGTTGATTTTGTTGTTTTGGATATTGAATGCAATGCTTCTTGTCCTATTGTTTTGGGAAGACCTTTCCTTAGAACTGTTGGTGCTATTATTGATATGAGAGAGGGGAATATTAAATATCAATTCCCACTCAAGAAAGGTATGGAACACTTCCCTAGAAAGAAGATGAAACTACCTTTTGATTCTATTGTTAGAGCAAATTATTTTGTTGATGCTTCATCACTTGGAAACACTTGATTCTTACTTTCTGCGCCTAGCTGAAAGGCGTTAAAGAAAAGCGCTTATGGGAGACAACCCATTATTTTATTTCTGCAATTTTTCTTTTCTTTTTGAGTCCAGGAGTTGTTTACTTCTGTAACAATTCCTTTGTATCTTTAATTTATCGCATTGTTGTGCCAAGTGGAGCCTCTAATAGGAAGATGATGCTAGATTTGGATTTCTGCGCAGAAACAGATTTCTGCTGTTCACCGTTTTACTTCTGTAAAATCACAGAAATATTATTTAAATCTGCAAATTTTTGTGCGTGATCCTCAGATATGTACGCATCTTTCGTTAGTTTTGCGTTTTTCGATCTGAGCAACGTAAGTGCTCGAAAAATTCGTCTTTACAGACTGTTCTGTTTAGACAGATTATGTTTTTATTTTTCGCATTCTCTCTTTTACTAGTGTTGAGTGGAATTCTTTTTTAGAATGAAGAGCTTCACATAACATCAGTGGCAGTAGTTAATGTTAAAAGTAACGGTCATGTTTGTGTCCTTATAGAACATGTGAGTTTTTGATTGTGCACTAACCCTCTAATGAGAATTACTCTGAGTTTGGTGTGGCGGAAGTTTTCAAGGGTCAAGAGACAAGGATGATATAATGTGATCAAGAAGAGTGAAGAGCTTAAGCTTGGGGATGCTCCCATGGATCACCCCAGCATATTTCAAGAAGACTCAAGCGTCTAAGCTTGGGGATGCCCAAGGCATCCCCTTCTTCATCAACAACTTATCAGGTCATCTCTAGTGAAACTATATTTTAGTATTTTATTTTTCTTATGGTCAACTTGATTGGACCCTAGCATTCTTGATTGGGAGAGAGACACGCTCCGCTTTTTCATATGAATACTCCTATTCTTCACTTATACTTGTTGAGTATTCTTATCTAGCTATTGCTATGCTTTTAGCTCCTGTTTTGCATGCATCTCTTATTCAGAGCTGTTAGTTCTTTTAAAGAAAGTACTCTCTTGCTTCACTTATAATTGTTTGGAGAGTTTATGTTGAAATAAATTGATTGGTGTTTGGTTGGAACAGAAAATGTTGCATGTGGTAGATGGTATAATGGAAAAAGCTTACATATTCTTGTAGATCACTGTATTGGATAATTTGATACTTGTCAATTGTTTTGAGTTATCAAGTAGTTCATGTTTAAGCTTTTGTATCATGTAGTTAAAACCTATTAATGAAGAACTACCGTAAAGCTCGTTGAAATTTGGTTTGCATGATTGGTATCTCTAAGGTCTAGATATTTTCTAGTAAAAGGGTTTGGTTAACAAGGAAGACAGTGTAGAGTCTTATAATGCTTGCAATATGTTTTCATATAAGTCTTGCTGTGTCGGTTGATATCCTGTGTTTGCTTCAAATAACCTTGCTAGCCTAAACTCTGTACTGAGAGGGAATGCTTCTCGTGCATCCAAAACCTTGAGCCAAAATCCATGCCATCTGTGTCCACCATAACTACCTATATGTGGTATTTCCTTGCCATTCCAAGTAAATTTTTCATGTGCTACCTTTAAACTATTCAAAATTATTACTCCTTTTTGTGTCAATGTTTACCAAGCTCATGAGGACGGGGTGGATGTCTTTATGTCAACTGTCAAACAGACTTTACCACCGGACTAGCGGCATATACATCCGCTTATCCATTAATTTTGCAAAAAGAGCTGGCAAATGGGGTGCCCAGTCCCAATTAATTACAACTTTAACCGCTTAATTCTCTTCACATTTTTGCCCTGATTTATCAGTCAAGCAATGACAAACAGTGAAATATCTGCATGTGTAAACAAAAGAGAAGAGGGATGATCTGCCTTGCTGGTAGAAATAACGTCCTTCATGGGAGCCGCTCTTAAAAGTCTGGTTGGCAGGGGTCATATTGTACTTTCCATTTTCTGATTCGTTGACAATTAACAAACACCTCCCAAAACTTATTTTTACTCTCTATATGATTTCAAAAACTTAAAAAGCTCTAGCACATGATTTAATCCCTGCTTCCCTCTGCGAAGGGCCTTTCTTTTACTTTTATGTTGAGTCAGTTTTCCTACTTCTTTCTATCTCAGAAGCAAACACTAGTGTCAACTTTGGTGCAACAATTTTTATATGCTTGTATATTGCACTTATTATATTGCTTTGTGTTGACAAATATCCATGAGATATATATGTTGAAAGTTGAAAGCAATTGCTGAAGCTTAAATCTTCCTTTGTGTTGGTTAAATACCTTTTACTTAGAATCTATTGCTTTATGAGTTAACTCTTATGCAAAACTCTTTGATGCTTGTCTCGAAAGTACTATTCATGAAAAGTTTTTGCTTATATGATTCAGTTGTTTGCTCATTATCTACTTGCTAGCAAACTATAGACCATTGACCTGGATCACTTCATTCATAACATGTGCTTTACAATACTATTTGATCAAGATTATGATTGTAGCATGTCACCTCAGAAATTATTTTGTTTTTATCGTTTTACCTACTCGAGGACGAGTAGAACTAAGCTTGGGGATGCTTGATACGTCTCAAACGTATCTATAATTTCTGATGTTCCATGTTGATATTATACCAATTGTTACATGTTTTATATACACTTCATAGCATTTTTATGCATTTTCTGGGACTAACCTATTAACAAGATGCCACAGTGCCAGTTCCTGTTTTCTGCTGTTTTTGTATTCCAGAAAAGCTAGTCTGGAAATATTCTCGGAATTGGACGAAACTTGGACAGACCTCCTATTTTTCCAACACGTACACGAGTCCAAGGAGAGACGGAGGGACCGAGGGCGCCACACCATGGCGGTGCGGGCCCCCTGCCGCGCCGTGGGTGGTGTGGGCCCTCGGGTCGCTCCAGCCGCCCCCTTTCGCCTATTTATTCATCTTCACGGAAAACCCTAGACACCCGAGCCATTATCCACGAAAAGTTCCAGAGACGCCGCCGCCGTCAACCCTAGCTCGGGAGGGTTCAGAAGCTCTTCCCGGCACCCTGCCGGAGAGGGGAATCATCACCGGAGGGCTCTACATCACCATGCCTGCCTCCGGAGTGATGCGTGAGTAGTTCATCCTTGGACTACGGGTCCATGCAGTAGCTAGATGGTTGTCTCTCCACTTTATGCTATCATGTTTAGATCTTGTGAGCTGCCTATCATGATCAAGATCATCTTATTGTAATGCTACATGTTGTGTTTGCTGGGATCCGATGAATATTGAATACTATGTCAAGTTGATTATCAATCTATCTTATATGTTATTTATGATCTTGCATGCTTTCCGTTACTAGTAGATGCTTTGGCCAAGTAGATGCTTGTAACTCCAAGAGTTAGTATTTATGCTAGATAGTGGGTTCATGCCTCCGGTAATCTGGAGAGTGACAACAACTTCTAAGATTGTGGATGTGCTGTTGCCACTAGGGATAAAATAACCGATGCTTAGCTTAAGGGTGCGCCGTTAGGTCTAATGCATTTGTTTACATTACGCACATTACTTAATGCGATTATCCGTTGCTTGCAACTTAATACCAACGGGGAACTCGGTATGACAACCTGGAGGTGGATTATTAGTCATAGACGCTGTTGGATAACGGTCTATGTATTTTGTCGTAATGCCCACATGAATATCATAGTAATCATCATGTCATATATATGCATTGTCATGCGCTCAATATTTTGTCAATTGCCCAGCTGTAATTTGTTCACCCAGCATGTTAGTTATCTTTTATGGAGAGACACCACTAGTGAACTATGGACCCCGGTCCATTCTTTTACACTGATAATACAACCAACTGCAAACATTGTTCCTTTTCATTCTCTGCAATTTACTACTGTTTTCCACACCATACGTTTAATCCTTGTTTTCAGCAAGCCGGTGAGATTGACAACCTCACTGTTTCGTTGGGACAAAGTAGTTTGATTGTGTTGTGTGCAGGTTCCACGTCAGCGTGCCACTGACAACCTTCAGAAGTGATTTCTTACTCCTACTGGTTCGATTAAACCTTGATTTCATACTGAGGGAAACTGCTGCTACACTGCTTCATACCTTCCTCTTGGGGTCTCCCAACGAACGTGTGATCCACGTCATCACAGGTCTTTAACAATTGTATGACAAATGATGTAAGGATAATGTAACTTAGTACTTATGTTACCTAATGAATAGATATCAACGAACTAAGAGTTCATAGTATGCAATTTATAAACATCAACAAGATTGTAATGATCATAATAAAGCATGGTAGAGTGGTATCTCACTTGCCCTTTATAGTGGAGCAAAACATAAATGCTAGAGCACCCCTGAATTTCAAGTGAAGACTAGATATAAAGATGTCAAAGATAAGAGCATCATAGTTATACCTCAATTAACCGTATTCTGGGACAAGCACATTACACTAAGAATGACAGCTATGCTCTCGAATAAGTGCTCAAAGAAGGGATGGTGACTCAACATAAAAATAAAAGATTGGCCCTTCGAAGAGGGAAGCAGAGATTAACATGTGCTAGAGCTTTTTATTTTTAAAACAGAAATAACATTGTTTTGAGAGGTGGTTGTTCCTGTCAACGAATCAGCAATAGAGTTCTTGTTATCTTCCATACTAAATAAGTTGAGAGTGGTTCCGAGTTATTGATATTAGGCATTTATAGCATGCACTTTTATTTATCATGACACTCCTCCCAACCTTTGCTTACACAAACCATGGCTAACCGAATCCTCGGGTGCCTGCCAACAATCACATACCATGGAGGAGTGCCTATTTTATTTTACTTTTTAGATGTTATAATGGTCTAACCAGCTCTTTGCAAAATTAATGACGAGCAGATGAAGCATGCAAGTCGAGGACTTAATTTAGCATGGAAGATAACAAACCCAACTACTACGTCCTCATGAGCTAAAAACAGTGTCACAAAATGAGAAGTATTTTGAAGGTTTTAAAGGTAGCACATGAAAATTTACTTGGAATGGTTCGAAATACCATGCATAGAATTTATGGTGGACTCTTTGGGATAACTTGGTTTTAGGATTTGGATGCACGAGCAGCATTCCCGCTCAGTACAAGTGAAGGCTAGCAATAGACTGGGAAGCGACAATCAAGAGAGCAATAACCGTCATAATCATACTTGCGACAGAATAAAATTAACGGAGGCATAAAAATGATACTAAAACTCTGAGGCAAAATAGATCATCAAGGATTAATTGACTTTTATTTTTCAGTCATAAACATGTGTGAGCATGTGCCAAGTCGATTCAAGTAAATCATTCAGAGGAGGATACCACAATACCATACCATCTTATGAACAAGACAATACATGTCAATCATAAAAATAACATAATATACACTATTAGCTAGTTGAGACTAACCATAAGAAAACATAAACTACTAAACAATATATTCACACATCATTTTTAAGTTTCAACAAATAATCCATTAACCAGTAAACTTTGTAAACATGGGATAAATAAAAGATGTGACGATCAACTTATTAATGTAACTGGTGTTTGATGCTAAGATAAATAAATAATAAGATACAACGCTCCAAGAACAGCACATATGATGTGAAAGAATTAAAATATAGTTTCACTAGAGATGACCTGATAATTTTGACGATGAAGAAGGGGATGCCTTGGGCATCCCCAAGCTTAGACGCTTGAGTCTTCTTGAAATATGCTGGGGAGATCCATGGGAGCCTCCCCAAGCTTAAGCTATTCACTCTTCTTAATCCTATTATATCACTCTTCTCTCTTGACCCTTGAAAACTTCCGCCACACAAACTCAAAGTAATTCTATTAGAGGGTTAGTGCATCAATCAAAAACTCACATGTTCTGTAAGGACGCAACATGACCGTTACTTTAAACATTAACTACTGCCACTAGCCTTATGTGAAGCTCTTCCACCCAAAAAAGAATTCCACCCAACACTAGTAAAAGAGATAATGCAAAATAAAAGACAGAATCTGTCTAAAACAGAACAGTCCGCAAAGACGAATTTTTTCGAGACACTTACGTTGCTCAGATCAAAAAACTTTGAACTAACGAAAGATGCGTACATACATCAGGATTACGCACAAAAAATTGCCGATTAAAATCACATTTCTATGAATTTAGAATTTTCGTACAGTGAACAGCAAAAATCTGTTTCTGCGCAGCAATCAAAATCTAGCATCATCTTATCATTAGAGACTATTCTTGGCACAACAATACAAAAAGTAAAGATACAAAGGAGTTGCTACAGAAGTAGACAAATTCCTTGACTCAATAAAAGAAAAATTGCAGAAATAAAAATAATGGGTTGCCTCCCATAAGCGCTTTTCTTTAACGCCTTTTAGCTAGGCACTTAGTGCAATACATAATATTTCCAAAGTGCTGCAATTAAACCAAATCAAATTTTGTTTCTAAGTTACAGAAAGGTTGCTTAAATGGCCAACTTCTAAATGAAAGGTAAGAACCATTAAGAATCAAATGAAAACGCAAAGAGGCCACTCTTGCAATAAAAGTCGAATCTGTCCAGAAAAACAGCAGCTGGCAAACGTAATTTTTAGGTGCTCTTAAACATGTCGAAATTTTAGCCAATTTTTTTGCATGCAGAGGATTCGGTGATACAACATCAATAAATTTTACGTGATTTTTATAGTTTCAGTAAAATATGAAAAATCGCACAATGAGCTGTAGATGCTGAAAACAGAAAAACTTTTTTACATATGTATCAACTAAGCTAAATGGGTAAAACTTGGTGCTTTATTTTTGATAAACTAAGAGACCATAGGATAAGAAAGACCCAAACCTGCTAGCTACAACAAGGAAAACTCTAAATAAAATCAAAAGTAAAAACCAAATAAAATCAAAATAAAGAACCAAACAAAGAAGCAAAACAAAAAAAATATTTTTGTTGTTTTAATTTATAAGTGAAAGTAAAGAAACAATAGAAATCAAATAAAGAGCCTAATAAAACTAAAGAAGGTAAAACCAAGAAATATAAAAGCAATTATAATATAAGTTAAGACAATACAAATCATGTGGACGGGTAATATAGAGTATGAACGAGACAACCTCATGTGGTTGATGAATAGGGGATGACTCGGGCATCCCCAAGCTTAGATGATTGTATCTTCTCGAAATGTTCTTTGGATGCACCTACACATCCCCAAGCTTGAGCTCTTGCGTCTTCTTATTCATCTCATATCACCATATTGATTAGATCTTATAAGCTACATCCACATAAAACTTCACAAAACTCATTAGTAGGGTTAGTACTCATTAAATAAAACCCACTCATGTTCAAGCATTGGCAAGTTTAATTTAACATTACCTACTGTATACTAACCAATTTATAACGTTTACTGATCAAATAAAGATTATAAACATTGAGTATAAGCACAATACTAAATAAGCATAACAATCTGCCAAAACTGAACGGTCTGTAAAGATGACACTTAACGAGATAGCTATGTAGCTCAAATGAAAAAACTCAAAACTAATGAAAGACAGATAATAATCTCAGGTTTATGCACAAAAAATTTCAGGTCAAAATACTATTCTGAGATTTATCAAGATTTTATATACAGAGAAACACAAAATCTGTCTAAACTAAACAGTCAGTAAAGATCAAATTTTTCGGGACATCTACGTAACTCAAATCAGAAAAGTCAAAACTAATGAAAGAAAGATAATAAGCATTAATTTTCACTCAAGAAATTTCAGATCAGATCATGTTCTGGTGATTTTAAATGTTTTATACGGTGGAGCACAGAAAATCTGTTTCTGGACAGCAAAGCAAAACTATCAATTTTCAATTAACTAGAGACTACAATTAGCATTTTATTTTTATGTACTGAGGTATATACACAATATTTACATGTTTTTGGATGAGAAGCTTCCATGGAAAGATTTGCTTTGATTTCATAGGCATGAACACAAGTGTTCAAGGTCGACCCCCATTTAACCATTGCTCATCTTTCCAATCACTATCTTTTTGAAAACGTTTTAGATAACAAGTTGATGCATGTAAAATGCATACATGAGCTTTACATTTTATTACATGTTATTCCATGTTATTTGCATCATATAAGGGTTATATTCATGATTTATATTGAGTTTTGGGGATAATTAACAACTTCCCCATTTTTCTGGAATTAACCCTGCACTGTCAGAAAACCCTTTTTTCTATATTTTTACATTTCATGCGACCAAATCACGTCATAATGACCTGAGATTTTACGGGGATCACTTTTTTTGGAAGGAACGAAACATAGGCGCAAAGGAAACGAAGAAACAGAGACCAGAAGGCCGAAAGGGGTGGGCCCACGCGGCCAGATTCCCTGACCGCGTGGGACCCACCAAATTGGCCCTCGGGCCTCCGCTGTCGTCGATCCTTCTTCCCGAAGCTTCGTCTTGACCTAAAAACGACTATATATAGACCCCCCCAGGGCTTTCGCGAAAGGGAGCGCCGCAGAAACAGAGAAACCACGAAACAGGGACCTGGAGCTGAAGATTGGTGGGGGAAAACTCCAGCGGGGCGCCGCCGGCGTGGTCTCCTTCTCCTCCAACAACATCTCCACCGACACCATGATGAAGAGGGAGTAGTCCACCCCTGGACTATGGGTTTGTAGAAGTAACTTACGTATCTCTCCTCTCTATGAGCTTCACTAATTAGTACCGTATGAGCTGCTGAACATGATTACGGTCATCTATGTAATTCCTTTGTGTTGGATCTTTATTATGAGTTAATACATGTTTGAGATTGCAATGGTTTTTCTTCAGTTATGAAAGTAGATGCATATTATGTACCCCGTTCTTATTTACTTGTCATGATCAAGCATGTTTATGAGAGCGTGTGAGGGGGAACGTGTGCATTAGTTGGAGTAACGGGGGTGGCTAGTGCAGTGAACGTGACAGATAGTTCTGCGATCCACTTGGGTTTTCTACCTTACTTTGTTGCCTCACTAGGGATAAACAAAAATACCATGCTACCGGAGAGTGGATGTGACCTTGGCCACTACCTCCATGACTAGATCTAGCATGTTCTTATTTTAACTTCATGTCATTGAACTTATTGCTATGCTCTGATTTATCTTAATTACTAAGTTGTTATGATTTAGTTCGCATCTTGGTGGAGCATAAGAGAGAGAACAACTTATACTTGAGATCTCTATGTTAGGACGTGATGCCCATATTATTAATAACTTGTCAAACCATGTCTTGCCATCTTTCATGTTACTTTTAGTGTTCCATTGTCTACCACGTTATCAAGAGAGAGTGCATTTGTGAAACCATGAACCCCGGTCCATTTTTAATCATAAGAAACACCTTTCCAACACTTTTATCACCACTTTTGTTTGCTGCATTATTAAATCGGAAAATACAAAAATACTTTTACATCTTGCATCCATCATAAAAAACCCAAAAATATCATTTACCATTGTTTCCATCATCATTGCATATTTATTTTACTATCATTGCATATTTACTACTGTTTGCATATTTATTTTATTATCATTCTCACACCTTGTGCTTGACAACCACTTGGTGAGGTTGAGGGCACAAAACAATTTATTTTGTTGCAGGTTCTCAAGAGAAGGATAAGGAGATAACACCTGAAATACTGGTTCCCCGAGAGTTCGATATTAAACCCTCGAGTCACCCCTCGTGGGGAAAACTGTCTTCCACTACTACATACACTCTACACTTGGAGTCTCAACCTAACCCATTTACTTTTCACGCAGGTAACTACGTGAAGGGCCATCAAGACCATTTTCAGGCGCCGTTGCCGGGGAGCGAAGAAGCAACACCGCATCAAGATTCCCTCGTCAACTACGCGCCCTTCATAGTAGCATCATTGGGTATCACAAGTACAACTAATTTTTTTATAATTCGCATTTCCTATCCATACTAAGATAGAAAACAACTTAAAACTGAAAATAAAAATTACTTAGAGATAAAGCAAACAAGTGCACACAAGAATATTCACCCCACGCTATGACTCCCCGGCAACGGCGCCAGAAAAGGTCTTGATAACCCACAAGTATATAGGAGATCGTGTGTAGCCTTTTCGATAAGTAAGAGTGTCGAACCCAACGAGGAGCTAAAGATAGGATAAGTATTCTCTTAAGTTCTATCAACCACTGATACAACTCTACGCACATTAAACGTTTACTTTATCTAGGAAATAATACTAGAGTAATAATACGAGTATGAGAGATAGCTTTGCGAAATAAATACAAGAAAGTAAATGTTAGTGCTGCAGCAATAAAGTACACTAAGTAACCATAAACTAACAGTACCATGAGTGTGGAAAAGTGGTGGTAATTGTGATGGCTTTGTCCAAGATTAATTAGTGAAAATATTTGGTTCATTGTCTTCGATACAGTTTTCTATGTGGGAGAGGCTAAATATATGTGCACTCAACTACTTGTGATTACACATACTATATGATTGGATTGTTAGCAGACATCCGTAAATACTAACAATGCATTAAGGTTTCCCCAACCATAGCCTTAAGTTTATGGTCCTCTTACTCCCATACGTGCAACTAACCGGTTCGAGTCCTCAGGTTTCTGTCACTCCGGCAAGCCTACCCCCTTCGTTTACAAATACTACCAACCCTAAGATGTTGATCCATGCGTGCACAAATATAATGGACACCAAAGGACAGTACCATATCAACATGCAACTCTAATGTACCTCATACATTCAACAAAGCAATCAAAAGACAGATAAACTACACAAACATGACATAAATCATAGGATAATATTTTATAGCATCAAACACCATGTTTACATAGAGCGGTACAGAGGTTTGTGGGAGGATGAACCACTGTATACAAGGAGGAATTGACGGTGGAGATGGCGGTGAAGACGGCGGAGAGGGCAGCGAGGAGCGCAGGGCGGCGCCGGCGGTGGCGGTGGCGCAGGGAACTCCTCCCGCGCCGCCAACATCAATGGGGTGCGCCGCCCCTTAGCCTCCTTCCTCCATGGCTTATTGGGAGCCCTCCCCCATGAAGATGAGGTATATGGGGAGGCAAAAACGTGGCTTTGGCGGCTGGAAATTCATGGGTATGGGGTGTTGGCCACGACCTAGGTTTCCTCCCTTTATATAGCTTCTCGGATTCCCGTCGTCCCATCTAGGGTTGAAGTGGGACGGCGATATCTGGAGCGTCCGGACTCCAATTGGGCCGAATTTTAAGTCCAGATCGTTCGGCAGAACATTCCCTGCAAGTTTTGCGACTAGACTTTTTCCATTTGACGTCATCTTCTGTCCGTAACGTGACCATCTCCGAAAAACGTTTCTAGACAGATTTCAGGAAAGTCCCAATTTGACTCCAACAAGGTTTTCTCTTATATTCTTGATAATTCCTACACACCAAAGTATAAAACAAGAAAATTGTGCACTTTTGCAACTATTAATAGGTTAGTCCAAATAAATAATAAACTTAGTATAAAAACAAGTGCTGAAAGCATAAAAGTAGCATGAAACAATAAAAAATATAGATACGTTTTGGACGTATCAGTTACTACTCTATGTTACTCCCCACTATGACTAGTCTTAGTAAATAGACGGTAAATCGTCGTGTCCAAGCCCCAAAGGACCAGCACACAATAGTAGCAATCATAGCTAACGATGTGAACCATTGATGGTAAGAATTATATCTATAACCACACCAACAAACAAAAAAACAACCAGATCCCGGGGATCCACCGAACACATAACTACATGCGCCCTCCGCCGGCGCTAGGCGCATCACATGAGTAAGGATAGGGTGGGAGAAATTTATTCTGACTTCAATATGTCCCCGACTCACTAATTCGAAGATTATTGAAGCTCCAAAAAAGAAAAACGGGAAACCATCCAACCGACGAGAGATCGTTGTCTGCCGCCTCCAAGACCCTAGAGATGTCGGAGACGAGACGGATTAGTGGCGGCGGCGAGGAGTACGGCAAACCTTTATTTGGGTCACGTCCTTTCTCTCTCCCTTTCGTTCTACTGGCTCGCTATTACAAATTAAGCCATATTAACCATCTTCAAATGAGATCGATTGGTGTAAAAGCAAAAACAACTATCTCTTTTAACTCGTGATGTGTTGTGTTGATGATGGTTGAGCCTAATGTATAGACACTTCCTTCGAGCTTAACCTTCTCGACAACCGCCTTGAAGAGAAAATTGAAGATGGCTCGTTTTCTAATGAGGCATGATCATGAGAAAGGCACTCATGACAATAAGTATGAACACGATGATGTAAGTGTGCATCCAACTGATCATCTTATGATACCGAGGGAGTGTGTAATATTTTTAAGCTTTTTGGACAATAGCATTGTGAAGTGCAAAGGCTTTTTTTATGTCTCACTAGTAGATGAAGCATGAAAGTGGTGTTTTCACTGGATTTATCTTGTCAACATAATTGGAATGATCCCCAAAATAAGAAGCAATGTAAAGGGGGTGCAAACACAAGGGTGTATCCCGATGCTAAGGTAGTTTGCGGTATCCTATGTCTTCGGTGAAAAGGGCTAGGAGAGACGAAGTCCTCGTGAAAGTGCATGGATCCATCATGTGTAGTTTTGATAATTAATAAAATTATGTGGACTAATCATTTCATTGAGTCATATTTGAATGATTCTCCATGGATAACACTTGAAGACCACATGTTGGATTCAGGTTGAAATAAGAAGAAAGCAAAATAAGTTAGAGTTCATGTGTGGAACTTAAAGGTTGTCTTGCTCTAACTTATGAGTTAAGTCACGGAGAGTTAAGATATTGATAAGATGATTTAAAGAGAAGCATTCATGACACAACTTTAATTTGCGGTCATGACAAAATTACCAAGGCTTGGAGTTTATTGTGTAAGAGGTTGTAATAGAGCGTGAATAAGATCAAGTGACGAGTCTGATGACCAAGGTGATGTTCAAGGTGTGATATCAAGAATTATCATGGTAAGTTGTGCATATGCATGACGTGCATGTCTTGAAGAATAAGATTATGTGAGCATTCATGTTTACTTTGAAGACATGTACATAAAAAAGAGAGGATAAAATATACTAGTTTGATCAACACAAAGTGCAAATATCATATTTGAAATGATCAACACACTAAGCGCAGATGATGTACCATGTGGGATCAAGTGATCACGTGGTATGATAAGCAATTGTCAATTGCACTTTATCAAATTACCCATGATTTATGTGTTTGGTGTTTTCGTATGGGGGTTAGGTATCTTTTCATGGGTTTGTAGAAAATGAAGATTTTATATTATACATGAGAGGATGACATCAAGTGGTGATTCTCATCAAGATTGGGACGCGCAAGTTCCAGATGAGCATGTCGAATAGATCATACGCTTCAATCCTGCCGTCCATTTGGCGGTAATGGACATGTGAAAAAAAATCCTACCGAGACTTACCCATATTGATTACATGGGAGAAATTTGCGAGTCTTCAACAAGCATGCACAAGCAAGAAATGTGTTCCATCTTGAGTAGATCATGATTATCATCATTTAGATTGAGTGTTTTGCACAAGGCAATGGTATTAACATGATAGGTTTCCACTTTACCGGTCTCAAGGTGTTTGTTGGGAGACCGAGTTATAGATTTGTAGTCATAATATCAAGGGAGGCTTTGACATGAGTAGCTTGATCGCAACATTCATACATGGCTCCCTTACATTTTTGCCATCATCTTTCTTGGACATGGCATAATATGTATTGGATTTTATGCGACAAAGAACGTTCCATAGATAACCTAAACTTTGATATTCTAGAAGCATACAATGATTTATCTTGTAAAGTACCTTGAGGAAGAAAATCCAAGTGGACTTAAGTCTCACATTGCTTCTCTGAGCCAAATTGAGATTTTTCT
This sequence comes from Poa pratensis, assembly GCA_947311845.1. Classification (NCBI taxonomy): domain Eukaryota; kingdom Viridiplantae; phylum Streptophyta; class Magnoliopsida; order Poales; family Poaceae; genus Poa; species Poa pratensis. Next base: position 39,931,136 of record CAMZMU010000089.1, on the reverse strand, counting down.
CGAAAGAACACCAAACCTCATTCAATCGGATTGACTAGTCCATTAACATAAGGGTGGATCATGCGACACAAAGTGAAATGACAAATGAAGTTAGGCTAAATGCGATCTTGAGACCATGGATGAAGTGCCCAACCTTGTTAGAGGCCACAAAGTAACAAAACCTCGATCACTAAGTTGGAAAACCTTGAAACCATATCGATCACCAGTAATGCAATGTTGGAGGGCTAAACCAACTAAATCCTCTGATGGACAAAAATAAGTCGAGGAGAAAGAGACCACCAAGAAGAACTGTTTGGAGGGGGACAAGGAGAGAAATAAACCTAAGATCCAAATCGGCGACACACTTGAGTCTTGGCCGCTAGGTAGGGTCAGAAATCCCAATGGAGAAGCCCCTCCATGCTAGATCAGATTTGTGGCTCCATGGGAGCACGTGGAGAAGGTAGGGGAGGTGGGAGACGAGAGCACCATCGTCGAATGACTCGACCGATTTTTTGAACAGTCTCAGAGTTCCTTTACCTCCATCTCATTTAGCAAGAAGATAAGAGAGCGACCCGACTTGGTAGTGAACAAATAAGTTACCATTACAAACGGAAAACAAATACTACCATCTTCAGAAGCAAGAGCCCATCAAGATGAATTGTGCAATGTTTATCATTTGAGAATTTAGGCCAAATCACTTACTCACTTTGTACCCAAAAAAGTTTTTATTTTTCAGTTTGGACAAAATATAGACGGAAATGAGTCAACATAATGAACTAAAACACATATACATATACATATAAAATCGCGTTTGGAAGAGACACGCCTGGGACGCGCGACGAGCTAGGGTTCACCGCCGCCACCCAAGTCCCGCCACCGGCGCTCGTCCCCTACTCCTCTCCTTCGCCTCCTCTCCCCTCCCCGCCCTTCTCCTCCGAATCCCTCCCGGGCTGCTCGCGCGGGCAGCTCTGGAGGGCCCCAAACCAGGCAACAGCCGCCGCCGTCGGGCCTCCCTGGCCGCTGCTGCCGCTGACGACGGCGGTGGCGGCAGCCCTCGGCCGTTGAAGGTGGCGTGAGATTGGTGGGCGCACCACAGCGGACCGGCTTCGTACGGAGCGGGAACGCTGGGCGGTGTGCGAGCGGCGAGATGGCAAGCATGGCGGCGGCGCTGGGGATTGGATGCGCACGGTTTGTGCGTGCTCCGATTTGCGGCCAGGGGTGCCGTCGATCTGCTGGATTTTCCGGCGGGTCGGGTGGCCGGGATGGCCGGTTGCATTGGGGCTCGGTCTGAATAATGGCTGTGGTCCTTGGTTCCTCTTGCGACAAGGCGAATATCTGTTTGACGCCGGTCCTTCTTGATTTGGCCGGAGTGTCGGGTTCTAGAATACTCCGCCGACGGTCTCACATAGACGTTTATGCCTAGAGACTGCTGAATCGGATGTGATTCGGTCGTGCCGGAAGGAGCGGTGCGAAGCTCTGTTTCTGTTGCCATCATGAGTTTAACCATGGTGAAGTCAGATATGGACAATGTCATGAAAGCTGAGATTGGAGGACTAGCAATGGTGATTGGAGCCTTTGCTGCGAGGAGGAACTTGCTTGGAGCTTCAGGAATCGTAACAACAGTATGTAAGTGGGGGAGACAACACAGGTGAAGTTCAGAGTCTTATCTTTCAGGATGAAAATCCAAGTTCTGACCTTAATTGGTTGTGCCTGACAATGGCCTTGTTAAAGACATTGTTTTGAGAGCGACTACTATCTCCAGGGTGAAAACCCATGATCTTCGATCGGGCGATGACGACGTTGTGCACTGTTTCTTTCTTGAAGGCATCGTTTATGGAGAATTTGAACATTAGGTGTTGTCTTGGTGGTGGTTGTGCTGCTGCTGTAAGGATTGTAACGCTGTAGCGGGACTATTCTTTTTGTTTCTTGTTCTTATTGTTTTCGGCTGTGTGCATCCGTAATATCCTAAGTTATTACGTTCATGCAGAGGATAGATGTAATTGGTATCTCCGTGATATTAATATATACTCTTTATCTAAAAAGAAATATGAGATTTATAAAAAATAGAACATCTTACCATTCGAAACGGATAAATTAGATGAACCACCACCGGCAGGAACTGCTAGGTTTGCGTCATACCATAGTTTGGCTGAGGAAGTTTTTTTGTCTTGGATTTTCTTTGCTTACCACCGGTTCCTGCATATAAAATGGGCCACATCCATCGGGCCGTCCAGGAAATCGGAAATGACGCGTAAAATAGGAGGTCTGTTAATCTCAAAAAAAAAAAAAAGGAGGTCTGTTTTTTTTTTAAACTTTTCACTCTCCCACCCCGCGCCGCGACAATAATTTCACGGTTTGAGTTTCGTCCTTAAATTTTTACTTTCCCTCCCCGCCAAAACCATTCCCTCCTCTTCCTCTCGCGCCAAAAAAGAGCCCCATAAAGCCTCGCCCCCAAACCGCCGCTGTTCGACCTCAATCCAATCCCCTCTTACCATCCGCTGCCAATCCAAATCTCCCTTCGCCAGCCCCTGCCATTCCCCGCTGTAGCAGGACACCAGCGCAGGCCGCCGCCGCCATGACGTGCGACGACGCCGACTGGCAGGAGTCCCCCGACCAGGCCGTCCTCTTCGCCGCCGAGATCGCCGCCGCCCGCGCGGTGCTCGGCGCACGCCTCCCGGTGGCCGATATACTCGCCGCGCTCTCCCGCTGCGGTGGCAACGCCGAGCGCGCCATCAACGCCCTCCTCGACGGCGACGCCGACCTCTCCGATGACGGAGACGCCGAGCGCGCCATCGACTCGCTGCTCGACGCTGAGAAAGCTCGCGTCAAGGCAGAGAGCGACGTCGTTGCCGCAACCCCGACGCCGACGGTCAAGGTGAAGGCCGGGCCGTCCACGATGTCCAGAAGCAGCGGCTCGACGGCTCGCCTCACGCCAAAGGAGCGCCTTTGCTGCCGCCTCCCCGCCGTGTGAAGGATGAGGACGAGGATGAGGTTACCAGCTGCCGCCGCCGCGCCGGAGACTGCGTCATAAGCCTCGTGCCGCGGGTGGCGAGGGCGGACATCGACGACGACGAGGTACGGATCATCGACGCGCCGGCTGCGCTGCCGATGTCGAAGAAGCGGCCGCGGGAAGAGGACGTAGTCGACCTCACGGCGACGCACCCGTTGCCGTACCTCAACCCGCGGCCCATCCGGGCCATTCGCCGCAGGAGGCCTCGCAGATGTACGACTCGCCGCCGGCGCCGCGGCGGGCGAGGGCCACCGCGGCCCCGCCGTCCAGCGAGTGGAAGATGGTGGTGGCGCCGCCGGAGGCGGAGTTCGGCGAGTTCCCGCCGGAGAGCGACTGGTTCCTCGTCGAGAAGTGCTACGTCACCGGCCTGTCCACGCACAGTGGGAGACGGGCGATGGACGCCGGCGAGATCGTCCATTTCGCCTTCCCGTCATACGGCCGGCTCCATGGCGGCGTCAAGGTGTCCGTCAAGAAGGCAGCAGCGCTGGCGCAGATTGTTAGATTCTCCACCAAGCGCGCCGGAGAGGTGAACTGCTGTGCAAAATTATATGGTGACCATTGGGACTAATATATCTCTGTCCTAAATTATGCTAATTTTCATTGTTGTATTGTAGATTGGGAAGCTATCGACGGAGTGGACAAAGTGCCTTGTCCCGCTGGTGAACTCTTCCAAGGTCAAGATCCAGGGGAAGATCGTGTTTCCGACAATGCAACTGAGGCTGATGCAGGAGGTTTTGCTCTATGTCAGGTAAGGACCGATGATCATGCACATTGCCTTGCTGATGTTAAGTTTGTGTTACATTACACAATTTTGTCGTCTGGTCTGTGATTAATGCCAAGTGTTTTCATACAGCTTCTACATCCACAAGTCCGTGTTCACCGAAAGTGACAACTCTTCCTTGAGCCAGCTCGCTCCTGCAAGTGTCGATTATTCAGACAACCCTCTCCATGCCCTGTTCAAGTTACTCAAGCTAAGGGCATCTATCAAGGTATCATTTAAGTAAATTGCTTCAACCTTGCAGTTCTTGTAGTGTTCCTGGTGAATGGCCGATTCAGACATTCCCTGACAAAAAATGACTGATTCACTTTACATACTGGTGTTTACCATGCAGGCTGATTTCACTCTTGATGAGCTAACAAGAAAGCGACCATGGAGTCTCAGGGTGAGCCATAAATAATCCTGCTATTGTGTGCTACTATTGCCAATTGTTCAGCATATGTATCTGTAACATCTATCTTACATCAAGCATACAATGAAATACTATCAATAGAGCAAGTATACAATGAAATAGTGTCTGTAGTCTAGTATTCCAAAATATACAGGATGTATTTCTGTATGATCTATCAGAGCAAGTATACAATGAAATACTGTCATAACGGTGCGCTCATTATATTGACATAACAATATTTGTAGCTCCTTTAAGAATACTACTTGCGTGTCATTCTTGTTTGTTTTTGGTTATTTGTGTTTATCTTAAATGCCTACTCTTGATGATTTGTTGACACATAAACCAGGGTGATGCTAATGGAGATGATGAATCCACTCCTATTGTTGGACTTGAAACAAATCGCACAGCTGGCCAAACTTTTCCGGAGCAAGGCGCTGATGAGCAGGCCATATCGGAAGCTGCATTGAACAAAATTATTGGCACAGCTGAAACATATGACTTGAAGGTAACAATTGAAGTGCAGTTCTGTTTTCACTCACAGTATACTATTTGCATGGAAAGCGATGTAACATTTTTATATTTGGTGTATTCTGGGTAAAATAGGAAGCAGAGCCGCCACATACTCTTGTTTCAGTTCTTAAACCTTACCAAAAAGAGGCTCTCTTCTGGATGTCTGAACTGGAGAAGGGACGCCTTGATGATGAAGCAAAAAAAACTATTGATCCCTGCTTTAGTGCCTATAGTATTGCTGACAAGTAAGTTTTTCAGTGTTACTTGCATAATTCAATTTTTTTATAATGGTCAGAGCTAACTGATGTTTTGACATGTCTTTCCAGGAGGGCTCCTGCAGTATACATCAATGTTTTCTCTGGTGAAGCGACAACCAAGTTTCCGAGTTTAAGTCGGACTACACGAGGAGGGGTAAGTCTTATATGAAGGTTTCTCATGGCTGTGCCTGGTCTAGGTAATATTGAAAATAATGATGTACCATGTTCCCTGATTCATGTTGTTTCTTAGAAATAGATTTGCTAATGGTGTTTTGAATTTACCTGTTAAATAATTCAGTAGCAAATGAATACATAAGATAGGCTTTTGTTGACAGGATTTTGTACTCATGTTTGCCTGTAAATCTATGTCCAGTTGTCTAGCAGAGGGAGGTCTGGTAAATGTTTGTGCATGTTTGGTGAGACAGTTGTTTCAGCGTTGATAAACTTTTAAGCCTTGGAAATGTTTTTTTTTTCAAAATTCGTTATGGTATTATTGTAGTTATAGTGCTTCTGCTTGTCTAATTGGATGGTAGTTTTGTGATACTACCGGTGAGAAGTATTTATGTGTTATCCATGTCTTTGTAGATACTGGCAGATGCAATGGGTCTTGGCAAAACTGTCATGACTATTGCCCTAATACTCTCAGATCCAAGGGGAGAGCATTCCAACTACATAGAAAGGGATACGAGGCCTGTAAGAGGCCGTGATACCAGAACACGCACTTCGACTCCCTCTATTAGAGGCGGTACCCTTATTGTGTGCCCAATGGCATTACTGGGTCAATGGAAGGTAAGCAGATCTCTATGTTGTTGATGTTTAGTATTTTATATCATTCAACTGATGTAAGTCTGCTACCAATGTTATATAGCTGAAAGGGGAGTGTTGGAAACTAATATTATACTACTGTTTTTCTTATACATGCATTAATTAAACTTTTGTTTGCCTGCAATTTTTTTTCATCACTCAAGAGAAGTAAATAATGCCAGCATGCTTTCCTTGCAGGATGAATTGGAGGCACATTCAGCACCAGAAGCTCTTTCAGTCTGTGTATACTATGGCGGTAACAGAAATAGTGATCTGAGATTGATGGCTGAGCATAGCGTAGTCTTAACAACCTATGGTGTTCTTCAAGCAGCTCATAAAGCTGTAAGAGTTCGCCACTGAGCTTTATCTTATGTTTCAAAACCATTGTTTTTGTAGGAAACATGCCTAGCATAATTTTACTGATGAAAGTTGTACATTCACAGGATGGCAGCAGTGTCTTTCACATGATAGATTGGTATAGAATTGTGCTTGATGAAGCGCATACAATCAAATCTCCCAAAACCAAAGCGGCCCAAGCGGCATACTTATTATCCTCACAATGCAGGTGGTGCCTTACTGGCACACCATTGCAGGTGTGTTTGCTTGTGGAAACTATTATCCATTTTTTTTAGTTTCTAGGAATGCTAGCTTGTTATGATGACATTTCATTATTTAAACATGATCGCATTTGCTGCAGAACAATTTGGAAGACCTTTACAGTCTTCTTTGCTTCTTACATGTTGAGCCATGGTGCAATACAAATTGGTATGGATTTATTAGGCTGCTCAATTAATATATTTGTTGTTGAAAATTGCAAAACCTTTATTCTTAAGCTGTTTTATTTTTTCTATAGGTGGCAGAAACTGATTCAGAGACCTTATGAGAACGGCGATGAGAGGGGACTGAAACTTGTCAAAGCTATTCTTAGGCCACTCATGCTGAGGAGGACCAAGGAAACAAAGGACAAAATGGGAAAGTATGCATTTTCTTGCTTTGTCTTTTCTTGGTGTTCTTAATTGCAAAATAGTCATGTCATGCCTTTCACCTCTTAGAGTTATGTTGACCACATGGTTTAAATGCTGGTTTCAGTCCCATACTGGTGCTCCCACCGGCTCATATTGAGGTTGTGGAATGTGAACAATCTGTTGAGGAACGTGATTTTTATGACGCACTTTTAGGAGATCAAAGGTATGTACTTATGTTTTAAGTTTTCTTGTTTAGTTACTAAAACAAGATAGAAGTTATAGAATCCTTGTTCTTCTTCTGGAAATTTAACTTCTGAAACTTTATGGACATGTTTACTTGCATGTCTAAATCAACGTCTCAATGATATTTCCAACAGGTTCAATTTGATAAGTTTGTGGCACAAGGCAATGTTCTTAGCAACTATGCTAATATTCTTGAGCTGCTTCTTCGGCTAAGGCAGTGCTGTGATCACCCTTTCCTGGTCATCAGGTTAGCCATTCATTGCAACAGAACTGCTGCCTTGCATTTCATCGTATCATCCTCTAATTTGTTTACCAAACTTATAATGTGCAGCAAAGCTGATACTAAGAAGTACACAGACCTTGATGAGCTAGCACAACGGTTCCTTGAAGGAGTACATAGTGATCCTGGACGGCAAGCCATAGTACCCTCGCGGGCATATGTAGAGGAGGTTGTTGAAGAAATCCGGCAGGGTGCGACCGCGGAGTGCCCTATCTGCCTTGAGTCAGCTTCTGATGATCCCGTGCTCACGCCTTGTGCGCACCGGATGTGCCGCGAGTGCCTTCTTGCTAGCTGGACGACGCCAGCTGGGGGACCGTGCCCGCTGTGCCGAAGCCCCATCACCAAGGCTGATCTGATCAATCTGCCTGGCCAGTGCCGCTACGAGGTGGATGCCAAGAACAACTGGAAGGATTCGTGCAAGGTGACCAAGCTTATCATGATCCTCGAGGACCTTGGGAAGAAAAGGGAGAAGAGCATTGTGTTCAGCCAGTTCACTTCCTTCTTCGATCTGCTGGAAATCCCCTTGGAGCAGAAAGGGATCAAGTTCTTGAGGTTTGATGGGAAGCTGAGCCAGAAGCACAGGGAGAAGGTTCTCAAGGAGTTCAGTGAAAGCCAGGACAAGCTGGTATGTTCATTTTTGTTTTTGTTTTAAAAATACAAAGTAGTTCTTGAATCATCACATTTGCTGATCATTTGGCCTGGAAAACAGGTGCTACTGATGTCACTCAAAGCTGGAGGAGTGGGCCTGAATCTAACTGCTGCCTCCAATGTCTTTCTCATGGTAATTCTGCAATACTGTGTCAATTCATTCAGAGAATCACTTCATGAAACCGAAAAGACTGCCATACATTCTCCCTGTGCTAATCGGTCTTTGCTAACAATTTCTGTGTTTACATAGGATCCGTGGTGGAATCCTGCAGTTGAGGAGCAGGCTATCATGCGGATCCACCGCATCGGGCAGAAAAGAGCGGTCCAAGTTAGGCGATTCATTGTCAAGGTAATTAACATCTGAAATCATGTTGAGATGAATGGCACCTGCAATTTCCATGTAACAAACATAACTCAAAGCTCTTGCCCATCTCGTCTCAGGACACCGTGGAAGAGCGGATGCAGCAGGTGCAGGCGCGCAAGCAGCGGATGATCTCCGGGGCGCTGACTGATGAGGAGGTCCGCAGCTCTCGCATCGAGCAGCTCAAGATGCTCTTCAAATGAGCTGCGTCATGAACTTCCTTCCAACACAATGTATAGTAGGCCATTCGTAGTTTTTGTCAGACTTGGTGGTAGTAGTAGTATCTAGGGGAAGATGACTGGGGATGGAGTGGGTGTGTCACTTGTGCCCATCCAATTTTGTGGATGTATCCCCAGGCATGCAGTTGTATATTTTGTCTAGCGGTTTATCTTGAACTGGGAGGAGAAATCTTAGGAAAAATTTGAAGAATGATCCTTTGCTAAATCTTATTCTGTTCTGGAGTAATGGCTTGCTACCTGACATCTATAGATCTAGTAGCATCAGACCAAAAGATCCTTATGCGAACTTCTTTTCATCCACACGCCTTGTGTATACCTGCAATCGATCATACCTAACCTACCTTTGTCCATCCTTGGCAAATGACTGGATGGGCAGTATCTTTTGTTGGTCCTTGTAGAAATATTGAGGTGTTAGAGAATTTTGCGGTCTGGTGATGGCGAAGGTGGCGATGAACGTTGAGCTGATCCGAGTTCATGGCAGCGGCGTCGACGTCCATCAAAGCGTCGATGTGCTCTGGCGTTATGCAGAGGGACAAGAAGCTGGCACCATCCATGCCGGCTGGTGATGGGGCGGGGGAGGCAATGGGTCAGTGCCGTCCCGTGGTGTCCGCGGCATCGGGAATAGGGTTGCCGAAGAGGACCAAGGTGACCCTGAAGCTGTTCTCCAAGGATAACTGACCAAACTGACAAAGTTGGCTCGCTGGAGGCTGAAGAAGCAAATGCGTCTTGAGAAAAGACGCTGTCGGCACTAAGGAGTGCTCGTTAGCTGAGTGGGGCCAATGTGCAGTACGTTAATCCCGTGCGTTTCTAGAACCTATTTTTTTCTTTCAAAAATAGCCCCGGGGCAAAACAAATGATGTATTCAGCTCATCCGCAAAATTATTTCTAAATCTGGGCTATCCGTTTGGCTCCATCTATAGGAGCCGACGCTGTGCTGCTTGGATTCAACATATATTTTGACATCTAGATGAGTCAGAGGATTCGGCACCATGTTGGCGCCGACCTAGGTCAGCTCCAAGGAGCATGACACCGATCTCTGTTTTTAGTGGTTTTCGTTGGCGCCGAATTGCACAACGTCAGCTCCATTCTCGTTGACGCTGAACCAAGGAGGCATATTTAGCAATAATTTCACGGAGAGGACAGATACGTCACGCCCAAGAGCTATTTTTGACAAAAAATACTTCTAGTGCGAGAGGGGAATCGGCTAGAGCTTTACGACGATGATGTCATCGTTTACATGGATGGCCCCACATGTCAGTGGTTTCATCTTTTCTTTTCTGGTTTTCTCCTTTTCTTTATATCTTTTGTTTTAAACATCCAAATCAACTCAAACCAATTTCAATAGTTTTGTAAAATTCATATCTATTCATTTAATTTATTTTTGAACACATTTCAAAGGTTTGAGTTTCCAAATTTTATTTAAATGCTAAAAGCCACTCTATGTCAAATTTTAAAATAAGGTTTTTAATAAATCACTTTGTCTTAATAAGAATCCAGAAAAATACCAAAAATAAAACTATTGATTATAAACTATAATAAACTCATTTTTAGTTAAAAGTAAATCTTGAATATCATTTGAGATTTTAAAACTTGATAATATATTTAAATAATCTTCAGAAATACTTTTGGGCTTGGAAAATATTTATTATAGGCTAAGTAGTATTACGAATGATAATTTTCTATTTTGTAATGTCAAATAATTATTTCATAATCAAATAATTGGATCAAAACCCTTTAATAAAATAGAGCTTGCTAATAATAATATGCTCCACTTTACAAATATTGTTTTTGGGTCTATTATACCCAATTATAATATTTTGATACCAAATTTCAATCTTTGAAGACTTTCTTTGAATAAAACCAAAAGTTACAATTTTTAGTGAATTTATTTCTTTAAAAGATTACAATTTTATGGGATGTTAAAGAGGTGGACTTGTGTCCCCGGGCTACGTAGTTCTGACAACCTCACTCTAACGTCGGAACGGAGATTGGGATGTTGTTGAGGAGTACGCGTAGATGGTAGTATGCGTTGGTGGCAGGTGGAAGATGGTGAATCTTGTGCTAGGTTTATAGTTGGAGGCTGACATATCTGGTTCTTTCTCCGACATTGTCGCCCGGGAGTGTCAAATCTGGAGTTCGATGGCGTGTCCGGGGTACTGCCCCTGTCTTATTCTGCAAACAACAATGGGTTTGCCTTTAGCAATCTACTTTGGAGACCCGTAAAGCTGCAGATCGGCAATGGAGCCGCGTTGAGCTCAAGTGAAGAGGTGATCTTTCCGCGCTCACTTTGGTAGCTCCTATGGTGGCGTCGGAGGAGAGGTACATGCGTTGGTATCTTGTTTAGTGCTCTCTTCGGTTCAGATTGTATTTTTCTTTGGGTTCCGTTTGCAAAAGTTAGGGTTCTCCTATATTTTTAGTTATTCAGGTTGCTGTTTACGTGATCTTTATTTATAAATGAGACACAAATTAGCAGTGAAAAAAAGACTTCAAGGACAAGTTTGATGACCGAGAATATGTTTTACGTAAGGAAAAGGCTAACTATCACCCGACTGTAGCTACGGTCGGGTTGTTCCGTGACGGACGATGCGCACGGGCCAACATGCAAGGGTTTGGTCCTTCTCACGCGCCGTCTCTTCCACCCTCTTCGAAAGCACATACGCGGTCCCCCGCGTGACGGCCGTAGTTCGCGCTGCCCTCATACCTGCCCCCGCCGGCCGGCGAGCTGGAGCCGCCCCTCCGCCCATGCACGCCGCTCTTGGCCGGCCGTGGCTCCCGTCGCCTCTTCCTCCATCCTCGGCTCCGATAGCAGCCGACGCTAAGCGTGCAGCTCTGCCTTTCCTCTTCCTGAGTTCCGGCCGTGCGCTCGAGCCTCTCCACCGGCCATGGATGCCCTGGATGCGAGCTTCCCCCGCCGAACTTTGGAAAGATGACGACCGTGAGCCGATTTCATTGGGATTCAGCCGATCTAGTTGCGACGGGGTCTTCGGAGATGAGATTCGTGCCTGATGAGTTCAAATCTGCCATGGCGGTGCTTCAATGGCCGACGGTGGAGGTCGCATTTTTTTTGGATTTTTCGAGGTTGCATGCAGTGTGGGTTTTTGCTACATGAGCACATCGTTTTGTTGTGTGAGTATGGGCAAAGTGCCTCAATGTTTTATGTGCGCACGTTACAGAGTTTGCTGCAATGTTGCATACGTGTTCGTGTACTGCTGGATGAGTTGGACACAAATGTTGGATTCTCTGAGTTTTTTGTTGCAGAACTGACACGCTTTGGTAACGTTTTGCTGCAAGTAAATGGGGATTTGGTGCATAGCCTTTTGGGATTTGCTACATGCCTTTGTTTTAAATTCCACACCATTTTTTTGATACAAGTCGTGAGTTTGCATATCCGACTTTTTTTTGCTAAACACGATGCTACAAGTTTTTGACATTTTTGCTACATTTGATCGGACACAATTTTTGCTATTTTTTTTGCTACATTCGATATTGCATACGCTGATAAAAAGTGCTACCCGCGAAACATTTTTGCTACATAGATTGAACATAGGAGATCATTTCACTCAAGTGGATCGGACGGCTGCGAAGGCAGCTGTAGCAAGACCTGGCTACACCCGACTGACGCCTAACGTTTGCCTTGTTTTTATACCATCAAGAATGGTTTGCCGTACATACGGTGTGTGCGGCGACAGCTAGCTAGTGACTGAAGAAGTGTGCAGTGGCCTAGGCGGGTAATCTGCGAGTTGGTTGAACGGGTCCGGCGGCCGCGTGCATGCTGCGGATAACTCAAAATCCGTGACGGATATAGGGTCAAACCAAACATTCGGATCACGGAGGAAACACCGATCAGCTACACCCACAGAGAAGAGAGTGACAGATATAAACCTGCCCGGATCTTGCTCTCCTCGTTACTCCGTTGCCTGCCTGCTGAATTGCTCGACGTAAGGACGCGGCCAGGGGATTGATCGGCCGGTGGTTTCTGCCTTCAGGAGAGAAACCAGCAGGTACGTTCCATTCATCAGACTTCTCTTGTGTGTTGTACTCGCGTTTTAGTCTTCATACATTGATCCGTTTCACTAGCCATGATCACGATGAGGGATAGATCGATTGACGATCTTCAGAAGCGAAAACTCCGCATCCAAACATCTCATTACACTGAGAATGGAACTATGTTAATTCCTTCTGATTTCTCCTCAGAAAAGAAAGTCAATGAAGCCTAGGTGTTGAACACCTTGATTGATCGCTACATAATACTGTACCAGTTTTGAGGTGTTCACACGTGGATCTTGTAGTATAAACAATATTCGATCACGAGATCGTCGATCGACACGGACACCTCCTGAGCAGATAAGATCAGCGTTGACGATATCAGGTTCTGGTACGCAGGCACTAGTAGAATGCAGACTCTGACCAGACTCTGCGCATTAGGCTACATAAACCGGGCATGCTTGGCTCCATCGGCTTCAACGGAGAGGTTGGCAAAATTGCGGAAATTTCCCCTTTATGCAACCAAGTTCAAGAGTTAGCGGGCGACGCGCCTTCTTTTTCAATGTCGTTTCTCCAATAGTATTTGATCTTCTATCCTTCCTTGGCGTGGTTTCATGCACATTTCGCCAACGCTTTGGACCAATGAACCGGATGTCAAGTTCTGGTGGTCAAACCTTGTCTTCGAGAAAAGATAGGGTGCGCAAAGCTTTGGTCTCTTTGTTCATGCTTATTTCTTGGAAAATTTAGAAGGAGCGCAACGCGTCATCACGCTTCTCCCCCAATGTCATCATCGCCAAGATAAAAGAGGGGGCCAAATTTTCCGTCATCACTCTTTTGGGCAATGTAATACCTGTCCTAGACAAATAAACTTGAAAAAACGTCTAAAAACTTTCTTCTTATTCAATGAAAATTGCAAGTTTTTTCCTCTCTCTTTTTTTTTTAAAATATTGGACTTGGACACGTACATAAAATGTGCATATATTTCACTACTTGTTGTCACTTGCCCCAAGTTTTGTCCCACAAAATATAAGTGTATACAATACAACGAGTGTACAGAATGACTGTATCTTCCGTTGACGTAGCTGTCTCTGTCTTCCATGATCACACTAGTCAAATATGCTAGTTGTCAGCTGTCGTGCAAAATTCAGAATAGCAGATTTAAAAACTGCGAAGCACCACATCTTCCAACTCTCATGCATGTTCCGAGGAGAAAAATACAATACGCATTATTGATCTCTTGGCTGGAGGGATTATTATATGGTTGCAACATGTATTACTCGTTGGTTTGCTTATCGTTTCCTTCGTTCTCATCTGAATAGAATAGGGCAAACAGAGAAAGGTACTCCCTCCGATCCATATTAGTGGACATAGCTTTGTCTAAATTCATATGTATCTAGTTAAGTATTTAGACTAGATACATGTGTATCTAGACAAAGTTGTGCCCACTAATATGGATCGGAGGTAGTACGAAAATAAGGCACCCTGCTTTGACTTGAGGATTGGTGTGGATAGCCACTGTGCTACGGCCGACGAAAGAGTACAAGTATCTCACGATCGAGTGAGCCGTCACACTCGGTGGCTCTATGCATATGGCACATACTAGCAAATACTCCATCCGTCCCGAAATAAGTGTTTCAGATTTGCTCAAAAGTGGATGTATCTAGACATGAAACAAGTTTAGGTACATCCACTTTTTGGCAAATCTGAGACACTTATTTTGGGACGGAGGAAGTACAAAGTATTTTCTTCCTTTCTTTTGAGAAACAAATGGTGTGAACTTATGACTCTTCTTGGTGATGTACTCCGGCGAGCAAAGGGCAAGTTCCCGTGGAGTGTATATCAGTCTATGCTTGTTGAGTTCAATTTTAAAGCATCTAGCTAATATATGACTCCTATCCATGTTGCATTTCATTATCAAGGACTCAAGGTGGTGGTGGAATGTGGTAGCTAGCAAATACCACTACGGGGTCCTCAAGCAAACGTGCACCATTCCATGGAAGTAGAATGAAAAAGAAAAACACCAAACACGTTGCTGTAACCATCTCGTTCACTCTTTTTTGTACGACCTAGCAGCTACAGTAGTGTGTGCGTGCTCCCTTAGGTCAGGTGTGAGCTGCCCACTGGCACTCACGCAGAAGTGGCTGCCTGCCTATAAGAGGGAGGGAGCTCCTCCCGGCCGGTTAATTTTAAGCTCCTGATTAAACTGACAAGCTTGTAGTTCAGACTTCAGACAGGTGAAAAAGAGAAGCAAGCCATGGGAGAGGAGGAGCCGAGGAAGAATGGGGGCGAGAGGAAGAAGAACAAGTACGCGGTAGCCTGCTCCATCATTGGCTCCATCATCTCCATCCTCATGGGCTACGGTAATCAACATCGTCTCTATCCTCACCTCTCCGGCCCTCCAAGTGAGCTCATAATGGTGATGCATGAGTGGATGGATGTGATGTGTGGCACTACTGTGAATGCAGACACGGGCGTGATGAGCGGCGCGATGCTCTTCATCAAGGAGGACCTTAAGACCAACGACACGCAGGTGCAGGTCCTCGCGGGCATCCTCAACGTCTGCGCCCTCCTAGGCTCCCTCACCGCTGGCTGCGTCTCCGACTGGGTCGGCCGCCGCCGCACCATCTCGCTCGCCGCCTGCATCTTCCTCGCCGGCTCCATCCTCATGGGTCTGTCGCCCAACTACGCCACGCTCCTCGCGGGGCGCTGCGTCGCTGGCGTCGGCGTCGGCTACGCCCTCATGATCGCGCCGGTCTACGCCGCCGAGATCGCGTCAGCGGAGATCCGCGGCTCGCTCACCTCGCTCCCCGAGATCTGCATCAGCTTCGGCATCCTCATAGGCTACGTCGCCAACTACTTCCTTGCCAAGCTGCCGCTGGTCTACGGCTGGCGCACCATGCTTGGGCTCGGCGCGCTCCCAAGTGCCGCACTCGCCATCGGCGTCCTGACCATGCCGGAGTCACCCCGTTGGCTCGTCATGCAGGGCCGCCCGGAGGAGGCGCTCGCCGTTCTCCGGAAAGTCTGCAACACGCCCGCTGAGGCAGACGTCCGGCTCGCGGACATCAAGAGGGCCGCCGGGTTCGCCGAGGGCAACGCCGCCGCCGCGCCCGCGCCCGCGCCCGGCAGAGGTGTGCTGAAGGAGATGTTCTTGCATCCGACGCCGCCCGTCCGTCGCATCCTCGTGGCCGCCTGGGGCATCCACTTCTTCCAGCACCTGTCGGGCATCGAGGCCGTGGTGCTCTACAGCCCACGGATATTCAAGGCTGCCGGCATAGCCACCCAAAACGAGATCCTCGCGGCGACCATCGGCGTGGGCGTCACCAAGACGGTATTCATCATGACCGCTATCCTGCTTGTAGACCGCGTCGGCAGGCGTCCTCTCTATCTCTCCAGCCTTGCCGGCATCATCGCCTCGCTCTCCTGCCTCGGCCTGGGCCTCACCGTCATCGAGCGCTCGGAGCCGCACCACGCCGCGCGGTGGGCGGTCGCGCTGGCCATCACCACGGTCTTCACCTTCGTGGCGTCCTTCTCCATCGGCGTGGGGCCCATCACGTGGGCATACAGCTCGGAGGTTTACCCGCTGCGGCTGCGCGCGCAGGGCGCCAGCGTTGGCGTGGCTATCAACCGCTTAATGAACGCCGGCATCTCCATGACTTTCGTTACCCTGTACAAGGCCATCACCATCGGCGGCGCCTTCTTCCTCTTCGCGGGGCTAGCCGTGGTCGCCGCAGCCTTCTTCTACTTCTTCTGCCCGGAGACGCAGGGCAGGGCCCTCGAGGAGATCGAGGAGGTTTTTAGCTCCGGTTGGTGCTCGCGACAGCGGCAACATCCATCACCGCCCTCGTCGGTGGAGCTGCCCGTGCCCGACAGCAAAGTGCGGCCGTGATCGGTGATCAGAGGCGCCGGCCGTATGATCGAGTTATCTTCAGACGAGTATTTCGTGCGTATGTACATAGCACCAGTAGCTGGAACGAGCCATGTGCGCCACCTTCCTATGATCAAGCCCACGATAGTCTCTGTTACTGCACTTCCTGTTCAGTTATTTCAAAAGCACGACTCTGGATAATCGTTTTCAATCTCAATCGAGTTAGATGCGGAAAATCGTGGTGTTATTAGGTTGTATTCCCTCTGTATCATAATATGATGTTTTAGCTATTCTTGTATGGACTATATACGTAGCAAAATGAGTGAATCTACACACTTAAATATCTCTACATACATCCGTGACTACATACATCCGTATGTAGTTCGTGTTGAAATAGCTAAAAATCTTATATTATGATACAAAGGGAGTAATTGGAGATATGTAATCAAAGTATATCAAGTCTACAACAAGGATCAAGTTAACTTCTTGTGCATTTATAGCAATAGCAATGGTCCTACACACTTATAATGATCACATATACAAAACTAATGCTTTCCTTCAGAGATACCATCGAGTTTCAACTTAAGAACCATGCAAGAGAGTCGCCATCATCATTAATGTAAAATAATTAACATATGGTTTAATCCACGAAAAATAGGAAACAAATCATGACAGAAATAACGAGTACCGAACTAATCATGGGATCTACTAATATAGTAGGTGTAGGTAAACAGATCGAATCTAGAGCAAATACTAGAAGCAAAAATTCTAGCATTATATCAAATAGGAAAGACGTGAATACATACGGTATAGCAGGAACGAAACCGTTGGTGTTCATGTTGTCGGCCATGTCGTCGATGAAGAGGTTGCCGATGTCGGGGAAGAAGTCGTCGTTGGTGATGTAATCGCTATCAGTAGTCGCGCGAGTGCGCTCCCCAAAAATCTGATCACCCCTCTCCCGTACAGGATCAAGAGACGGGGTTCCGGAGGTCTAATGTCCCTTCAATCGATGCACGCAAGAAGACCGGATAGAGAAGACTTAGAAGACGGCGGCGAGAGACCATGTGTTGCATAGTGGCGGCTAGGGTTCGCACAAAATGTATATATACTGCGGGTCGAGTAAGACGTGGGTGTAGGCCCACGTCCGAGTCGGTAACAGCCCCACGATCCAAAGAGATCGAAATGGCAGGGTGATTAACACGTCCGTTAATGATTAATTAATGACCATTAGTTTTTCCAGAACAACAAAAATATAGACATCGGCTCCGCTCATTCCCGAAATGTGGCATGTCGTGACGAGGTGTGGCGTGGAGTGGCGAGACGAGCGGCGGAGGAGGAGCGCGCGTGAAGCTCTCCTCTTCTCATGCTCATACAAGTGTTAGAAGAGCTAGCTGACCTTATAATCTAGTGCGATTCTCTCCCAATTAGCAATGTGTTGGATTAAACTTTAATCTCACTCATAATCATATGCATGAATGGGCCAAATGAGAATTTCATAATTTCGTTTGGTTTTGGGCTGTGGTTCAAGTGCAAAATTCCAACGGGATCAAGTTAACTACTTGTGCATTTATATCAATAGCAATTGTCCTACACACTTACAATGATCACATATACAAAACTAATGCTTCCTTCAGCAATACCACCGAGTTTCAACTTAAGAACCATACAAAGATTCGTCACCATTAATGTAAATTAATTAACATATGGTAATGGTAATGTCATGCAGGTATTACACATTTAAACTACGTGAGAAATTCAACTAAATGTTGTCCATCAACCTATGGGACAAACTTGCAGTTCTTTCAAAGAATTTTTATCGAACATTGTATAGTGGAATAAAAAAGACAATGGTTGCTCACATGTGCCCATCAATTTTTAGTTGTCACGGAGGAGTGTCTTTTATTTGTTTCTTTTATTTGGGACTGAGCATCCCTTTACCAGTCTCCTGGAAATTTACACAAACACATTTTTCATACTCATTAGAGATAAATGATACAAGAACATTGTTTAGCACAGAAGACAACGATTATTTTCACTACTTCCTCATGAGTTGAAAACAATGACACAAATAGCAATATTTCAAAATTCTAAAATTAGCACATGAGAATTTACTTGGAATGGCGGTGAAATGCCATATATATAGAAAGGTATAGTGAACTCTTATGGAAAACTTGACCCAAGAATTTGGATGTACAAGCAACAGTCCCACTTAGTACAAGTGAAGGTTAGCAATAAACTGGGAAGCGACCAAGTAGAGATCAGTAACGGTCATAGTAGAATTCTAAATAAATAACATCAAGTGAAAGCATGAAGAGGATATACTATATATTCTGAATGTAAACAATCATCAAGGCTGGATTGAACTTTTAAATCTAGTACATGTGTAAGTGTGTGCCAAGTCATTCCAGTTAAATACTCCAGAGCAGAATACCACAATACCATACCACACTATGAACACTACAATAGCTAACATATTATACCCTCCTAGTTAATTAAGATTCGTCATCAGAAAACATGAATCACTAAGCTACATTACGCACATGGTTATCCAACATGACAAGCTACAAAGATGATCATAAAGATAAACATATGTACATAAACGAAAGCAAATAGAGATCATAGCAACTTTTGTTTGCCACTGCCACCTTACCAGCTATCGTCATTATTGGTTGTCACTTGCACAACTGAATTATGTAGAATGAAAAATAATAGTGCAAGTGTCACCTCAGGCTAGGATTGAAATCCGCAAAATAATTGTACACCAAAATAAGTATATAAGGAAAATGTTTCTGAATCTTTTTCATTAGTTTAACAAGTGAAACACAAAAGAGCCACAAGAAAATATTTTTGTTGTCTTTAGTTTTATGTGAAAAGAGCAAAGCAACTAAAACAAAACTAAGGGAAAAGAGAGTAAAGCAAACGAAAAGAAACATAACAAAAATTGAATATAAACAAAAGAAGAGATCAAATAAAGGGATTTGTTTTTGGTTTTTTTAATGGTTTGAAAAATGATAAACAAACAAACTTCGGCATTGCCACTATATATGTCACAAAAGAAGTGAGTTTAAGTGGATATCCACATTGCCACTATATATCTTCATGTGATCAATTTGTGGAATTTTTTATGAGTTGTGCAACAAAAATTTATAATCGAGTAAACTAATTAATGAATACTTTCTGTGATTTTCTTTAGACTAGAAGGATAAGTTCACCCATAATGAGTTGGCTTGGATAAACACTGATTCATTTTCGGAAACTAAACAATAGGTCCACAAGGCATTGTGCGTACAAAGGCTAGTTACATGGCAAGTGAGTTTAAGTGGATATCAGCATTGGCGCTATATATGTTTCCATATGATCATTTTGTGGAAGTTTTTGATGAGTTGTGCAACAGATAGTTATAATCCAGACAACTAATTGATGACTAATGTTTTTAGTTTTTTCTCAAGCTAGAAGGATAAATCACCCATTCGTATGAGTTGGATGAGTATAAATTGATTCATTTTCGGAAACTAAACAATGGATCCACATGACAATGTGCATACAAAGGCTAGTTATGTGGTTCGTTGTCCAAGTGAGTGTTAGTGGTTACCGGCGTTGGCACTATATTCATACCCATATGATCAATTTCTGGAAGTTTTCGACGAGATGTTAAACAGATAATTACAATCGACTCTACTAATAACGGATAATATTAATGAGATTTTGCCTCGGACTAGATGTATATAAGTTGAAGTTCACACGCCGTTGCATATGCATATGCTTTGGCCTGGGAAAACATTGATTCATTAATTTTTGGAAACTAAACAATAAGACCACGCGACATTGTGTATAAGAGGAGTACGTTTTTCACACACATGGATAGAGATGCTAGCTCCGGTTATGCAGTACGTCAATTTGTATGTATATCGGAGTTAGCATTAGATGTGTCTTTACATGATCATTTGGTGGAAGATTCTGATAAGTTTGCGGTGAAAAATTATGATCTAGTGAACTAATTAATGCATAATGTTTTTAAGATTTTCTCTCTAACTATGAGGATAAGCTCACACATACGTACATGCATGCAAAATTGGATGAACACTAGCTTGTATGATTTTACAAAAAATAGAGATTTTGTGATGAGATGAACGGTTATTCGCATGAGATAGATGAGAGTTATATCACATGACTTATTGCGACAAGTTCATCTCGTGGAAGTTTTTGTCTGATAAGTTGTGCAGCGCAATATTGTAACCATCTTAAGAAATAATGTACATTTCGAGTGTATTTTTTTCACACTAGGCACGAGGCTTGGCACGCACATAAGGTTGCTGGTAGGGGGCCTGGGACGTGCAAAACCAGACTGGAAATTACACAGAGGAGGTTTTTCCGTACGTGAACTGGTTCACCTCTTCTCCCGCAGGAGCCAGCGGCGGTGGAGAAAAGCCTCCCACCGATCTCCACCGGCCAGATCGCTGATCCTCTCTCCTTCCACCTGCCTCCCTAGCGGCAGGAGGGAGAAGGGACCTCATCCCTTCGTTTCGGCCTAATAGTTAGGGTTTGGGTCTGTCTACTGTGGTGCGTCGTTGGGTGGTGTGAGCGGCGTCTGTCTCAACTCTACTCTCACACCACCTTCACAGCGACGCCTCATAGTTGATGTCAATGTGTGCTGCTCGGTCTTTTAGATTGGCAGCTTGGTCTTCTCGCCGTTCTTCAGATCTGGCGAGATCAGTTTCACGATGTGTCGGTGGCGTTCGTGGTTATCCACGACGGCGCCGGCGGCCGGGGCGAGGTGGTTTTTCTGCAGCGAGGATGTTGGTCCGGAGGTGGTGGATCTGCCGTTCTTCTCCGACCTCATCGATGGGAGGCGACAAATCTTGGTCCAAGATAGCACGGGACGTCCCCCGGTCGACGTGCCACAGCGACATGTGCCTCACTGCGTGCAGCAGGCCTTTTCATCGACTCACAAAGACTTATTGGGGGTGGTGCTTTCTCGGATATTGCAATGGTGGAGCCTCGACGTCTCTTCCGGCGTTCGTCTCGGCGACGCTGGAGTTGCGTGACGGCCGCTCGCTATGGTGGTTGCAGGAAACCTTAGGGATCGTTTTGTATGTCTCGACCTTTTAG
The DNA here is from genome assembly GCA_947311845.1 of Poa pratensis. Lineage (NCBI taxonomy): Eukaryota > Viridiplantae > Streptophyta > Magnoliopsida > Poales > Poaceae > Poa > Poa pratensis. The sequence continues at coordinate 39,909,713 of CAMZMU010000089.1, read as the reverse complement.
AATTTTATCTGCAAATTAAGGATAATCATTTTATCCCGGTTTGTCTTTTAGTTTCCACATGTATTGATTACTATAACTTGATTTTTGATTAGTGAAATATGTGGTTGCTCTAAAAAAAAGGGTTGGTGGTAGGGGCGTACCCCATATGGCATCGTACCAGAGTGCACGGGAGATAGGACACCAGGTTGATGTGCATTTCCATCGACCATCGATGCATATTGACCGTCCTTTCGAGTAGTTATGTTAGTCGGAAATTCGGTATAGCAATAGAATTCTTACATAAATCGGCAGTAGGCAAAACAGGGTACGACCCTGGCATCCGTATCGATCGATACATGTGGCCCTTTATTACTAGGCAGACGTATATGGTAATACATGGTAATTCGGAGCTCGGCAAGAAGACATGTTCTGAGGCCAAAGTAAAATCGTATATGGTGCATATGATACATGCATGGTAATAATTCGGTAATTGCCGTTCTGGTTTCTCCTCGGGAGCTATGCAGAGATTTGGCACTGGATGCGAAGCTGTTTCCACAGGAGTTAGCTCGCATTGGAATAACTTGTATGTGCACGTCATAAATACTTTCCGATGAGTTGCCCAGCGACAAATAATACGCCATATCCAAACGAAAGATATGAGACAACAATAATCGTTTCAACTAATGGACTGAGCAACACAACAACAAACCCTTCAACAACAACAACGACAACAAGATACGGCAGCAACTGCGAGTCTGCGACTACGACGACGACGATAGACTACGAAGGAAAACATAATGGAAAACATGGCTAATTGTAGCCTGGTAGAACGAAGCAAGTCTCCTAGGTCCTAGGTAACCACCTGGTTCAGCACTATTCCGACACGAGACTGCAAATCCGGCAAAAGCTTCAGAAGGCTTCATCAGTAGCAGCAGAGCGGGCACCTGATGAGCCCGTTCTCGTTGCAGTCGTGGCAGTTCACCAGCCTCCGCGGCGTGCGCAAGACGTTCGAGGACGGCCGCGACGTGCACGCCATCCTGGGGTTCTACGGCGTGCGCGTGGACGAACGCGACGTGTCCATGCACGCCGAATTCAAGGAGGAGCTCCGTGGCCTCCTCGACGGCGGCCTCGCGCTCCCGCGCGTGTTCGTTGCCAGCCGTCGCTTGCAGGAGCAGTGGCGTGACCTCGGCGGCGTCGACGACGTGCGCGCGCTGCACGACGCCGGCGAGCTCGTCCGCGCGCTGGAGGACTGTGAGCCGCTGGGGCGGGACATCGCGCCGTGCGACGGGTGCGGCGACATGCGGTTCCTCCCATGCCGCGCGTGCTACGGCAGCTGCAGGGCGCCGCTTCCGCAACGTCGAGCACGGTGTACTGGCCCGCGTCGGCGACCTCGAGCACCGCGCAATGGCCAAGGGAGTCCCGTGGAGAACCATCGTCACCGACGCCCGTGCAGTTTGCGCCGCGGGAGTTTGATCCGGCGATACTGTCTCTGTTCAGGCAGACCATGTCACGCGGCCCGTCGCCGTCGCACCCGGCGGTTCTGTTCCCGGAGAAGGAGAACGCGACGGCGGTGGAGGAGCCCTTCACCCGGGACATACCGGAGGTGACGCCGGAGATCCACGAGAAGAAGGTGGTGACCGAGGAGGCGGAGGCCGCGGAGGAAGACGACGTCCGCGACTACGTGGAGGATATGCAGGTGGTGGCGCCGACGCCTGCGGCGGCGCGAGAGAGGAACGCCGTGGTGCCATGAGCCCCCTCCTGCCGCCCAGGGAAGAAGTGGCTCCATCGTCGACGCCGCCCTTGAGCGTCTGCTCGTCGAGCGGAAGCGTGGTGTAGGCGTGCACGCCGTCGTGGCGGCCGCGGCAGAAGCTGAGGGAGCCCAGCGCGGACGCGGCGCGCGCGGGTAGGCTGTGCCGCCTCTCCGGCGCCCGCGCAGGCAGCGCCGACATCTCTACATCGCCGCGCGCAACCTTCGAGCCGGAGCACCCCATTGTTCTACTTCTCGCTGCCGGCCGGACTACTCGGAGGTCTGAGGAGAGGTGAGGAGAGAGCCGACGAGCACGTAATTTATTGAGGCCAGTAAATCGGCCACCAATTAGAATTATTTTTTTATGTATAATCACCTAAGAATCGTCAGAGAATGGTCATTCATAATTACTGTTTTGGTAATTCATAATCGTCAGAGAATGGCGTGACCTGTATTTTGATCATGTATTTGGAGAGAAATTCAATGCAGTGACGTGCACATGGTATATTGGAGGAATTATCCTTTTCATGTATAATCAACTAATAAATCGCATAATTGTTTAGGTAATTTCCTGATCATGTATTTGGGCAGGATGAGAAATTAGGAGACCTCAATGCAATGAGGTGTACGTTGTACATTCGGCATGTGTACAGTTCATCGCAACAGAAAAGACAAAAACTTGCACACTGTATTAATTATTCGTGGAATTTTACAGCTGCATAGCGTTCGTGCGTGCGTGCCTGCAAAGAAGAGTTAATTGTACGTTTCCCGAAAATAAAATAAAAAATTGTATGCAACAAAAATGGTGTTCAAGCATGGTCGATATGCACGTTCCCGCAACACCAAACAAAAAAAGATATGCAAACTGATAATCCAGGCCCACTAAAATAAACGCATAGTTCATGTCTCTCAAGAATTTTTAAGGATTCATTTTGTGTAATTTTTTCTATGCGACAATATATGGAACTCATACAGATTTCTAACCTGTTGATGCAACTTAAGATTTGTGACGTCCTCCGTTGGCTACTCCATCATGGATAATTCTAACAAAAAAAGACAACATCTCTTCAACAAAGTTAGTTCAATCTTGCTAATGCCCCAAGTAGCGCATATGGCAAAGCAAGTCCTTTTGTTGGACACACTACTCGATTGAACACCATCTCACTACATCCCTCCTCTCGACCTCCCCTTACACTAAGTTTGTGAGTGTTCTTCGACCCTGCTAGTGGTGGTTGTTTGCATCTCGTGTCAATGAAAATTTAGAGAAAGTAGGGAGAAACCACATACTTAGATCGTAAGAACAAAGGATAGGTTCGAAGCCTCGAGGAGGAGGCGGATACCACATAGACCTTTGTTGGCATCATGCCGCCGCCGGTGGTGCGTAGTCTAGGGTAATGTGGTCGAAAGGGTCGATGTCAACTCGAGAGAAGAAGAAGAACTAGGGCTTTGTGGTTTGGGGTGTGCGGCGGCGAGGGGCTTTGGGGTTTGGAGTGCGTGTCGATGAGGCGGAGGGGTGGTATTTAAATAAGGGAGGGACCGTTCGAAAAATCCGGGGCGTCAATCTCAAACCATCATCGAAGAGTAGTCGGTCGATTTATCCAATAAAAAACTAGTAATAGGTCAAAAATGCCCAAAAGTGGCGCATCTGGCGATTCTAAACCCTTCGTCGAACACGCTAATATTTCTGATATCTTTCTTCCATATGTAGGTTTTTGGCTTGAAGGTTGGCCACAAAAGGCAAGCACTTTCGTTTAAAAGTTACCGAAATACAAGAGAACCAAGTAGAAAACTTCCATGAACGGCTTGATACCACTACCTACTTATGAAAATTGCTTGTTGGAACCGTCTTGATTGCAAAAAAAACTCCACTCCACCTCAAATGTCGAAACTTCAATGACAACTAGCAAGTCAAACATAGCTTTGGTAGACAAGTGTATGTTGAACACACCAAAACCGCACACAAATATAAAAGGTTGTTACCTTAGCAAAGATTAATATAACTCAAACAAAATGGCAATGATAGGAAATATATCACTGATATGCGGCACATATCACAATTGTATTACAAAACAAATCTATGGTAAATCGATATCGGGTAGATCATAATATCCTAAAAATGAAGAAAATTCTGAAAGAACCTGCATATAGCATAATAAAAAATCAGATATTCCCACATTGGTGAGCTAATAGAAGTAAAATGAAGCAATTTTAAAATAACCAAGATGCAATATGTTTCTCATAGCACTGTACATTTCAGAATACATGCAACACAGTGTATAAATATTGATTTAATTATGACTTGTTTTGCTTAAGTGAAAAAATAACTCAATGTCAACGAATTGTCACAGTTAGCGAATCGTTCACTAGCGTGGGACTCCCAGGCAAATGTTGCTAAGCCTACCAAGCATTATGAGACCCACGAGCGATCCGGTGGCAGTAATCGCTCGAGCGGTACCGAGTAATTTCCGTCGTCACGGCACGAGCCTAAGTCTGGAAAAAAAATACTCCCTTCGATCTATGTTAATAGTCGCTGGATCAGATATATCTAGACATATTTTAGTGCTAGATAAATTTAATTCAGTGACAATTAATTTGGATCGGAGGGGTAGTCTGCCCTCGATGTCTTTCCCCTACTGAGAAATAGTCGAATTGAGTGGATCCACGAAGTTCAGCTAGTTTCCGTTCCAGCCTACTGATTTCCCGTAAGAATTCTTTGGAATAAGAAGAAAAGGCATCCCCCGTTCCAAATGGAGCCTATGCAATGAAGCTTCCTAAGCTTCCGCTGCAGGGGGCTTTTTATAGCCTATCGTTCTCTTGAAGAATGCAACAGAAGGTAAGCTCTCATGACACACACATTGCAACCTGCAGCTGTACCAAAGGTAAATAAGCATAACACGTGTTGTCCAGAGTATAGCTGAACATCACACAGAAGACTACACCGAGAGCATCAGCCACATAATCAACTACAGACTGGTTGATATAACATCAAATTAGATAGCATAGTGCAGGATTCAGTTACAACTGAAGGTGTCAGGCGGCGGCCCGCAACGGCCCGCATAACCCCAGATTAGTTCAAAAGAGCTTAATTTGCGAAGGGAAATTATAACTAGCCTAACCAATTTTGTCTACGAAGCGGCGCGGATCGGGCGCCGCCCTGACACCTGAGTTACAACTTACAACAGCCTTAAATTCTGAAAGTTCAAGGGCAATAGTGAACCCTTCCTTTCCTTAAATATCTGCAATGTGCTGTGTAAATGTTTCACAGCATAGGATAGGTTCATCCTAACAATTCAGCAATCACATTAGAAGCTGGGAGCAATCAATCCTGACAAACGAGTTTTGCATCACAGGTAGCGACGAAGTAGTAGCTAACTGGCTTCCGTCTCGAACTTGAGGCAGATGCCCATGCTGAATAGCTCCTGGTAGAGCAGCTTCGCGCCGTAAGGCACCTTGATCCGCAGTATGTTCTCCGCGACTTGCAAAACCCGCAGTAGGGCCCGTGGACCATCTTCCCTCCTTCGACAGGCCTCAGGATCACGTTCGCCACCCGCTCGCACCCCTGGCAGATGTGCAGCTGCGACAGGTCGCTCAGCGTGAACAGCCGCTCGTGGAGGTTGGCAGTAGCGCCATGAGCGAGGAGGCAGTCGCGCTCCATCTCCCCGAACTTGACACCACCGAACCTCTTCTTGTCCTCCACTGGCTGCCTCGTCAGCGGGTGCACCGGCCCGGTGTTACGGAACTTCACCTTGTCCTCAGCCATGTGGGTCAGTCTCTGGTAGAAGGTTGGGCCCATGAACACCAAGGATTGCATCCTTTCACCATTGTGACCATTCAGAACACTCTCACCGCCCCACCTTGAGAAACCAGCCCTGGAATGCGGTGCAATGAGACAAGCATAAAGTGTCAACAACAATAAGACTCTAAAAATACCCAGCATGTGGCTTATGCCTGTAATATTGTATCATAGGCTGCTTGGCTGGCAGTTCCCCTTGCCCACGTGTATATTTATGTGCGGACGAAGATAATAATTGGTTGCAACCGAAAATTGAAGAAAACAACAAAATTCACACTTACTTGTGCAATTGCTCTGTGATCACGTCCACAGATGGAGTGGTAAATGGTGTTGCATATCTGGCCATCCCACCAAGGGCAATTCCCTTGCCCAACGCGGCCTCAAGCAGCTGACCAGGAGTCTGACGAGTTGGAAAGCCATGTGGATTTATCACAATATCTGGAACTATTCCTTGGCAAGTAAACGGAAAGTTCTCCTGAGAATCCAAAAGACCAACAACTCCTTTCTGGCCATGCATACTGGCAAACTTGTCTCCAACGCAAGGTGAGCGAGCCTACACCAAGTGGCAGGTTTATGTAATGACAAAATTTAACAATGGCATAAGTGCAAGTTTATTTATATAGGAGTATAAGAACATGTAGAGTAATAGGTATTACAAAAGAACAGAAATAAGGAACCAAATAACAAGGGTTGATAATAAAAACATTGCAGTTGAGGTGACCTCAGAGGCCCAGGGCTCCAATCTAACTAACAGAGGCAAAAACTGTAGACCATCTATCATCTCCTAAAATTATAAACCAACGTCATGCATAAGATGAGCAAATTTAGGATGTAACAATCCATTCACAGTCATGTTTACAAGTTAGCCAAGAAAGCAATGTTTATTCTCGAAGGGCAACACTGTTAGAATGGTCATTTAATCTCTATTCTGTGGGCCAATGCCAATATATGAAATGTACCTCGAATAATTACGAATCACATCTTATAAAATATACTTGTAATATATACCACCGTCGAACTATGACATCAATATTTAATACAGTGGATTCTAAAGTTTAGCCCTGTGGGTACCAAGAATTCACCAACACAAATCAGGCCACATTCGTGCGCAACTTCATGTTGAAGTCAAATTGTGTTGTCCGTATATATCATTACAATGGATGGAAAGGCACCAGGAGAACAAGAAAAACTACCAAAGATGGGATAGGTCAAAGAAAACATACGGTGCACGGCTAGCTATTTTTTAACTAGACTAACAATGACTCTTTGATAGGTTAGGATTTTTCGCTCCCGAGTGATCTTTAATTTTATTATTTGAAAAGTACTTTTTCATGTTTCAGAAAGTTCCAAGAAAATTCCCTCCTGTATGTAAAGGGAATACATTATGATCTGCATAACTGCAATCTTCTCATTCTGAGTTGTGCAAAATAAATAAAAGGGTGAGCTAAAATAGAAATTTGGTACTTATGCGGACCTGTGAATGAAAAGAGTTATCACAAAATCATGCAGATTCTTAAGAGGAATTCCAGTTTAATCTTTTTGTACATAAAGACAACTAACCATATAAAATATAATGCCATACATAACTGTCTTGTAGTATTAATGCCACAGTATGTAAGTAAAGATCATGAAATTAAATTCAGAATAATTTCTATGTGATTATATTATTCACCTGTCTTAGAGTAACAACTGCAGAGTTCTTCCCATCATCATTAGCTGAAAGAACAACCTTCTCCACCATCCCTTTTTCCGTATGCATAAGCTTCCTACTATGATCTTCACCAGACTCGGAGACTTTCCCAATGACAATGTCGCCACTTTGAAGACTTGCTCCAACATATGGTAAGCCATCGATATCCAAATTGTCAACACGTCCTTTCTTGCTTTCGGTTTTTCCAAAATCAATGTTTTCCCTGTGTTTGAGTCGTCTGGTCACCTCTTTGTTTTCTATCTGTGTTTTGTAGCTCTTGAAATGGAGTGACCGAAACAGGCCACGCTCTAAAGAAGCCCTATTCAATACCAAGGAGTCTTCTTGGTTAAATCCCTGATGAACACTGACGGAAACTATTGCATTTTGGCCATTGAAATACTCTGGTCTAGTATGTTTTTCTTACCAAGACAGTCAGACACTACAGTTTTGAACAGGGGTCTCTGTGGATAGTACAGTTGATGAAATAGGGTATCAACCCTATACTGAGAATTTGTAGACGAGTAGCCAATAGCCTGTTGTGATAGTTTTTCAGCTTGCATCAAAACCCTCCGAGCAGCATTGTGGTTGGCAAAGGGAATGATACCACAACTCAACCCTAGCAAGAAAGAAGGGTCAAGTTCGCAATGGGTGTAGTGCAAAAGACCCTCTTTTTTGTCCCCTGAAAAGAGATCCCTAATACCACAAGCACATCGGATATCCTCCTCCTCTTCAACACCAATCAGCTCAATTATATTTTGGTTCATAAGTTCCGAAAATGAGTATGATCCACCATTCGGTTTAGTGATGCTTTTAAGATTCTCAACTACAAGAAGTGGTCTTAGAATTCTTCCTGCATCAGAAAACACACGAACTTCTTTATGTTGCTTGTCCCTTTTGATTTCCACCTAAACAAAGTTAGACATGGAAACAAGAACCATGTTAGTAGTATCTTGTGGCACATATGCGGTTTTACATATTCCACAGAATAAGAAATGGTGCATGGCAAAACCATGTTCTCATGCTTGCAGCAAAATTACGGCCCAACAATGATGCATCTCAAATATACAATGTTTGATATCGGATTACCTAAATTTGGTAATAAACTAAGAATCATGTACAAAATGAAAAAAATGAAATAAATCGTGAAAAATATTTCATTAGCATGAGAGATCAAATGGATCAGGCAACAACTAACAAGCACGAGAATGTAAGAAAACTAAGAAATATGCTCAGAGGTGAAAATTGGACAACTAGGAAGAATTAGGAAATAGACAAACTGCAAACCTGTGGATCGATTTGCTTGCTCCGTCTCATATTTCTTAGGTGCGTAAAAAATTCGCCTGAGTATGCACACACACCAATGAAATTTCCATTCAAGAAAATCTTGTCTTTACCACCAAGCTCTTGTACAAGAACTTCATCCAGTTTCTTCATTCCACATGAGATAAATAAGTCAAGCAAGGGCTCCCTTATCACAGAGCTAACAACAGCACTAACAGCTAGATTCTTCACAAATCCACATTTTTCACCATCAGGGGTGGACATGAAACACAGCTTTCCCCAGTAGGAGGATTCCTACAAAAATATTTCCCATGTCAGTTCACAATGGGATATCTTACTAGGCACAGAATATGATGCAATGAATCTAAAATAGAATATAATGCATCACTATGTGTACAAAAGAACAACTTACGGATATCTAGCATCTCCAGTTGTTCCCCAGTAGTTAGACAATTGTCTTGTCTTCCTCAAGTCAGACATCATTTGAAGCGGATTTGCTCTCCTAAGGGTTGCAACAACCCCTGAGCATTTTGCATAGAATTTATACGGATGGCGCCAGGAACCGGTGGAGAAGGCACGGTTCAGACCATTGGTAACAATTGATGCATCAACGTAATGATTGAGAACTTGTAAGTCACCATCACCAGACAAATGTCTCTGCATTACCTTGACCATGCGTCTCTCTGCATGCCTAAGATGTGCCCGAAGTTCTCTATGAAGCAGCTGACATGCTAGATCTAACCTCTTGTTACGGAAATCATCCTTATTATCACATTTGCGTTGACCAGAGTAGGCCATTAGCAGACATCTCATCATGTAACCCAAGAAAAGTGCCTTGCACCTATTGTCGTTGACTCCAGGAAACAGATACTTACCAACATACCCATCAAAGGATTCTTCTGGCGGAGACTTCGTTTTTCTTATGAACTCATCAACATATTGGCGGGCTCTACCTGCTCTGCGGAATCCTTCACATCGTTCATGAGATTCTCTAATAGTTGCTGCTATTATGTTGACCAAAGAAGCATCGCAATCTTGTATGTCAATCATATCAAAGGCTTCCTTGTCTGATGATACACCTAGTGCAAAAAACATTATCCATATTGGCATAGCCGCACCCAAGAAGGACAGGTTAATGACTTTGCGGAAATCATCACTCTCGTTAGACTGAAAAAGATTTACATAGATCTTTTCTCGATAGATTTGAGACAAATAACGGGCACCCCAGCCTTTGCGGTCACTGACCCAAATCCGGGATAAGCATTTTTGTTCTTCAGCAATAAATGCCTACAGAGTTGAAAGCAATAAACCTTTGAGGTTAAAAAACCACATGGTACAAAGACAACATTTGTACATGGCATAAGTAAGGACTTCCCTAAAGTCATTCCAGAAGAGGGTTAATCTGAAGAAAGTTGGGCAATGGAAATCCAGCAACTGAAATTTTCTTCAAGAGAATTAAACTATAATTCAGGTGTGTGTTATTCGAACAGGTCTGTATTAATATTTCAGAGAAAATTTAAGCAGCACAATTAACTACCAACCGCTGGGTTTGCTACAACTATTGAGATTTAGATCAGATTGCTCACTATCCAGTTAACTCGGTAATCGGTATTGCAACTACATCCCGACCTATATGAAGTTTGCTTACACTGAGTAGCACCTCAAACTAATAAAGTATAAGCAGACTTAAAAACATGTACTATGATTTTTTTTAACCTAAAAACACGGGATATAAAGTTCCAGTTGAATTATGGTCACTCCCCTAAAATATATATCATACATTTTGCTAATTCATATACGTGTGGCAGTAGCAGGATTCCTCTCATGTATGATTGATGTATAGAGTGTAATTCAGAGGTTCTACTAAATATATGTCACCACACATCTGAAACAAGATGATCAGAACAGAATGAAGGATATATCATGTAAGGCAATACCTTTTCCGTTCCCTTTATTATAAAGTATCCACCAGAATCAAACTGGCACTCAGTTTCCTTAAGTTCATGAAGCCAGCACAATTTTGACATCACCATGACAGGCAGCCTGCCGATGGTGACCCATTGAGTTTCTGGAGGTAATATAACTTTCTTCTGCATGTATGGATCCTTTCCGGTTTTCGATTTGTCGCTTGGCCCGAGTGAATAAACCTGATACAGTCAAAACGCTAAAAAAATCAGAAGGCACAATATATAAGAAGATCTTAATTACACAATATTCAATATGATATCTTGACTAGCTTTAACTCACATCCACTAATCAATAGAGGAAAATATTTGTTTGGTTTCCTTAAGGTCAGACATGTCATGATCAAGGTTAGAATGCTGAGAAATAGCGTAAAAACCAATGCATGTAATTAAAACTTAAAAGAGCTTTGTAGACACGGTAAGAGGAACCATATAAGAGACATTGATAAGAGTGCCATGTGACGTCCAACGCAACAAGTGAACATCAGCTTCTCAACAAGCTTAAACCCATTAACTTCTGTGATACTTATATACTATCGGAAATGATTGAGATGAATTCTATACTTCCTATGAAGGTATGAATCAAATCTATAATCTCTTTTTCTTGCATACATTGCAGTTACTTCTACAGACAACAGTTCAGTTCTGCACTGAGTAAAAAGTAAGGAGCATCCTCACCTGAACAGTCATTTCTACATTCATCTTAGAAGAATATGTCATGTTCTGAAGGCGAGCATGTGTAGGCTTCAGTTTGAGTGTCTGCTCATCGAGATCACTGTTATCAGCCCAAAACTCCGGCCTCTCGAGCTTCACTCTACCAAACTTGATGGTTGCATGTCTCCAGGAATCTACTTTCTTTGAAGGATCATAATCAGGCTCCACAGTAATTTCCCCTAGAGAATCAAAGAGCTCTTGGAGTCCATGGGAGACAAAATCATTGTAGGAATTTATCTGATGACTGATTAGCCCTCTTTCATTGAAGAATGATCTTGCTGCTTCTTTACAAAACTTCTCCAGGCTTTCAACACTCATGTCAATCGGTACTGGCGTGCGTGGGACGGAAGAAGACTTGACTTTCCCTTCATCTTCCACAGATGTTATTCCTTCCAAATCCACATCCATAAGACAGTGCCCTGCATCGGCATCAGGAGATGGCTGTTGCCCCCCTTTTGCATCCTCTTTTATAGGAAACTTCCATTCTCCATCGGAATCCAAAACCATGTAGTCCGTGACATCAATCTCAGTATTTGATCCCTTTGGTGGCTGCTGGCCATTTGTTTCCAGCTCTTCCATTGCTAAACCACCGGGCAGCTGGCCACTGTCAACATAAATATTGTTTTAGTTTCCACAACAGAGACACACGGAAAAGAAACTCATATAAGTAAAGCCCACTCTCCACAATAAGCAAGAGAAGAGAAAACCTGTCTGATCCATTTGGTGACTGCTGGCCATTCATTTCCGGCTCTTCCATCGCTAGACCACCGGGCAGCTGCCCCCTGTCAACATAAATATTCTTTGGGTTACCAAAACAGCGAGAGAGGGAGAAAAAATAAACACATGTAAGTAAAGCCCCCACTCTACAGTAAACAAGAGAAGCGAAAACCTGTCTGATCCATTTGGTGGCTGCTGGCCATTCGTTTCCGTCTCTTCCATTGCTAAACCACCGGGCAGCTGGCCTCTGTCAACATAAATATCAGTTTAGTTTCCAGAACACGGAGAGAGGGAAAAGAAAAACATATAAGTAAAGCCCCTTCCCCACAATGAACAAGAGAAGAAAAAACCTGTCTGATCCATTTGTTGACTGTTGGCCATTCGTTTCCGGCTCTTCCATCGCTAAACCACCAGGCAGCTGCCCCCTGTCAACATAAATATTGTTTTAGTTTCCACAACAGCGATAGAGAGGGAGATAAAAGAAACACATATACGTAAAGCCCGCTCTCCACAGTAAACAAGGAGAAGAAAAAACCTGTTTGATCCATTTGGTGACTGATGGCCATTCGTTTCCGGTTCTTCCATCTCTGAACCACCGGGCAGTTCCCCCCTGTCAACACAAATATTGTCTTTACTTCCCACAACAGCGAGAGAAATGAAACACATATCAGTGCAGCCCCCTCTCCACAATCAACAGGTGAAGAGAAAACATGTCAACAAGTTCATGGTAAATGCATACATAATTCAGCAATCAGAGGACGAGTGGACAGAAAACGTGCATACATAGCTCCACAAGACATTGGGCACACAAAGCATAATCTCTAAAACTTCCCTAGACCATCATAGAACATACTGCAAGAGCACCAGAAACAGCCGTTTCACCTAAACTGGGCACTTGAACAGCACCGCAAGATCCCAAACAAAAACCTTTGTGCCACTGCATCTGCCCCTTCTCCAATCGAGGTTTGCCACATGTCGCGGCCTTACAGCACCAGATGGATAAATTCAAACGCTTGACGCAGACCAAGACAAGGATCCCCTCCGCACTAACAACCCCAGCGCCGCAATCCACGATTAAAGGCGCAAAATCCAAAAAAAAAATGACACGCAATTGACCGCACTCGGCGCTACCAGGGCACAAACCACCACAGGGTACAAACAAACAGCAGAGGCAGAGCAAACCACCCGCCGCAGCCGCCTCCGCACGGCGAGGCCACGGGCTCCCAAAAACCCTCGCTTGCTGCTCGTCCGGAAAAAAGGTGGTCTTTTTTTCCAAAAGGACCGCAAGCTCCACCAAAAGAACGATCTCACGCTGGCTAGACGAGGGAGCGGCCAAGAACAGAGCAGAGCAGAGCAGGGACGCGCGCGCGGCGGAAGGAGAAAACCCCTAGACGATTCGGTGGCGTCAAGAAAATCGAGACAGAAGAGCGGAAATGGGGGTTGGTTCGTCGGCCGGGGGTACCTGCGCGCTGGCGATCACCGAACGCCGCCGCCGCCGCCGTGGCGAGGAAACCCTACCTACGGTCGAGATTGGAGTTTTGGGCGACGCGGTCGAGGGAGGAGGGGGGAGGACAAGGAGGCGCTTCCCTTGCCCCTGCTTTATGGAGGAAGGATTGCAAGGACGATCGGCGCAGAGGGAGTGGGCGGAGTGGGGTGCCCAGCCTGCTACTGTGCCAGGGCTTGGGACACTGGGGTTTTTGCTCCGCTCGTGCTTCCCTTCTGTCGCTTTGACTGCCGGTGACCGGACCCACCTGTCATGCTCTCTTACATGGCAAGAGAGCGGAGCCACGGCCAGCCAGGGTCCGTGGCCCTCCGATCCGCATCCGACGGACGGTTGGGCTTACGGCTTCCAGGGAAAGTACGCATCAGGACCATGGCCACAACTAAAACTTCGTCAGGACATAAGTCTTTTTATTTTACATGTGAAGAAGCATTACTATATTTTGTTAAGCTCATTCATGTATTTTTTTTTGCATGGTCATTCATGTATTTCGATGGCAGTTTTTTTTTTGCGAAACACAGTACAACGCAGACGCTCATATACACGCGCATACACTCACCCCTATGAACGCACACACGCACACCCTACCTCTATGAGCACCTCCGAAAGACTGAGCCGGCGGATCAGGTCTTGAGATTGACGAAGTCACCACAGGCGCCTCGCTGTCGACGGGAACGTCGCCTCCCACTGAAGAATATTCCGCCTAAATGAGAAACACCAGCGTCAAAACTGGGGTTTGAACTCTGGTGGGCTGGGGGTATAACCACCTCCTAACCATCTTGCCACAGACAAGTTCTCTATTTCGATGGCAGTTCAAAAAGTCATCTTTGCTAAAAAAGAATTACAAACATGTTACATCACATGTTCACAACACACTAACAAGTTAAATCATGTACATTTTTCATTTATTTCATGCGAACCTACATGTATAAAAGTTCATATACTCTAGACGGACTAACTATCAACCAAACTCCATTGACTGAAGCAAAGTGCTGGTCAAACTCGGATACATCGTTGTAATTCATTTATCTTCAAACATGATTATGCACGCGTCACGACCGGTGTTGACAGGTGTCATTTGAGGATTGGTGCGAGCATGAAAGCGAAGTTTAGCCGGTTATGTGTATGACAATGAGATTATGTTGAGGAGTAAATAGGCTAGAGAGGTGGTGTCATGCGCGATGAGTTCATTTAAATTGTTGTGTTGAGAGGGAGCTATGTATCACATATCAAACAAGTATTGTAAACCTCAAACTCATAAACCACTCTATTTGCTTTCATCCTTCCTTAATCTCACAAATTCCCCCTCGAATCACACTTTCCTTCATGTATATCTCATGATAAGTTGGTATCGAGAGACAAGTGCTTTCTTGTGTCCGGTGGATGGCGTTTTTGGCGCATGTGCCTAAACGCGTTCTAAACGGCCGCTTAGCTTCTCCTTCTTGAAACCGATACGTCTACTTGGACGTATCCTTAAAAGACAAGTGCTTTCTGCCGCTGAGATTCAGAGTGGAGCGAAATATACGAGAACATTTTCTCTCCTAATCGCTTGGTGCAGATCACATGTTGGTTTACACAAAGTTTACCGTGGGTGTCGTAACACCCATAGCAAAATTAATGTTGGCCATTGTGATGGCATTATGTGCTTAGATGATTACCGTTGCACCAGTACCATCATAAGCACCATTGCCAATACTGATAGCAAAATTAGTGAAGAAATTTTCCATTTTAGTCCATAACGGTGGTATTTTGGTATGACTATTTTGGAACTTTGGACTTTGGCTGTGTCATTTTTGGTCCGATACAAGGGACAACCGTAAAGCACGACACACGACTTGCGTGTCGGTTTGGCAGATCAAAGGTACCTAGCACGGCTTAACGTGCTGACCCAACCACGGTCCGACGCAAAAAATCCGGAAACTAGTTTTGTACCGCCGTAGGAAGGAAACCTAACATACTAGAGCCCAAAAAAATCACAAAAAAAGTTGTATGGATCAACTCCCAAGATAATAACAAGCCAAGCCAACGCAGCAGCAAGGGTAAAGCGGTCAAATCATATACCAAACTAAATCCCAAAGCAAAATAGGGCGACACTACCGTAAAAATCGAGCGATGCTTGCTAGTCCTTCCACATAGCATAGACGACAGTGTGTCGTAGAGCAACACCGCTAACAAATTGTTTTTTCCTTGCTTCCTTCTGCTGAGCGTAGGCGACATCCATAACAACTATGCATCCATGGGGCTTTTTACCTCACAGTAGTTAGAAAAAAAAAACTATGCGTCCATCACGACAACGACAA
>CAMZMU010000089.1:39749846-39894014 GCA_947311845.1 Poa pratensis | reverse complement strand
AGGGGACGCGCGCGCGGCGGAAGGAGAAAACCCCTAGACGATTCGGTGGCGTCAAGAAAATCGAGAAGAAGAGCGGAAATGGGGGGTTGGTTCGTCGGCCGGGGGTACCTGCGCGCTGGCGATCACCGAACGCCGCCGGCCGGTGGCGAGGGAAACCCTACCTACGGTCGAGATTGGAGTTTTGGGCGACGCGGTCGAGGGAGGAGGGGGGAGGACAAGGAGGCGCTTCCCTTGCCCCTGCTTTATGGAGGAAGGATTGCAAGGACGATCGGCGCAGAGGGAGTGGGCGGAGTGGGGTGCCCAGCCTGCTACTGTGCCAGGGCTTGGGACACTGGGGTTTTTGCTCCGCTCGTGCTTCCCTTCTGTCGCCCGACTGCCGGACCGGACCCACCTGTCATGCTCTCTTACATGGCAAGAGAGCGGAGCCACGGCCAGCCAGGGTCCGTGGCCCTCCGATCCGCATCCGACGGACGGTTGGGCTTACGGCTTCCAGGGAAAGTACGCATCAGGACCATGGCCACAACTAAAACTTCGTCAGGACATAAGTCTTTTTATTTTACATGTGAAGAAGCATTACTATATTTTGTTAAGCTCATTCATGTATTTTTTTTTGCATGGTCATTCATGTATTTCGATGGCAGTTTTTTTTTTTGCGAAACACAGTACAACGCAGACGCTCATATACACGCGCATACACTCACCCCTATGAACGCACACACGCACACCCTACCTCTATGAGCACCTCCGAAAGACTGAGCCGGCGGATCAGGTCTTGAGATTGACGAAGTCACCACAGGCGCCTCGCTGTCGACGGGAACGTCGCCTCCCACTGAAGAATATTCCGCCTAAATGAGAAACACCAGCGTCAAAACTGGGGTTTGAACTCTGGTGGGCTGGGGGTATAACCACTCTCCTAACCATCTTGCCACAGACAAGTTCTCTATTTCGATGGCAGTTCAAAAAGTCATCTTTGCTAAAAAAGAATTACAAACATGTTACATCACATGTTCACAACACACTAACAAGTTAAATCATGTACATTTTTCATTTATTTCATGCGAACCTACATGTATAAAAGTTCATATACTCTAGACGGACTAACTATCAACCAAACTCCATTGACTGAAGCAAAGTGCTGGTCAAACTCGGATACATCGTTGTAATTCATTTATCTTCAAACATGATTATGCACGCGTCACGACCGGTGGTTGACAGGTGTCATTTGAGGATTGGTGCGAGCATGAAAGCGAAGTTTAGCCGGTTATGTGTATGACAATGAGATTATGTTGAGGAGTAAATAGGCTAGAGAGGTGGTGTCATGCGCGATGAGTTCATTTAAATTGTTGTGTTGAGAGGGAGCTATGTATCACATATCAAACAAGTATTGTAAACCTCAAACTCATAAACCACTCTATTTGCTTTCATCCTTCCTTAATCTCACAAATTCCCCCTCGAATCACACTTTCCTTCATGTATATCTCATGATAAGTTGGTATCGAGAGACAAGTGCTTTCTTGTGTCCGGTGGATGGCGTTTTTGGCGCATGTGCCTAAACGCGTTCTAAACGGCCGCTTAGCTTCTCCTTCTTGAAACCGATACGTCTACTTGGACGTATCCTTAAAAGACAAGTGCTTTCTGCCGCTGAGATTCAGAGTGGAGCGAAATATACGAGAACATTTTCTCTCCTAATCGCTTGGTGCAGATCACATGTTGGTTTACACAAAGTTTACCGTGGGTGTCGTAACACCCATAGCAAAATTAATGTTGGCCATTGTGATGGCATTATGTGCTTAGATGATTACCGTTGCACCAGTACCATCATAAGCACCATTGCCAATACTGATACAAAATTAGTGAAGAAATTTTCCATTTTAGTCCATAACGGTGGTATTTTGGTATGACTATTTTGGAACTTTGGACTTTGGCTGTGTCATTTTTGGTCCGATACAAGGGACAACCGTAAAGCACGACACACGACTTGCGTGTCGGTTTGGCAGATCAAAGGTACCTAGCACGGCTTAACGTGCTGACCCAACCACGGTCCGACGCAAAAAATCCGGAAACTAGTTTTGTACCGCCGTAGGAAGGAAACCTAACATACTAGAGCCCAAAAAAATCACAAAAAAAGTTGTATGGATCAACTCCCAAGATAATAACAAGCCAAGCCAACGCAGCAGCAAGGGTAAAGCGGTCAAATCATATACCAAACTAAATCCCAAAGCAAAATAGGGCGACACTACCGTAAAAATCGAGCGATGCTTGCTAGTCCTTCCACATAGCATAGACGACAGTGTGTCGTAGAGCAACACCGCTAACAAATTGTTTTTTCCTTGCTTCCTTCTGCTGAGCGTAGGCGACATCCATAACAACTATGCATCCATGGGGCTTTTTACCTCACAGTAGTTAGAAAAAAAAAACTATGCGTCCATCACGACAACGACAACGACGTACTCCCCCTCCCTCGTGTGTGCATGGTCGGACCGGGTGAGCTATCTGTGCCAGACGGCCTGGACCCAAGCCAACGCCAAGGATGGGACTTGGTTCCGTTTCGGTTGACTGAACCCAAAAAAGGAGCCAATGTGCCTTTGGTTCAATGCATAAACGCAATTTTTCTTTGTGTTCGATCGCCTAAAACTTGTTTACCTCGACATCATATTTTACCTTAAAAAGGTTTCCCTTGAGAGTCGAGAGCTTCTCGCCTCCACTCCCGACCACCGCCTCCGCGTGCCTCCCCTTCCATCGCTCTTCCCCGCCTCCGTTTGTACCCCTGTCTGCCCTTCTCTCAGGACACAACAACAAGCCCGAGCCGGCCACCATCTGCACATGGATGTTGTTACTTTGATCTTCAAGTTCGTGATGCAGCCCGGCGTACACGGACCCATGCCGTGGTGGCCCGACCCGACCCAAGCCTCACCGCTAACTAGTGGTACTTTCAAAGTTTTCGTTTTGACAAAAGTACTGTACCATGGGGGGAGGGGTTTGGCTCCCATGTGCATATTATTTACAATGCATTTTAAACTCATTCAATTGTCAAACAAACTGTAAACAAATATCTCCGCATTGATATTAATATTCTATGTGTTCACATAGCCATTTCATGAAAATAATATATTTTATGGACTGTGTAGAAAGACAAAACTTAATGTTAAAATAAGTCTTTCATGAGATATTCTTTTGTCTTTTTAACATAGTCCACAAAAGTATCAAACTCTCCCAAAACAATTTTGTGAACACATAAAATGTGAAGATGTATCCGTGAATTTAATTTCAGTTTTTTTTACTTTTGTTTTTCAAATACCGGCTGGATATGCACATCGTGCCAATGTGGATTTCACCATACCGAGACCTTATTTCCCGCTTCCCACGGGCTCCTGGCCGGGGAGAAACCGCCCAAATCTTCCAAAAAATGGCGCCCTCACGCAAATCGCCCACCGCCGCCGCCGCCGCCGCCGATGGCGGTGTTGAGGAGAACGCGATGGCCATCCTCGACAGCTTCGGCATCAAGGATTCCCGTGACCTCCACGACGACCGTAACCACCACATACCCCTCCTCCTTCTCCCCCCGCCCCCCTATACTTTCTAGGTCTCCATCCCGTCCCACTTGCTTGCTGATTCCGGTGCTAAGTTTTGCCTTCATCTACGCAGAAATCGCCTTTTTCGAGGCCGTGCGCTCGGCCTGCCTTGCCAGCGACAACCCCTCGCCCCCCTCTTGGTACGGACCCCATCGCTCATAGAGTAGATTAGTTTCCTCACAACGTTTGCTGTCCAGCAGGATGCTGCACTTATCTGTCATTTATTCAGACATATATAGTGCGAAATATTTCTATCTGAATATTCCTGTTCCACGAGTTAGTTCACCTGCTGAACGATTTACTTTATTTTGTTGCGCACGTTTTGGCTCTAATGATTAAACTTTCTGTATCATCTCATAGGATAGGATGAACATTAGTCTCTACTTGTCTGCTACTAAGGAATATTTCGAAACTGGTTTATCTACTAAATTCACATTTTGTGTCTATTCAATTGCGTATCAGAGTAAGGATCATGTGTCTATTTTGTTTACTCGGTTCCCAGAGAGAATCACTTGCGTTATGTGAGGGGCAACGTTTTTAAGCATACTCAAATTAATAGATCGTCTGTTCAGTGAAGTGGTGGGATACATAAATATATGGTAGCAATAAGTTAGTGCCGGTCTGTTGGTACTATGTGCTAAACCTGATAAAGAAGTAATGGCACCGTTTTTTATGAAGTACTCCCTCCGTTTCACAATATAAGATGTTTTAGGTGTTACACATATTGTCTAGATTCATACCAAAATAAGTGTACATAAACATTAAAACATGTCTACATACATGTGTACACATGTGAATGTGGAAAAAGGCTAAAACATCTTATATTATGGAACAGAGGAGTATTAGCGAGTGATCTTTTTCACATTTGTGTGAGTAACGTGAATATATAATTTTATATGTTCATAATTGTGGTGTGCTGCAGTTTTACCTTCCATGCTTACTAGCATTCTAGTGGCAAGAAAGGCCTGTCCATCGTGCTGCCTAGCCTTTTCTTAATGATCTGGAAACAGGAAAACACCTGTTCAACATTACGTAACGAACCCGACAGTAACAAGCAAACGAAACATTCATCAATCAAGTTATATAGACCTCGTGCCATCCAAGCTTCATAAATATGTGATATATGGATGCACACACAAAAAAAGCGGGCTGTGTGTGTGACAGGGCTGGGGAGTGGGGACTAGGGAGGGGCAGATCATTACGGTCTTCCACTAACTGAATATTGTGTGCAATATCTATCTGAGAAGTATATTTTTAATTTGTAAATTATAAGTTAACTATGTTTATTCTGAACATGACATGTGCATTTATTTATGTAAATAATGTACTTCTGGAAGGAGAATGCACAATGCTGTCTTTAAGATTCTTCAAAACAGCAGCTCTTTGGAGCTTACCATGGCAAGTTTCCATCTCTTAATGGAGCTGGGCAAGGTGAAATTTATCTTTTTCCTGTCACTTTCGTTCAAGTTGAGATGTCCCTCCATTTATCTGCCATGGTACTTTTGACAATGCTGGCAATATTTCTTTTTGTGCAGTACCATGACTAATGTTCAATTAACAACTCAAGCATTTTTCCCAGTAGAATGAAAATTATTCACTTAACAATTCAAGCATTCCTACCCTGACATACCACTAAGCTGCATTGTTTTAAAACCTATAGGGTATAGGCTACTAAGTATATTATCATTTCATGATTCAGCTCACTTCATGTGCTTTTGATGTTAACTTTCAGCAACATCCAAGAGTATATTTGACAAATTCTGGTCCTCACCAACCTTCAGTGATAGTTAAAGAGGTAAAAAGATGGTATAATTTCAGCAGATGCTTATTCAACAATTTCTGTAGTGTTATCAGTATTAAACTTCTATTCTATTTTAAGATTTGACATGCATATGTACTTTCCCATTTGCCAGTCCTGGTCACCGTTTCTCCTTGACAAAAATGTTTCTTGTGGCGAGATTGGAGTACGCATAGATCAACTCTTTGACTCGTTGGTAAGCTGGCTTTAATGTGTTACATATTATTTTCTTATGCTGTTATTCCTATCTGTAATATTTACTAGCACATGCCACAGCAGTAAAAAATGGTCTTTGAGGAACTCGAGTAAGCAAGTGGCTAGAAAAGAACAGAAGTAAGATTACACGTGTAAAGGCTTGGAGGCTAACCCACCCTGGCCCCAAAACGCAAAGTGAGGATATGCTTTTTTATCCAATAAGAGCAAGAAAAAAATCACGATGATTATTTAATCAGCGGGAAAATAGAAATTGCTAAGTAGGAATTAGGAAGTAGAGTCGCCAACTTTCCATTTGGGCTGATTTATTTTAGATTACTACTCTCCTGGTCCTGTAAAAAAAGCCAAGGATACAGTCAATTTTCTTAAATGTTACCACTAAGATAATTACACACATTTTGATTGGACACTTGAAAATCATACGTGTGAATGTCTCAAACAGTACTTTCACAATATACAATTTGGATTATACGATAAATCATAGTCTAAAATAATGATCAAAGTTGTATTTTGAAGACCGTGTCAATATCCAAAATGATAGCTTTTAAATCACTTGAGGGAGTATCTTTTGGATGTGAAAAACTTATTGACTATTTGTCATATAGTCATTATTTGTCTTCCTGTGTTTTCTGTGTCTTGAAGTATCTAATTCAAATTTACCCTTCTGAAGAGATTTTCGTCGTTGATCAAGGACATGGTTGAAGCAGCTAATGATACAAGTACCAATAATAGACTTAAGGTAATTGCTGATGGTTTCTAACTTCCGAGAACAGTAAGAAATCACACTTTTCAACCCCACACTCCTATAAGTCTACTTTGCAACCACAAACTCTAAAAGTTTTGAATAGTAACTTCTATGGCAACTGTCAATTTTTCATCTCAGGTGTTTTTTGACTGACGTAGATGCCACATGTACGCCACATAACTGTCATGCCATCAAACAGATCGGTTCATGTTGACCGGATGGATATACTGTGGATTAAAACCGCACTGAGCTCTCACTACTCATCCTATCCCCCACCCCCACCCCACCCAGACTCTGTTTGCTCCTTTGTTTCATGTCATGGTGGTAATGTGGCTAACTTCATTTTAGGCAAAACACATGTGAAACCCCCGATGTTGTAAAGCGGTCAGTTTCAATAGTTCGAGGTTGCAACTCAGATGATTTTCCGAGTTTTGAAAAATTGACTTGCTTCAAAAATATATATACCAGCTGCTTGGCCATTGATGTCTTTGTATTTCCTTAAGCATCTTGAATATGGTCCGCTGTCGCTCTTTGATTGTTTATATCACATTATTTGGTTTGTTTATCGAAGTAATTAGTCAATTTAAGAAATATTGTGGACGTACAGCAAGTGTGCAGCACGTCCAGCCTTGCACAAAAAAGCTGGTGTTGATCATCTGCTCTGCTCTAGATATTTAATTGGTCCGCGACCCTTCTAATGATGTTAGTAGTTTGACTGGAAATATTTGTCTACAGGACAATGGGAATGAGGTAAATTTAATAATAAAATGTCTACCACTAAATATGCCTGAAGGAGGTAACCTTGTGTGATGATGAAGTAATTCAATTTACTCCTAAATCAGGGCAAACTATATTTTCTATTGTTATGTTCATGCCAAGTAAGGCAGCGTATTATGCCTTATTTTACACCCTCATTTTTTTGTCTTCCAGAAACTGTCCAAGCGATTTCAAGATTCAAACTTTTTAACTATTAGCAACAAACCAACTGTTCATTTTTTTTCTTAGTGCCACTAAAATGTTACTCCCTCAGTCCCCTTTTATAAGACGTTTTTGGCAAGCCAATTAAGCTTGCCAAAATGTCTTATAAAAGGGCACGTAGGAAGTACCATTCATTTCTATTTGAATGTATATTCATGTGATCATTATTTTGTAGTTATTAGCAACGTGTAGTGACAAATGAACCGCCAAAGTCCATTTTTTAAGACTGCCAAGTCAAACTACACCTGATAAAGATGAACCGAGGGAATACCTCAAACTTGGAAGAATTACACACATGGTTCTTGTGTTCTATTATCACATTCCATGGCTGTACTGCAGAAAGATAATATGCATATATAGTACTTATTTTGCCTGTCATTGAGATTTGAAGTTTGTTCTGTTCTGCAATTTAGCGTATTGAGAACATGGTGCTGTTCAAGTATCTTGTTTGCACACTCGAGGCTGATTTTGTACCTCGTAATATTGCATATAAAGGTAATGTACTCATGAACTTAACTAATTTAGTATGCCAGTACTCTCTCAGTACCATAATATAAGATGTTTTAGGTATTCCAATACGGACTACATACGGAGCAAAATGAGTGAACCTACACACTAAAATACGTCTATATACATCCGTATATAGTTCATATTGGAATATCTGAAACATCTTATATTATGGTACAGAGGGAGTAGAAGATAAGATGTTATAATATTCTTCTGATTTTGTTACAGAGTCATTAGACTGGGTGATTATCAGGGAATCTCTTTTAAATATGCTTCTGGTATGACCCACATCCATAATGTACCATCTTCGTTTTCTGGTTTAAATCTTTTTTTTTGTCTCACCATATTTTGTTGAAGAAAAGGTTCACCTCGGACATTTGCAGTTACGTGAAAGTAGTGCAACCTTTTGTATTGTTTTATTTATGACATTCTTTGACATTGTTGGAATCCCCTGCTTATATTCATTAACAGACATCGCGAAAACTGGTATTCAAAACCTTCGTCAAGAACTGCATATCCCTTCTGAACCAACATCAACGGGAGGTTGAAGATAACATACCTTTTGAACCAACATCTGATTCAGATTCTTCCTTAACCTTTTCACTGCTTGAGTACGAAAGAGAAGCACTTTTATCTGCTAAAAAACTTTTCATTATGGTGAGTTAGATCATAGAGTACTTTTATCATACACATACCTTGTATGAACAATAGGCTCTTAACCACCTAAATTTTTTTAGGTTATAAACCTTGACTTGATTAAAAAAGAAGCAGACAAATTAGGCCTGACTTCAAGAGCTGATGGTACCAGGTCAGTGTCTGATTTTATATTTCCTTAAAGATTAAAGATGTGAACTTCGTTACTGTCTGATATTCCATTTCTCTCTTTGTAGGAGTCCTATCTTGGAAGTAATTTTAGATGAGCTAGCATACAACACAATCAACCTATCCCCATTTCTTTCGGTAACTGCAAACCATTGCATCCTTTTGGTATCTTACTCGTTATCATCGATACCTTATAGTGCTGAACTTCCACGAGAAACTGAATCGGTGGTGCTCTAAAGCCTGCTGTAAACCCTCTCAAAGTTCCTAAGAAGTGTCTAAAACTTACAATTGTTCATTTTATTGCATGTTGTTTCCTTCATGCCAACAAATGATAGAAACTGAAGACCACACACACTAAATTGGAATAGATGGTCTGACTGGAAATCTAATCATCTTTCCTTGTCCGCTATTTCATCAATCATTAATCGGCATCTGTGCTGTTGGATATTCCCCAGGAATGGAATATGGATGCCCTTATTAAGCTTCTGCACAATACATTGCTGAGTTAGAAGATAAAAATGCTTCTGCAGTTTTACTAACTATGTCATTAAGCATGGTGCCAGCTTGAATTAGTTTTGGTTGTCACATATGTCTATAGTTGTTTTCCTATTCACTGTGTAATGTCCCTCTTGTACTAGTAATCTTGCACGCGCAAATGCGCGTCTAATATCATGTCCTCATGAGACTGTAAATCCAAGAAATCCATATCCACAACATTGGTAATGTATTTTTCCTGGTTTTCTCATCATGATTTGCCCTTTTTAATTTCAATAATAATGTTAGACTATCCTTTTTATCCAAAGTCAAGATATCACAAATATATTTCTGTAATAAACATTGCATTATTTCCCCCACATTCTCCTTCCATGCAATAATAATTCAATATAGACCATATCCCTTTAAAAACTGAGACATCTTGACAACTCTGGCGTACACAAATTTGCACCGAAACAATATTTTTTGAACTAATCAAACAAAAGAGAGACGAAATTAGAACACCACCATGGACGTCGTTGGTACATCTTTGTCCCATATTTTCTTCTAACTGAACCCCTACTCTGCCCGCTGGCTTCGCGCTACTGCCCGGGTAGCCCTGCAATTACACCTTTCTCTGTCACTTGTCGCTCTTACTCGTCCATTCTGCTTCACAATCAAACAATCACATAAACTTCATTCATACATAGTCAGAGTAGAAAAAGATATATAAATTGCATATTATAACTTGATTAAGTGGGTGCTATCAACTAATGATCAAGCCAGCTCATAACATGAATTAATTATCTAGTAGGAGGTGGCACACAACAAAATGTTATTGAAAAGTAAAATCGTATAATTACAATACAATATTGATTATCATATAGCTGAATTTGGTAAATGCAATCTCCTGTAGTGTCATGCAGAGAAAAGCTTACAATTACAGGGAAGCAGCCAGATACACCAATGAGTACTTTATCATGCAAGTCATTGATACCTACAGTACTTACAATTGGTTTTGCTGATATACTCATAGCATGAAACAGGGAAGTTATTTCCCATTGGAAAATTCAATGTTGCTAATTTAGGTAGAAAATATTTGGCCGTTGTGATACTTGTGTTCTCGACGGGCGTACGGCGGTGACACTTGATCTGCTTAAAACAGTAACGTAACATGATTGTAGCATAATGTAACACAGTTGTATTTACAAGACGATTTTCACTCAACTTGTTGCCCTGTTCAAATTTTCACTCAACAAATTACTGAGAACTGGATGATGCAGCCTTTACTGTAAACATGATAGAAGAACAACTCATGTTTTCGAGTACACACACTCGATCGCGTAAAACACAACAATCTGAACCTATATAGCTGATGTACTGAACGTACAAACTTTAGAAACACACACTGAACCCGAGTGAAGAAGCACACTTGCTGCCTGTATACGCCTGCCTAGTACGCTAACCTGAATATATGTAGATGACACTTTGGTTCAGAAAAAACTCTGAAAACCAACCTTGATTTTCCGGCCGGGGATCAGGGGATGGGCGTCCGTGAGACACACGTAGATGGAAGCGTAGGCTGCCCCAAGAGACCCTGTCGTTGATCTGGGACGGGCGTCCGACGGACGCAGTGGACGTGACGCTGGACGGCGACGATGGAGAGTACAGCGGCGACGCGGACGGCGATGGCGGACAGCGCCTCGGCGAGGCCGGCATAGATGGCGTCGGCGGATAGGGCTGCAACACACCAGCAGAGAAGGCGACGGCGGATAGGGCGGCGGCGGGGGGGATCAAGGTGCAGCGCGGCGTTCCGGCACGGCGGCGATCTCAGAGGCGATGGAAATCCTTGAGGCGATGCAGCGGGAGAGGCGGAGCGCGCCGCTCCAGGACGGTTTCGACGACGATCTTCGCGGCTCGGCCTGTGAATTTGTTTGCGACGGTTTCGACGATCGTGGGCTCGCGAAGTTTTCGATTCGAACTCGGCGCGGAGATGGTATATGCGAAACTGGCGACTGTGTTGATTGGTTTGTACATCATTAGGGCAATCTGGAGCGTCTGATTAGGCAGATTAAAGGCTAAGATTACGGGGGTATCACTTAAATTGACTCATCATTGGACAATCTTGGGACGTCGGATGCGGATAATCGTAGAGCCTGTGTTATTTGGATCAGCCAGTCTGGATCTTTTAATATTAGTGGAGATGAGGGGTTTCTTGCACACACATAGGCATGGACGGAGCTAGGAAATTTATACTAGGGGCCACCATACATCAGATAGTAAAATAAGTCCACCTGATATCCCCCACCCTGTCCCTGCCTATACGTGTATATATGAACTGGCCTATGGCTTCATGCCTTAACGGGAGTACAGATACCTTCCTAACATTGGTGACGTTCTTTATGAGCCTTCCTGTATTAACTTCCACTTAATTTATACAATCAGCTAAAGGTCTCAAATAGATAATCTATAATTCATATTTCTCTCTTTTTGATTGCTTTGCTTCATAAGTAGTGTCCAAACTTGCACATGTATTGCTCCATGAAACCTCTGATGAGGAACAATAAGCTTTACCAGTTATCTGTTTCTAGGATGATTGTTTCAGTATAGCTAATTGTACATCCCAAGTTCCTAAATTTTTTCTTCTTGCAAAAACTGTGGCGCCAACAACAATGTTGGTTTTATTTCTTTGCTCCTGATAGTTCAGAGGAAGTACATTGTTGGTTGCCTTTCTTTGCAGTGGTTCCTTTTCTATGACTTGTTTTGGTCTTAATCCCACTTGTGAATATTCACTCCCTTCTGTTAATCTGTTAGTTCCTTTCTTTCGGGACAACAAGAAAATCAAGAATGATGCATGTTAATCTCCTCAAAAAAATAAAATCTCCCTTTTAAATTATCCTAAGGAGGTTAAAATAAGGCAATCATCCTTGCTGGAGCCCACTGCTATTGTGATTTCCGTTACAGACGAGTTTGATCTAATTGTTTTCTATGCACTCCAAACTTCTATAAATATGTAGCAGTGCATAGATAACTGTACAGAAAGTCTGGGGTCTTGAATGCTCTGGCAGCCTCCTTAGGATGATGCCGGCCAACCTCCATCGGGTAGCCGTGCCTTGTTATTTTGGCTCGTTGTCATTTAAATGGAATAGCTGTGCTGTATCTAGCTACACGCAAAACGAAACAGCACTGCTAGCTGGCGCAGTAGCTGCCATAGCTCTGTTAGTGGAACTCCATGCAGAGCTGTGATAGCTAGCTATTTTGAAAATTGCTTGGCAAGTTAACTATTTGGCAACGATAGCTAGTAAATTAATGATTTATGTATCAACTGTGACAGGCCTTCACAGAATGGAAGTGGAAACTGGAGATTATTTTGCAGTACTTTTCAAGATATTATTTCAAGGTATGCTAAATTTATTTCTATAATCACCTGAATTGCAAGCATACAAAACCCTTTTTGTGCAACATCAGAAATACCCCTACACGAGACAATGATTGTTGTTTAGTTACATCATATGCCCATGTAGTTACAGCATGCCCATGAAAATCGTGGTAACAAGCAAATGTGGTTACCGAGTGTCGCTCTCCAGCTGATATAAGTTTTACCTGTCTCTAAGATAGCTCACCAATATAGAATTTTCCACCCACATCATGTCTTGATCAGCATTATCTGGATTCAGGACTGGATTCTTCTATTCATTACATATGACTCGAAGATGTACCTGTAATTTCAAATTGAGTTCTCACGTAAATAAAATATCATTTTAAAAAATTACACAAGAATTACCTTGAATCTGGTCACCAACAAAATGAATTGCAATGCTTAACCAGCATTTTTGTTTCTCACAGCTAGGTAATTAGGCTAAGATTTGCAGAGTTGTCCGCAACACTGGTAAGATTTGTATTTAGAGAAATACTGCCGCAAACGCACTTGACTTATAATGACATACTTTCTGGTAATAGCATTCCTGCGGAATATCCCATTACAACCTTTTCAATAACCTCCACTGCTTCATTCCCTAGGCTGCATGCATGTTAGCTCGATCCTCAAAAGCAATGCACACATTGCCTTTTTCTTTAGGTCATGCCCCTTTTGTTGGCATCACACGTTCCCTAGCACTTCCACATTATGTGCCCCTGTTCCACCTTATCTAACCAATAGTCTTTGATTGTAAGCTATAGCTAATGGCTGTAGTACTTTTTTCATTGTGTTTTTGCTCTTTGCAATGTTATTTTGAAGTCTAGTAAGATTGAATTAGCAGTTCTCTAAATAAGAAACTCATGAGTTAACCTATAATAATAAAAAAACTTTTAGACATGTTAATAGAAGTAACAAGTACAATCCACTTTAGATATCAATAAATAAGGATGTCATTTGATAAGGTTAACATTTTTGGAGAAAGGTATCAAGTATGAACTGATTGGGGCTCTTATGTGAGCATAGATTTAGCATCACATCTATTTTGTAGTAGAAAGAAGAAAGCCCATTTTACATCCCTGAACGCTTGAAGAAGTTCACTTTTTATCCTAAAACTTCTGTTTAGTCTGAAACGAACCTTGAACTCTTGGAGAAGTCCATACCCCATATATCCCTTCATCTCTGAGCTCATCAAAGAAATCCCGTGGTCAAGTACTGCCGTTCTCCTTCTTCAAGTTGGAAGGCGCAGCTAGCCGGTCAGCTTCGGGAGGGCGGCGTGATGGGGCAGTCCATGTCATCGTTTTTCTGGGTCACACGGGTGTGAACTTTTTACCAGAGTTCGAGGTTTGTTTTGGACCAAACAAAAGTTTTAGAATCGAAAGTAAACTTTCTTAAAGTTCAGGGACGAAAAGTGGGTTTCTTCTACTAGAAATAATTGTTAAACGTTAATATTGGCATGCTAATTTTGTGGATTTTCCTCATTATCTCGTACACCTGTAAGATTGACATATGTTCATTCTGTGATTGAAGTAAAATCGTGGATGCTATTGCTTCCTTCTTGTTTTTGTTATAGCCTGCAGTCCGTACTCGGAGGTCAGATAATTCCCATGAAGATTTGACAGTGGAAAATGTTCTGAGTTTATTTTCAACGGCGACAAGCGCAAAAGCCATTGCCAAGAAGATGTTTCCAGAAGTTGCCCAGCTTCTCTTAGCACATGCATACCAGGCTAGTGAATTACATGCTGCTCCTGGCTTTGTATAAAAGAAAGTTCGCTTCTGGTTCCTTGCTAGGTTACATATTAATATATTATCAAAATGTAGGATATTTTTCCTGTGCCGTTGGATATGGACAGATGCGACTAGCTATCTTATTTTACCCTAGAAGCAGTATGATGGTATACAGAATAATATAGACACATACACTTTTCCAGAATATAGTTTCTTGGGCAATATTTGGATACTAGACAGGCAGTAAAAATGTTTGATTTTAAGTCTAGAATATAATTTGTGTGTGCGGAAGCAAGAATACCCTGGTTCTTTGTCAGTCATAGGTTGAGAGCAATGTAATTTCATTCATCAGTCCATCCATTATAATTGTTTAATAAATCCAGCACGTTTCTATTTAACCTGGCAATATATAGAGCACATTCTTTTTCCTTGTTTAACTGAAGAGCATGATAGTATCCTTATTAAGAAACTTGAACAGGAAACATTTTTTATCTTTGTGTTCCATGTTCCTGCCCCTGATGTTCTTTGACATTCTTCTAGTTTCAGCAATTTTCCTCCTGTGTTGTAATTTTAGCCAACTTTCATATTTTGTAGGTCTGTGTGTCTGTTCAAGTTGATCCTAGCAAAGCTGATGATGCAACAAAGATGATCGGAGCGAGTCTCCTCGAGATATCTTGCAAGTTTGTGTCCGCTTTTCAGAATCTGAGAACATGCAACATGTGAGTATATTCTGTTGTTTTTAATATGGTAGTGGCCACCATGTTTCAAACGCTGTGAAGTTCCTTTTGTATTTAACTTTTTTGTATACCGTCTTTTTGCAGGGACATTGAGATTTCGCAGTTCGAGAAAGGAGCTTTGTTTACTGCAGCAACGCTGACTAGGAAACTGCAGAACGAGCAAGGATAAGAGACCTGGAAGCGATACAGACGAGATCAAATGGTTTACCTCAAGAGAATGATATCATCTTTTGGCGTTTGGACTGATCTCATCTGCCTATGTACATATTTCGGTTTAATCTGAACCTAATGTAACGAAGTGAAGCATCTTGGTTTGCTTATCTTTGGGCGGTTTTACTAGGAACTTTTTCCCTCGATAGTCAGTTCACAGGGTTTATTGTTCTAGAGAATGGAAGCTCCAGACCTCTGGCTTATGCACCAACTAAGTTGCATGTAGCTAAACCATCACACAACGCCTTCAACGAGTAATACAACTTGCATTGTTGTAGACCAAATAAGACCGAGTGTAGGATTTTCATCTGGGCAGTAGTGGCGCATCACAACAAGGCGCTAGGAAAGGAACATTGTAGACTATCACTGCTCTCTGGTTTAGATATACCCAGAAAGGAACCTTGACAGCAGCGGGGACTTTACTTCCTAGTTCCTCTGTCCTCTTCATTGTCCCTCCTGTGGAGTCATAGCTGTGTCGATGTGGGGCAAGCGATCCAAGGGGACGCCGCACTTTTCGATCGTGAAGTGGCCTGCTTGTGAGGATCCAAGGGTGGTCGGTGGAGATCACAATGGTTCGGTGGCTTTCGTGACCGTGTGTTCCACATTAGGCATGTTGTGTGGTGGTCATCTTCTCCTAGTTTGTTTGCAGCTTTGAGCACCTCCTCCCAAGACCTTTGGCATTCCATTTTCACGATCGCTTAAGTGTCTCATTTCACCGACACCAGTCTTCTACTAGGCGGATCTGAGGGGTTGGGCGACACCAAGCAGCCATGTTTGTGCGTGGTGGTCTAGTCGCATACTAGACCCAACACTGAAGCGGCTTCAGAGTGAAAACAAGGTCTAGCTATCTATGTCTAAAAACAATCGTTCCTTTCCGGGTGCACACAAGTTTCTTGGTCCGCAACGATGCGAGCGATCCAGTGAATGATTCTGGTTGTTCGCAAGATTTTGTGATTGGCAAATTTATGTTTAAGACCGCTAGGTTTTGTCTAAAACCATGACTCTCTCCGTCCCAAATTACAAGTCACAATTAATTTTTGCTTATCATTTTGAATATTATAATACCTATAATATCCACAAAAGTGGTATACAAATATATGAATGAAAGATTTTTGTAAACAAATGCAATGGTACCATTTACATATTTTAAATCCATAAAATTTGGTATATATAACTTGTCAAAGTCATACATTAAAACCGTTGCTGATGCTTTGCTGGAGCAGCAGGGGATCAGAGACATCAAAGGGGAGCTTTCAGTTCAGGCCATAGTGGAGTTCATAAACCTTTGGAACCTGCTGCAAACACAACCACCTCTCTCCGAGACTGAAGACTCTTTTACTTGGCGTTTGACTGCAAATGCAGCATACTCACCCTCCTCTGCTTATCTGGCATACTTCCATGGCACTACCGAACCTGACTATGCTAAGCCTCTTTGGAAAAATCACGTGCCACTCAAGGAAAAGTTGTTCTGCTGGCTTGCTCTCCGCAATCGCTGCTGGACTGCAGACAGGAGGCGAAGACGAGGTCTGGATCATCTCGATAGGTGCACACTCTGTGACCAAGTCCTTGAAGACATCAACCACCTGCTTGTACAATGCCCCTTCTCCCGGTGTTTCTGGTTTAACCTGTGCGATGACCTGGGCGTAGTG
Organism: Poa pratensis; assembly: GCA_947311845.1. Taxonomy (NCBI): domain Eukaryota; kingdom Viridiplantae; phylum Streptophyta; class Magnoliopsida; order Poales; family Poaceae; genus Poa; species Poa pratensis. The sequence continues at coordinate 39,877,166 of CAMZMU010000089.1, read as the reverse complement.
GATATTGTTCCACATCCGCGGGAGACCGTCAGAGGGTGGTGGCTCTCTCTCTCCAATCGACAACCAACGAATAATCGGAAGGAGATCATGACTCTTGCAGTGGCTGGCATGAGACACATCTGGCTCGAGTGAAATGCTCACACCTTTGAGCAGAAATCCATGACCTTACAGCAAATCGTTTCACTGACGAAGGAAGAGCTCCTGTTGTGGGACTTGGCGAAGAAGAAGAAACAAGCATGTCGCAGAACAGTGGGTCTTAGGGAGGAGTAGACCTGTATGAGTGTGTGTGTGTGTGTGGTGGGCCTATGGGCATGTTGTAATACCCTAAAACTCTTTGCTAAATCTTAAATAAAAAGACACGCAACCTTTGGATGCCTGTTCTTGAAAAAAATAATACATTAAAACCATGTAAAATAAAGTGCGTCTTATATTTTTGGAAGGAATGGAGTACAAGCGAAGAACACTGAGGTGTGTCTTTTTAGAAGAGTCTGAGATTTAGCACTGAGTGGTTAAGCCCTAGGCGATTGTCCCCACATAAAATTTAGAATTTACCAGCCAATTATGATACGACAAACCGATAATGGATTGACAAAGTTTTGAGACAAAATTGTCTGACGGGTATTCAATGGATATCAATGCAAAAAAGCTCTGCCCATGCCCAACCTGTGACTGACCCGCCCAATGAAATCCATGGGCAGAAAATACTCTCCGTACCAATGTCGAGTGAGCCACATATCCATGAATACCAGATACTTGGATGATTCATGTCAAGACAATTAATGAACTAATCATCGCTACAAGTGTTTCAGGTTCTAGTTCACATTGCAAGGTGGATCATGTCCATGGTGACCTCAAAAGGTTAGTAAAATGTACATGCTACCTCAATTCTCATTCACTTTATTGAGTCATAGGTATGGCGTACTATCAAGAGGGGCACTTGAAAAGCAGAGGCAAGAGACCATTGCAAAAATTCCAAAGTTTTCCTCTCAAAATCAAATACAATTTCTCCAATATCATGTTTTTCCTGTTCTACCGAGATTGATACACTAGCCACAACAGTCGACTCTTCTGTTTTCCTAGTCCAGGAAGTCTAGTAGGGCCGGCACTACCGAGCAAAGTTTGGTTAGAACCTATCTTGCAGCTGCCTCATTTGAGATTCATGGTGCCTTGAGAGACTACCTTCCTGATTTCATTGCAAGGGCTTAAAGGAGGGGCAGACCTACGTCGTCGCTAAGTGGGCAGTGGCCCCCAAGACAAAGCTATTTTCCTTAAGTAAACCTCAATACTGGCCTATTTCATTGAGAATTTCCTGCCCTGAAACCGTTGTACTCAAATTTTTGCCTCTGGCCTGATTAGATTTTTCGTCAATCTTCACCGCTGGCTTGAAGATCTAATGGTTTATCCAAGTGTTATTACTTTTGGAGGGCGTGCAGATCCTAGCCCGTTAGAGAGCCATTTGGAAACCTTCCTGGTGTGTTGTGAAGTGTTAGAAGTAAATCGAGAGCAATCGAGAGAGATCGAACTGTGTGTTCCATTGATAAAATATTGGGTATATATACCCTGGTACAAAGGCGGTTAAAAGGGAGCGGTTGCCAAAGGTGGAACCGACATAAGCAGGGATTTAACCCATTAATTAAACTAATTAATTAATTCCTAACACTCCCCCTAATCAATGCTTGTGTTTAGAGTGTTCTTCGCGAGGATGTCCTTGTAAAACAATGTCCTTTGTAGATTCTATCATCTTGAAATAGTCTCCTCCAAAAACCCCGTGGGAAAAATATGAGGAGAGTAGTGTGTATGATATGTTGCTAAAACTCCTTAAAACCCGGTGGGAAATATGGAGAAAATGATGCAACATATAATGTTTATTGTCTCTTTGATAACTCATATGGGAAAACCTTAGAAAGGAAAACCCCATAAGTGAGTTTAGAGAACAATAAATATGCCTTGTATACTTCCTTCAAAAACCCCGGTGGGGAAAACAGAAAGTATGACATATGATGTTTGAAGTTCTCCCCCAAAACCCCTTTGGGAAAAATGTGAGGAGAATTGTATTTGATATGTTGTTAAAACTCCTTTAAAACCCAGTGGGAAAAGTAAGGAGAAAATGATACAACATATAATGATTATTGTCTTTGTTAACTCAATATGAATGAAATCCATAGAGTTTAGAGCACAATAAATATGTCATGTATACTTTCCTAAAAACCCCGGTGGGGAAAACAGGAAGTATGACATATGATCTCATGTTGATACTACCTCATTAAAAACCTTGATGAGAACCTGAAAAGTAAACTCATAAAGGGAAAAAAGTGTAATATGATGCTTTGAAAAAGATTAGTTCAGGAAGATGTACTCCACCTGACTCATGCAAATCCCGAAGCCGTCGCATACCAATCCCATGAATCATTTCTGGAATGTTATAATTGGTAGAGACTTGGTGAATAGATCAGCGAGATATCACATGATTTTAATTGCAAGATGTTTATTCCTGACTCATCATGAGTTTATGGGGATAAAACAATTTAGCGCAATATGCTTAACGAAATTGCTCTTTATGTAACCTATTTTGCATCTATGCAACATAAGCAACATTATCCGTGTAGATAATGATAGATGATTCGAGAGAACCAACACCACATGAATAATGTATGTGGTTTATCATTCTGTGAAGCCACACGTGTTAACATGAAGCATTGCATCTCAGAACGATGGTGGTAGTATAGTCACCAGAGTCTATTTGAAGACATCAATGGAGTGACAGCTCTACCATGTATGTACACATTAGGATCATGTAAGTAGCCAATATCAGTGTCTAAATTGGAGTCCAGATTTCTCCGAAATTGATACAATATGTCAAGATATTTGGTGCCTTGGAGATATCGAAAGATATCCTTGACTCCTAACCAATTCTGTTGGTAGGTCCAATGGCACTGAGATATGGAACTTTACGTGCCAACATCTCTTCTCCATCTTCCCATGGATCTTTCTCTACGTCTAGAGATCGAACAATCCCTAGGAGATGGGCATGACTTGTCTATATCAAGTTTCTCCAATTTTCTGGATATAAGCATCTTTGTGTACCATAATACTTGAGTGAAGGTGCTCGAGTTGTAGTTCCAAGCACTATTTGGGTTATCCAGATTCTTCATCTCAAATCCGTCTTTTAGATGATCACGTGGTTCGTCTTTTTAGGAGATATCCTTATGTATGACAAACACACGTGGGTGATCATCATATAGGAGTAAGCCTTGTGAATAAGGAACTTACTACGTCGGTTGTACCAAAATATATCGACAATAATAAGTCATGAGGTGACTTATTGGTTATTACACAATATATGTTGCATTTGAGTTTCGATTCGGACAAAGGTTACATCGGGAACCATACATGTCTGAATCTAGTGACCCATGTGGATATGTGGTCACTACATCTATCAACTGCACCGATAGATAATTTTGTACTGCCAATGATATATATGTATCGGAAAGAGATTTCACTCATGTCTGGAGAGTAGGTCTCAGATCTCTGCGGAAACCCGACCTTATGCTACAAGACTTGCTTTCTCACCACCTTGTATTTCTCATTCCGTTTCCGGAAGAAAACACATTGAATAATCCCATAGGGAATTCATTTGGAAGAAAGAGGCTATATCTGCTTGGATTGCATCCTTTGATGAGTTCAGTCCTAGCAAGCGCGTTCACACTCTGCCATGGCCATGGTCTTTGGATCTGAATCATTGTGAAGGTTGCTTGCAATCATACAAGAGATGTTTGTCGACAGTTGTAGGATTTGGTTATATGATTCTCCGAAATCGATATAGTTGGAGCGAATATCATGCACCCTTGTTGACTCTTCGTGATTTCCCAATACGCGTGAGTCTGGGTGTTCCGATGTCCCAGCCAGTGTATGCAAGATGGAGCTGGGGTTGTGGAGGTTTCCCTTCCACTGGGTGTATACTACCCATTAGGTGTTCATCAACGCAAGGTCGACTTGCATTTACTGATTTAGAGGATTTATCCTCGATTTCCTTTGTTGCTTTGCGAAAAGATGGATCTGGGTCGAGGCCGTACTACTCCCTGATGCATGTAAAATGCATACATGAACTTTGCACTTTAATTGCTTATATTCCAATCATATTTGCATCATATAAGGGTTATATCAATGTTTTATAATGATTTTTGGGAATATTCATTTATTTCCTATTTTTATGGAATTAACCCTGCACAGGCAGAAAACCCCGTTTTCTTATTTTAATGTTTCAGGGACCCAAACGTCAACGAAATCACCTGGAAATTTACGGGCGTCAATATTTGGAAGGAAGAAGACCTGTGGGCGAAGGAAGCGAGCAAACAGAGGCTCGAGGGCCAAACGAGGGGGGCCCACGCGGCCTGGTACTGTAGCCGCGTGGGACCCACCATTTGGGCCTCGTGGCTCCGTTGCCTTCGATCTTTTCTCCACCGACATCGTCTTGACCTAAAAACGCCTATAAAAAAGGTCCCCCGACGTTCTCTGGAAGGAGCGCCGCACAAACACAGAAACACCGAAACGGAGATCAGGAGCTGCAGATTGGAGGGGGAAAACTCCGGCGGGGCGCTGCCGGGGTGGTCTCCACCTTCTCCAACGACTTCTCCACCGTCTCCATGATGAAGGGGGAGTAGTCCACCCCCTGATTTGGGTTTGTGGTGGTAACTTATGTATCTCTCCTCTCTTTGAGCTTCACTAATTAGTACCGTATGAGCTGCTGAACATGATTACGGTCATCTATGTAATTCCCATGGTGGATATTGTGGCGTGAGATAATATTTGTTATGCATTTACTGTTGTGTTGGATCTTTTATGACTTGTCATACTTTGGAGATATTCTATGATGCATGTGATGGTTTGATTTATGCATAATGCCTTGTTTATCTTTATCATGAGGTGATTGACACCACCAAGTGTAGATAGATGAGAGAGATGTGGTCACACACACGAAATATAAATCATTGCACTAGTGCTTAGAATGTTATCCTTTATGAAGTATGATGTATGTGGGTACTGGGTGGCCAATGTGACAGAAGGCATAGGTATTGAGTGACACAGTACCGTCCAACATCCTTTATCTGGAGGTAAAAAGGGAGAAGTATGATGTGGGTGTGACAGCAACCACGCTAGCCTTACGAGGGTGACACTAGCAACACAAATGAGTATTTCTTTCAACTATGTGTTTTAGGACATGTAGCCGTTATAAAAGCTACCATTAAAACATGACAATTATGTGTACTTTATCTATAACATGATAATCACCATAGATGAGAGAGAGGATTAAGTGAACCCATGAACCCATGTCCATTGTTCCTATAAGAGAAAACCTTTGTCTTGTCCTCTTGCATTGAAGAGGATTAGGATACTTTTACATTCTTGCTTGGTTACATTAAACTTCCATCCATCAAATCAACCACCTTGCTCCTTAAACTTGTTTAGTGCATAATCAACTAAAACTTGTGACACTTTAGTTGTAGGGAATAGATAACTTTTCCTTCTTGCTCCTGCGGATCGATACCTTACTTCCACATTGAGAGGTGCTATAGTGATCCCCTGCTCTTGGGGATAATCACTCCCCCTCTTTTTATAAAACAGGGAGTTGAGTGGTTTTTATTGGTACCTCCACTCTTTCGGGCGCATTTCTAACCGGGCTGAAGGATTTTGTAACACCTTTGAGATCAGTAAATGAATCTGGCAGGTTATTTGCATGTGTTGCAAATTTGTGAATCCGAACATAGATTCAGATTCTTGAGTACGTGGGTATGAGGAGAAACGTGAAGTCCCAATTGATTTCCTAGCATTCGATGTGTACTTGAAATCTCCTCCTAATGCCTGGAAATAATCCCGCTTAAATATAAGCAATCAGTGTATTGGGCTATGAATACATCCCTTATGAGGGGTTCAAGGTACTGGGTTATCGACGGATATCTGTACCCCACATAGATCCCTTATATGTGGGCCCATGATGTACGCTGCGGTGGTGAGATCGGCACGCGTGAAGCGCTTCCGAACTTACGCAGATGGGAAATGCTCGGAGGATTTCACGTATCAATTGCAGAGGGGAAGTACTGCGATATGCAGTTAGTAAGGAGCAGCGTGTAAAACTGCACGACTCCAACGTGAAGTTGGTCAATTGCAATTCATTAACATGCGTCGTGCAATGAGAAAAATCCTTTTGATCAGAGACGAAACCAAAAACAATTGTGTATGGACACATAGGACATTGTGCTGAACTTCGATCCTCGGAGCCATGCACTAAATAGTGGAGGCATGTGAAGAGAATTCTGCAACAATATTTATCCATTCGAATTGATTTAATTCGATTTTTAGTCCAACAATGGTTGGTTGGGACCACAAATATCATCTTGAATGTGTTCAAGGGACTGAAGTGATCCGTTGGCACAATATGTGCACACTAAAGCTCATGACTAGGAAAGATTAGCTCATGCAAAACATGACCGATGAAATTGCATTATATGCAACATGTGCTACGAGTTGGATGTATGTGCAGTACAATCCAACAATAGAGTGGGCACATTTTCATATACTTGTTCCGCATCCATCGGATTGGCACTCGTAGAAATCTAAATATAGAATTGAAGAAGTTCCAATATGGAAATCTTTATCAGATATATAGAATGTATACAATCTTATTTATATCAGAGTGCTGATACAATATATATGTTCTACTACAACAACACAAATGGACATTGGTAAAGCGACCACCAAGGAGATAGTGGGACTAGACGAAGTCTTCAAACACGTCGGTCGAGGCGTACTCAACCATCATGTTCTCCGTGCCTGTAGGGTCCTCTGACAGATGGAGAGTTATGGTGTTGCTAGGTCCAGAAAGAATGTCTAGCGAACAAACAACTCCGTCGGTGCCATATGGATGAAGGATGAAATTTGCTTCAAACCTTTTCCCTTGAGGTGCTTTGCATCCCTGGGATTGCTAGTACAGAATAGCAGATGCTTTGGGGTCTTGCACTTGTTAGTGGGATGCGTGTAGCAACCACACTTGTCGCATAGCTTAGTTTTGTCAAACTCAGGCTTTGCGGTGCCTTTCCCACGGTCTGAGTTTTTAGGCTTACTGTTCCGGTTGTGCTTTCGCTTACCATTGAAGTTCGAAGGCTTGCCATTGAGGGCATCATCAAACTTTTGCCTATTCATGACATTCATATGAACTTCAGGTAGAGGCTGAGAACCAACCGGGCGCTGAGAGCCATTCTTAGCGAGCAGCTCATCATGCTTTTCAGGCCGAAGTAAGATATGAATGAGATTGGAATAGACTTGATAGTCACGAGCACAATACTGCTGCTGGAGGATCCTGTCAGATGGGAGCATAGTAGACAAAGTTTTTTCTATCATCTCCGCATCAATAGGTTCCTTCCCGCAAAAGCGCAGTTTGGAACTGATTTTATGAACCTCATGATTGTGCTCCCAGACAGACTTGAAGTTCTGGAGTCGGAGATGTGTCCAATCATGAAGTGTTTCAGGCATGACAACTGTCTTCTGCTATTCATACCTCGTTTTGAGGGCTTGAAACAAGGTACTGGGGGATTCTTCCTCCAAGTACTCAGACTTGAGATCTGGATGAACATGGTGACTTATGATGTACAAAGCAACCTATTTTTGCTCATCTGTAAGTGGCGTGACTCTAGCCGGGAGTGGAACATCCGGAGCCTGGATTGCATGCACTAACCCATGGGATGCAAGAGCGACCTTCATGTCCATGACTCATATAGAATAGTTGTGGCCGTTGAAAGCGAGTGCATCAAACTCTCGAGCCATCGTTTATCTATATGGTAAACCACAGAATATTAATTTACATTCGATAAATTAAAATCCATCATGGTTATGTTGTAATGAACTATGCAAATTCAAGAAGTGGCCTTAAACTCATTAGTGTGAACCTCAAATTGTTAAGTATGACACGTTGTAGATAATCTCCGATTTTTTTGGAGTAGATCTAGCGGCATTAGCGGAGTATAATATACTCACACTTCGAATGCCTTATGTCACAACTTAATTAAAATGTATGGGAGAGCACATTGGCAATCATAATGTCAAAAATGACAAAATGTAGGCTTAAGCAGTAGGTGTAGATAAATCTACACACTACCTCATGATCCCAAAACATCAATTCGAGGAAATCACTTTGAATTTTGCATCTATATTTGCAAGAAACTAAAAATCTCATTTACAAATAGACATCTTAATCTCTACATGTGTCAAACATGGAAATGTATACATATCTTAAAAGGATTCCAGAGTACATCGTACTCGACAGAGAGACAGTACTACAGAGGTACTGAATTTATAATTGCAAGAAATTAAAAATCTCAATTGCAAATAGAAGTAATTAATCTCGACACGTGATATACGTGGTAATATATTACATCAAATTAGCATCTGGAATACATCGGTACTCAATATAAAGCATTACTGAAAATACTGCAATTAACATGGTCAAAACAATACACAATACTGTTAACATAACTGTTATGCAAAATCCCAAAAATGTAGGGATAGTTTGCAAAATTGCCTGGACCACAGTTTTAGCCTATTTTGCTAATTCCTGCAAACACAGGCACCTTGGTGCAAAACGGGCGAATGGATAAGGCTATGCCTATCCTTTCCTGGACGGTTACCAATCGATCGATTGGTTCGGCCGTTCAGTCGCACGGCGAGCCGGCCGCTGCACTGGAGCGCGCTGCTGGTCGTGGTCGCCGCGCCGGGGCGGGTGTTGCCCGGAGACGGCAGCCGCTGCGGGCGCCGTTTCCGCAGGAGCAGCGGCGCCAGCGGGGACGACGTCTGCCGCCCACTGCTTGGAGCCGAGCTAGAGGGCGCTCCCCCGGGGATAGGGGCCATCGGCCACCGCCGCCGTGCTACGCTGGGGGTGCCGGCGGTATCACGCGCCAGGGGGCATTGCCGGTCGGAGCCGGCCGCCGTACCACCCTCGCGCCGGTGTGCCGGAGAGCGGCACCGCGCCTCGCAAACCGCTGGCCGCCGCGTGCGCTAGGCACGTCTCTGCCGGGAGCAGAGACCTCGGGGCCGGGGGACAGCGCGCGCTAGGCGCTAGCCGCGCCTCCAGTGGGTGGTGCCGCCAAGGGCGCCGTCGCGCCGGGAACATCGTGCGGCCACGGGCATCGAGGAGGGCCGGTCGTAAAGACCGATGATGACGCCGCCGCGTGCTCCGCAAGAAGCGAAGAAACAGGCAAGGCCGCCACGCCGGGCAAGACGGGCACCGACGGGCGCTGGCTTCCGCCAGCGGTTTTCGGGCTGCGCATGACGCGCCGCCGTCGGAAGTCGCGCCGGAAGGGGCCGCGTGCGCGGGCGCCACCATGTCGCGAGGATGCGAGCCGCGGCCACGTCGGCCATCGCTCTGATGAGAAGGTGCAGGCACCGCTGCGACGCCGCACGTGGGCGTCGTGCCGCTGGAGCGACGCCGGGATAGACTCACCTTTTAGAAGGAATCTTCGGTGGTCCTCCGTCGACGGTGCGTGCGGGAGTCGCCGTCTTCTGCTTGTTCTCTTCTGTCTTCAATCGAATCGCTCAGCGTGAGCGTGCTGATAACGTGTTAGAAGTAAATCGAGAGCAACCGAGAGAGATCGAACTGTGTGTTCCATTGATAAAATATTGGGTATATATACCCTGGTACAAAGGCGGTTACAAGGGAGCGGTTGCCAAAGTGGAACCGACATAAGTAGGGATTTAACCCATTAATTAAACTAATTAATTAATTCCTAACATGAAGGAGCCAAGAGTTTGTAGAGGCTGGAAATCACGAACTACGTGTGACGATCTATCTCTTAGTGGTAGGACATGTACTTGGTGTCATAGCACAAGTAAAAACATGTTGGTCTTGGTGACCAAATACTTTGTATCCTAATCTTTTCCAACGAAGACGTATGATAGTGTCAACTATCCAAAACCTCATGATACATCTTCATGTTTTGGTATCTTCCCTAGCTTCTTTATTTTGTTGCAATCTACTTTTCTGAAATTTTATCTTTGTAGAATTGTACGTGTAGGGTGTTGTAGAAAATAAGTAGATTTGCTTTGCTTAAAGGGTACAAACTTCAAGTTTTGATCATCGTCTATTTACCCCTCTCTAATCAACGTTGACTTTCACAGGTCATAAATCTTCTACATAGCCATCCATTTTTGAGTTGAGATCTGTGCATCCAAGTTTTCCCTTTGGCTGTGTTTGGATGTATGAATTGGGCCTTGGAATTGTTGGACTAGATTCTGCTGTTGGGATGGCTTGGAAATTTGGGCCTGGAAACACCTCACAATTCCGAGCCCGCGCCCCTGCTCTGTCCGCTCGACCGAAAACTTTCCGAGCCTCCGAGCTTGGAAAGGCACGGAAACGAGTCGTGCGACTCGCTCGCGACCTCATCCTTTGCTCACGACCTCCGTGGCTGCTTTGCTCACGGAAACGACCTCGACCTGGGCACGGCGGCGACGGCCGAGGTGATCCCGCCATCCTCTCTCCCTGCGCTCCTCTCTCCCGATTTCCTCCCCATCTCTCCTCTCCCGCCGCCCTCCAGCTGCCCTGCTAACCCTAGATCGACGGGAGCGAGACGACGACGCCTCTGCGAAGCTGAATCGTATTCAAAGCAGCTTTATGTTGAGCTTGAAGATGCAAGAATGGAAATACACAATCGTATTCTACTTGTATTATTGTTGTGACTTGATTTGGAATTTTTATTGTTATTATGTGTGCAAAATAATATATCAATATTTAAATATACACATACTATTTTCTTCATACATGTACACAAGTTTATATTATCCAAACTCAACAAAACATACAATTCCATGGTTTATATATCCAAACATGAATTAGAATCGTGTGCTACGGTTTGATTCCAACCGTAAATTCCATGCACAACCAAACGACATAATTCGAATTGGGGCTCATTTCCCTTCCATCTTGGAAATGGAATTGCTAGTCCAATTCAATTCCAAGCAAACTTTCCTACATCCAAACACAACATTGATGTTTTTTTTGCGAAACACACACTACAAGGAAACAACTAGTCACCGGCGAGTCGTTTTTGGGATCACCGGCGAGAAACGCCCACGCCGGTAACCTTAACGCCAGTGCTATTTGAGATCACCGGCGAGTGCGTGACCACGCCGTAATTCTATCGGATCACCGGCGAGTGCAGGCACGCCGGTTATCCATCTTTTTTCCGGTATCAGGTATTGGTGATGACCGGCGTGGTGTGGTATGGCACGCCAGTAATCCTTTTATTTATTTTTAATTAAATTTACAAATAATTTACGTAATTGTTGTATATTCGATATTTCGTATTTAGAGACCATATTCGAGAATTCGTTTGTAGAGACTAGATTCGAGAATACACGCATAGAAATATGAATACATATTTAACTTAAAGTTCAAAGTTGATCACAAATTAATATAGAGCTAGTTAAATAGGAAAGTCTGAACCACTAGATAGCTATTACAACGATAAGTCTTGAATATGTTTTTACGGACACAAAATAACATAGTTCTGCCATGGAATGTAAAGTTCACGGAAGGTACATAAAGGACAAGCCGCTATTACAACGACAAGTTTTGGAAACGCTCTACTGGCTGATGGTGTTGAATTCGCGCAAGCCATCAATTGTGAATATCCCCGTGCCACCCTGTGCCTTTAGCCGGTTGATGATGTCGTCATTGAGTATTGGTTGGCAATAGAACCGGGCGTTGATGGAGTTGACATCTTTGTTGAGGACTACTGCAAGCTCATTCTGAATACGCGCCCATCTATCTCTCATATCTCCATCCTTGACATTCTTCAAGCATTCAGCCCACGTGAGGATGGTCTTGTCTCCACCCATCATATGATTCGCACGTACGTACGACCACATTTGATGGAGGACGAAGTAGCCTCCCATGTTGCTATCTTCTGCTTGATGCGCGCACCTGAAATTGGTCTTGTGTTTAAAGCAAATCATTCCATACTTTTTTTTCTTCACCTGACCTCGGTCGATGACGCCATCGTGGGTGCTGTAGTCAAAGAGAGCCCGATCCAGAGTGGTCTTGATATTATCGTAATTGAGTTTCTTGTGGAGGGCCGAATCCAGAAAAAGAGAAGTGCCACGCTTTGGATCGAGAACGATGAGCACCATGTGATCGCTGCGCAAACATATCACCAAATATCAATCATATTTAGTTTGATAAGAAATGGAAATTTAAAAATCAAAGCAAAGTAATGTAGGTGAGTGACTTACTATGGACAGTAGGCACAAGAAGGTTTGCCTTGTCCTGATTCTGCAGCATGAACTTTGTCAGATATTTCGCCATTCTAGTACAGCCGGCTTTGGTCTTGAAGATGTCCTGGTATAGTATCTCGGGTCCGCAATCGCGACGTCCATGATATTGTCGACTATGATAGCGGAGGTTAAGTGGAGCGCCCATAGGCGGAGAAAGGATAAAGACAACCGGCGCAGGTGGAGCATGTTGAAGACGTCTTCAAAGGACACAAAGAACACTTCTGAGGGGAATTCATGACCCCAGTCCACATATTCGTCAGGCACCCTCACTGCAAAGACCGGGAGCACGCTTTTCTCGCTTAAGGAAGGAAGCCACTTCTCCTGTTTGAGGATTTGTTGGTGCAGATAAATGATTTCATGGGGCGCGACCGCGAGCTGATCCTGTGATAGCATAGGCTCACCCATGTGATATAACCTCAACGTTTTTCCACTAGATCTCGCGGTACTCCGAGAGGGGCCAGCCGGTTGTGTATCTACGCGATGTTTCTTTTAAGAAGGGTGAAGTCGCCTTTTCTTTGTTCCTGGGGCCGGCTGGCAAGGTGGTATAGGGTTACCACGTCCCATGCCTTTATTCACTACCTTACGCATTGTGCTTGGACTAAAGACTGTCCCTTTTTGTGTGCCATGTTGAGTCTCCTCGACCTCTGGTGGCGTGTTGAAAAGAAGACTTATTGGCATGCGGGCGTTCCTGTTGAGGGCTAAGGAGTCCCATCATCTCATTATCATGCTGCATTTCCGTGTCATCGATGTGCTTTTGCGACATCATGTCAGCATCACCATGATCATTCAGAAAAGCCGCGCACGGGTCGTACTCCTTGTCCTGCAATACTTGTTTGCCAGGCACACGTTATTGTTAGGATCCAAAGGAGATGGACCTGATGTGCTGCCTGTTCTTGGTATTAGACCCAAAGGAGATGGAACTGTTGTGTTGCCCATTCGTTGTTGCACCGCGGGGGGCGAGGGTGTTTCTTCTTGTTGGACAACATCTAGCCGGATTTGCGCCTTCGGCCACTCTAAAATCCAGCCTGTGCAAGCTCCTAGTACCATATGGCCTTCCCCGTCAGCTGGTTGAACGGGAGGACATACATGCTCACAACCTGCCTCGACAAACAACATTTGCACAATAGAATTGTTTGGGTCCAAAGGCCTGTTGTGTAGCATGGTGGCTTGCGGGTTAATGACGGAACCATATGCAACGGTTTTGTTTTCACCATCAACCGAGGCGAGGAGAGTGCATCGATGGTCTTTCTGCAAAACATGTTTGGCGTCACCAACTTAATACCTAGAGATCCACGCATGGAAGAAGAATTAATTTGTTGAGTAGCCAGACGCTTACCGTGAGGGCGTCGATATGATCCCTTGGTGACGCGTTGCCACTGAAAGCCACAGAGGACGGGCTGCTATTATGTGTGGAAGGTGCGGCGGGTGGCTTTATCAAATTGACGAATTGCGAATAGCTAAATTCTTCCTTTCTGCCAGCATTCATCCAAGACTCAATTGCCTCGAACAAGACTTTGTTTTGGGCTTCGCATCGGGTGTCGGCTGCTTGTTCAGCTACAATTCTGGTACGGTTTTGCAAGTCCACGAGATCGGCTTGTGTGATGTAGCTCTCGCTATCGACTCTCCTCTTTCCCTTTGTTGCCTCTTTGTCGGCAGGATAATATGCATTCAATCTACCAAGACCGGCGCCGTACACATGGCCACCTGCCGGTGGTTTATCAGGAGCATTGCCCTTGGCCTTGTTAATCGACTGGTTAAGCTTCGTGTCCCACCTGGTCGTGGAGCCCTGGGAGCTTTGATCAGGGTTCTCATACTCTTCAAGCTGAAAGAAGGATGTGAAGCATTAATGTCGATAAGTCGCGGAAACACGGCAAATAATCGATGAAGCAATCAATTACCAAGTAGCGTCGGACTTCCTTCGTTTTGTCATCAGTTTCATAGACACCCATCTCTTTATTAAATATGAACCTGCCCCGAAGAAGTCATGTTCTTTCTCATCTTCGAATGTCTTCCAGTGGTTTGGCTCTTCGTTCTTCTCCATTTCTGCGTCTTCATTTATCCACTTTTGCTTCTTCGACCGCCCGTAACCATGGGTTCCAAGGCCATGCCGACCGATGCATTTCTTACTCTGCTCCTTCCCCCACTTAGACAATGCCTTGCTTCTGGGGTTTTTCAAATTCTCTTTGAAAAATTCCCAATCATCCTCACTAACGGAAGGCCATGTTGCATGTACAACATCAAATTCTTTTCCTTTCTCAAGGAAGTCAGTTCTCGCCATATACTTCCAACCACTTAAGCCCTTCGAAAACTTACATAGCGCATGTTCGTTTACCAGATTGTTAGTCTACTTAAGGTTGTTGTACGGACGTGGGAAGGAGAATCTTTGGTGAAGCCTTTTGAGGAGAAGGTCGCGCACCGCAGAATTGTCCTTTCCCCTAATGGTTCGGTCGTTTGGGTTGCAGACTTCACAGACGATGCATCCAATGGTGTTGCCGTACTCAGAGTGGGCTTTGAGCGGACTTAAAGGCTCACCAGACATGTCTAGTCGTGTGACCTTTATGGTTTCGTGCTTGATTGTGTTTCGGCTCCTAGTCTTCCTCGACGCGGAACTTTGCGAGTCGTTGGTGACGGGCTCATCCTTATCTCCATCCTCCACCGCGTCTTCTTGATGCTCATCTTCATCCTCGCCACATCTTCATAACGCTCATCTTCATCCTCCGTCGCGTCTTCGTCACGCGCATCTTCGGGACCACTCGCCTCAGAGTCGATCCCGCCCTCATCTTCCGTATGGTGCTCCGTTTCATGCGACACATATGCGGGGTCTATAAATACCGCGGGCATGCGGATCCGTCCCGACGGAGTGAAACCGTCGTGGTTTTCAGACATCTACAATTGTTAGAGCAATTGGATGATAAATCTGTATTGCACATAAATCTCTTAAACTGTTAAGTCATGCCAAAAATTGGCATGACCTTTGCTAAAATTTGACATATTGAGTGCCAGAAATTCGACGAAACAGACGTGAGTCAAAGTTTTGTCAAAACATTGACACTCATATACCTGCATAGGAAACAACAATAGACACGAAAATGCTCGCGAACAACACATTGCATAGACCTCAACCACGTACTAATCCGTCACCAAATAAACAAATGAGAACTCAATTTTAGTTCATCTCCATATATACCCAAATTCATCTCCCCAACCTGCGGTAACCACATATATCACCAAATAAAATCCTACTTCATACTCCGAAACATGTAGAATTGGTCTCGGCATTTCTACAAACACCTCGTGGGCGACACGGAGGTGGAGGGGAGAGGGTGCCATACCTCGCGCCGACGGCGGTCGCAGCGACGACCCGTGTCGGTGATGAGGTGTGGTGCGTACACGGGGCCGGGTGCGGCTGGCCGACTTTAGCTCCGGCGGGGGCTCAGGCGGTGGCCCACGTCGGTGTTGAGGCTTAGGTCGACGCGGACGGAGGTTGCGCGGCGTCCGGTGGAGGCGCGGGGGCGTCGTCGAGCGCTTGGTCGAGGAAGGAGGGGTGGTTCCGGTAGCGGCGGGTGGCGGCGGCGGCACCGCGGGCGCCAAATAGAAGCGAGAAAGAAAGAAGCGCGAAAATGGCGGGGTGGGGAAATTTTGGCTAAGTGGGGTATATCTAGAAGGCAATCACCGGCGTGTATTGGTCCTCGCCGGTGATTTAATATTTTTCTTTTTTTAAGAAATGCATCAGTTTTAAATTGCCGGCAAATTTCATGGTAAACAATCACCGGCGTACAATATTTCCCACGCCAGTGATTCTATCGGGCCCACATGGTCTCTCCGGGATATATATTTACCGGCGTGTTAACATATTTCCAAGCCAGTAATTACATCGTACATTACCGGCGTGGATTGTTGGCTACACGCCGGTAATAGTTTTCCTCGTGGCAAGTTTTTTGGGTCCACAAATCACCGGCGTGGCTACATGAAGGCCACGCTGGTGATTCTCGGTTTTCACCGGCGTTTTTCACACGCCGGTAATTAGCTTCGGAATTTGGGCACAACAGATCACCGACGTGGGTTTTAGCTGGCCCGCCGGTGATTAGAAGCCGGCTATTAGCTGTTTCCTTGTAGTGACAGTACAACGCAGACGCTCACATACACGTGCACACACTCACCCCTATGAACGCACGCACGCACACCCTACCCCTATGAGCACCTCCGAAAGAATGAGCCGGCGGTCGGGTCTTGAGATTGACGAAGTCACCACAGTCGTCTCGCTGTCGACGGGAACGTCGCCTCCCACTGAAGAATATTCCGCCTAAATGAGAAACACCAATGTCAAATCTAGGATTTGAACTCTGGTGGGCTGGGGGTACAACCACCCTCCTAACAATCTTGCCAGCAAGTTCTCCCCTTTATGTTTTTCCCAAACGAGACAATGTTACAACTTGAAACTTTGCATATTAACGATATGCAAGAACTATTATCTGCGAAAAAAGTTTTTGAATTTTTGGCCGCGGAGAGGTATTGCGAGAAACAGGTACAGCGATCCCAGCCCAACAGCCCATTCGCACGACGCCTTCTCTCCCACACACGACTCCCCAGTCCCCATCTCCCGATTTCAGTTACCTCTACCCCTACCCTACCTAACCGGAGCCGCCATCCCACCGCCGTGCGCCGCCACAGCGCCACCATGCGCAGCCGCCCCTTCACTGTCTCGAGCTACAATATTTAACCCCCTTCGTCGCCCCCGTCTCATCACCTGCCAAAGCGAAGAGAGGCCCCCAAAATCTCACAACTTCTGAATACCACGCATTCGATCGGCCATGGCAACCGCATGTTGGTCCTCGCTCCCGTTCGATCTCGTCGACCGCATCGCCGGCCGTTTTCTGGACACCTCCGATCTCGACTGCTACATGGCCTTCCGCGCCGTCTGCCGCAACTGGCGCGGCGCCACCGCCGACCCCAGGAACACCCTGGACCATCGCTTCCGCCGCACAACTGGGTCATGCTCGAATATCCGACCCATGGAGAGGACGCGCGCCTCCTGGTGAACACCGCCACCGGCCGCTTCCACGGCAGGAACATGCCGCTGCTCCGCAAGTACTACATCGTCTCCGTCACCACCGACGGCCTCCTTGTTCTGGCGGCCCGTGTGAACAACACACTAATTGTATTGCTCAATTCGTTATCTGGTTCGGATTACAGGAGAATCACACGAAGAATTACAGGAATTTGGGGAGAACTGGAGGAACAAGATGACACACGCCATGCCCTAGCCTATCCTCACCTTCCAGGCCGAGGCCGTCCGTTCGGTTCATTCCAAGCGGAGTTGCTCGTTGTCGTCTGCTTCTCCTTTGTAGCGCTCCTCCCCTGGCTTCTGAGCAGGCCCAAACCCACTAGATGGTAGTCCACCGTCCGGCCCAGGCCTCACATGGAATGGGTCGTTGACAATCTCCCCTCCTTAAGATTCGGCTTGACTTGCCCTCAAGCCGATGTTGCATATATCCACCGGGATCCCATGTCAAGTGCAAGAACGACTGTTGACTGCTATTCCAGTTGACACCAGTGGCTGCATGAAGAACAAGGACTGATTCACCCGGGTCCCATGAAATGAGTACTCGTTTAGTATATGCCAGGATACCATCCTTTGACCTTGCAATTTCCCACGGTATCAGCTTATATCCGCACTGTATATTACTGGCAGCAGGAATAGAGAGAACCCAATCTTTTGAGAATGGACTGCTTAGCAATAGCATTGTCACAACAAAATAATTTCCAACCTCCAAATATTCTAGTGCAATGCTGAACATACCAGAAAGATGCTTGATCGTTGGCATACTGTCAATAGTACTGGTTATGTCCCAGCATGGAATTTGCCATTCAAAAAGTTGACAACCAATATATGTTGCACCTTCACTTGCAATCTTTTCTGGTATCAATTCAAGCTCAACTTGCCAAAGCACTGTCATCCTCATAAGCTGCATTTTTCCAAGCAATGTTCCAGTTGTAATTTGCTCGTGGTTTTGAACTCCAAGAATGGGCCATATGTGTTTTAGACAAGTTTCAATAATGAGGCAGCCACACAAAACATCAAGTAAACAATCAGGTCCAAGCAACAGCCGCTCTAGCCAAGTGTGGAACCCTGGTTTTTTGTCACGGTCCAGGTAGAAACCCATGTATACTAGGAGGTAGTGGCCAAAATTGCAATGTAATTGTGTCCCTTGGTAGAAACAACAGGTTGGTAAAAACCCATGAAAATTGGCACACACGCCATTCATCAAGACTCCTGGATCCCAAGGCAGTAATAGGACTGTGTTGCATCTAGCAGACTGGAAGACTGGCCAGAGCACTGCTTCTTTTCTCATGACCACAAGAACAAATAGTCTTGATAGCACTGCAGTCACACTGTACAATCCCGTGAATTCCTCATGAACATCAGCTGAAATCAGAAAAGGGCCATTCGGTGAGATAGGAGGCCATTTGGAATGTGGAGACCAGGCAAATAAGTTGATGATGAGGTGCAAAACTGGCTCCTGATAGTCGCTGCTGCCATTCTGAGTGGCTACTTCAGTCATGAGGCTAGTGTCCCGCAGACCGGCAAGAGCTGAAGCAACCTCTAGCGTCATATGGGTAGTAGGTAATTTCCAAAGCAGAATGGGGTAGACTGCTACCCAATGGAACTTGAGTGATGGCCATGACAATGACAGTAACATTTGTCCCTTTTCCCCAAAATCTGAGATCTGGAGATCCCTACTCACAGACACCCCACGCGATTTACTTCACGGCGGCGGGGGAAGGCGATGGACAAGTTCTGATACCAGATGTTAGCGTCCACTCAGATTTAGTCCAGCACTCGGCCTAGTTTCAGACGTTTATGCGCACACGGCCCAACTATAAGAGGAGAGCCCATTCCATCCCAAAAGCCCGGACTGGTAGGAGGAGGAATCTCTCCCTTATAAGCTGGGTGTGGCCTCCTCCCCTAGGCGAGGTGGGACTAAACATGAGGGGCTTCACCAGTCAACAGCAACCCTAACATCCCATCCCCTTGAGAAGCCCCTCAGATAGGCATGGCGATGCTGGCTCTGATACCAAATGTGAACAACACACTAATTGTATTGCTCAATTCGTTATCTGGTTCGGATTACAGGAGAATCACACGAAGAATTACAGGAATTTGGGGAGAACTGGAGGAAGAAGATGACACACGCCATGCCCTAGCCTATCCTCGCCTTCCAGGCCGAGGCCGTCCGTTCGGTTCGTTCCAAGCCGAGTTGCTCGTTGTCGTCTTCTTCTCCTTTGTAGCGTTCCTCCCCTGGCTTCTGAGCAAGCCCAAACCCACTAGATGGTATTCCACCGTCCGGCCCAGGCCTCGCATGGAATGGGTCGTTGACAGCCCGCCTCCCCCCTCACGCCGCGTGCGTCCTCAACCCATTTACTGGTTTTATGGTCCAATTCGCGGCGCGCATGCGTCCTCATGTCATGGCGGCCGCTGTCTCCGGTTCCTCGCCGCCCTACCTCGTCCTCTACTACCGTGATACCCACAAGCTGTACAGGGCTAACCCTGAGTTACCGGCCGGTTACCGCGGAATTTCGGCCGGTAACCGAAACCCTGACCCTGACAGCGAAAGCTTCGTCAGGTACAAGAAGAAGTACGCGTACCCTTTGGTCAGGAAGGCTGTCCAAGGTTGCATCGCCATGGATGGCCACGGGGAAGTGCTGCCCCCCCCTCCGGCTGCGGTGGTCGCCAAGCTTGCTGATCTGATTATCCTGGTGGAATCCGCAGGAGAAACGCTGGTCATCTTCAAGCTTGAGAATCGTATGGAGGTTTTCAAGATGGAAATGGTGGACGGAAATACTACGCTTGAGCAAGTGCGGAGCATTGGCAACCATGCCATCTTTATCAGCGGTGCCGGTAGGTGCCTCTCTCTTAACACCGAGAAGTTCCCGTCCATTGAAGCCAACTGCATATACTTCACATGTCGTCTGGCATCGTCGTCCACTGACATATATCACCTCAAGGACGGGCAACTAGGTCAGAGTGTCGACGCCACTGAAGACGCACCTTCGGTTGACCTGCTCGCCTTTGTGTGTAGTCCTTTCAATGCGCATCCTTTCACCATCATTCTGCTGCTCTCCCTCTACACTTTCAACAGTCAGGCTAGTCAAGTGTCGCACGTATTGGAGGAGGAAGATCGTATCCCTATCCCTACTTATATATAAAAGTTTGTCAGAATCACTCCCCGTCCCGCTATCCACGTCACCCGAAAGACGACGACCATCCGATCGAGCCGTTGGACGGCGCGCGCTGCTAGATGCTACAGTATTACTGTAGCAGCGGACTTTCTACCAATGGCGTGACGACACGTAGCCCTCGCACGGTTTTTGGCGCACAAATATACAGAAAACCCCCCGCAAAGAACTAAGTTGCAGTTTCCGGAAACGCCAGGGACCTTACCGCAAAATCTCCCCCACATCTCTTCCCCACCTGCCTCTCTCTCTCCCGATCCCCTCTGGCGACCCTCTGCCGCCTCGCCGTCGCCGGTTGATTCCGGCGTCCTCCGGCCACCTCAGCCGCCGTCGACGCGCCGGCCGACGCTCCACCTTCTTCTCCTCTTTCCCCAGTTTTTTTTTCCTTTTCTTTCACCTCGCGACTCACCCGAGCGACCGCGAGTGCTAGGGTTCCTCACGCCCAGCCGCCGCACCACCTCCACGCCCATCTCGCCGCCCAGCCGCTGCACCAACTCGCCGCCCCACATCGCCGCACGCCCGCGCCTCCCCGGCCGCCCCACACACACACGGCCAGGCAGAGCTACCTCCAATACGTGAGCTGCCGCTGGCTGCACCATGGACTCGGGCAGGCGGGCGAGCCGAGGAGGAGGACAAGAGGAGACCGCGAGCGCGACCGAGCCAGAGGACGCGATGCAGTAGCAGCCGCCGTCGTGGAGCCGCCGACCAGCTTCGAAGATGCATCCATGGAGCGGAGGACGCGATGCAGCAGCAGCCGCTGTCGTGGAGCCGCCGACCAGCTTCAAAGATGCATCCATGGAGCGGAGCAAGAGCTCCGTCAAGGCGCTCCAGGTACTCGATTTCAAGCTTGAAAGGTGAGCTAATTGCTATGCTTTAATTTATTTTCCTTCCTACCTGTAGTTTTCCATTTCAATATATTCAGTTTCCAATTTCACTTCTACAGTCTAGCGCAAGAATTCCGCTCCTTAACTGAATTTGCGGAGCATCTTTCTGCCAATGTTGACATTGTCTTCCCGGTGGTACATGGGAAATTTGGTGAAGATGGTGGTATTCAGGTTAGTAGTTGGCAGATGCTTTTAAATTTCTTAAATATGCTGATGCATGCTTGCGGATTCTCATTTTGAAGCCAAAGAAATGTATGCGTTGGGTATGCTATTTCTTGATCAGCATGTATATATATAAAAAAATATTTGCATAATTTCTGCCTTGACCAGCATGCATGTATAAAAAAATATTTGCATGATTTCTGCATGTATTACCTCAGTACATACATACTTGCACTTAATTTTGAAATCACATGGTAAACTGAATACACCAAATTTAATAACATGTTTAGTACTTGCTTACACCACATAAACGTTGAGCTGGCTGTATATAAATCACCTGCCTGATGTATTTTTCCAAGTGGAGCAACAATAAATACAGTAACGTTTGTTTTCACTACATGTCTTACTACCTTCTCATCTTCTGTTTTTTAAGGATTCCAGAACTTAACTACTGATTAGTATCCATGTGAAACCTTTCAATATTTCGGGCTCAGGGAAAGTAGTGTTCCTAGCTTGGGACAACTCGATTTTTATGCAAGAGTGGGCTGTTCAGTCTTCATGAAGGTTATCTGTTCTTCCACTTTAGATTTTGTTCAAATATCATGTGGTTCTGCTATATAGGTCAATTAGTTCTGATTTGGTACGACCTTCCATTTTAGATTTTGTTCAAATATCATGTGGTTCTGCTATATAGATCAATTAGTTCTGATTTGGTACGGCCAAATTTTCATATATTGATCAATCGTATTTGGTATAGGTTGTTGTATAAAAAGGAGATGGAATGCACAGCGGTTTGACATGCCATGAACTTTTTTTGCATGATTCTTTGGTTAAGAGATGCTTTATAGCTTAAATAGAAGACAATCACAACAACTCCTTGATGTTGATTATTTCAATCATTAGGTCGTCTTATCTGTGTTACCATCTTTATCCAGTCCTTCCACTGTAACATTAAGCAACTGAATGTTCCTCCCATTTGGATTCTTTATCTGCAGTAGTAAGGAACACCGCAGCTCCTCATCTAGACAGTGACCTCTAACCCTATGGGTCATCTACCAACTTAGGGTGAGCGCTCGATGACCAGCTGTGCTGAAGCCTGCTCCGGATCAGGGAGCATAGCGTCTCCTGGAAGCAGTCCTGCTCCCACCCAAACAAAGAACAAAACGTCAACGATACAGGTGGCAAGGCGGTGCGCGAAGGACTGTGGCAGTGGAGGAAGCATCCAATAGGATCTGGTATCTTGGTTTTCCCTCTCTCATTCTGTTACAACACGAATGGAATAGTCCATGATTTTTCAAGAAGCACCAGCCCCTTATTTCCTGTATATGCTCCAGAAGGTATTGCTTCTAAATATGAACTTGCTTAGTTTTGCTGTAGAGTTGAAAGTATGTTGGTGTGACCAGTTCATCTATGCAAACAATTTATGTAGCTTAATGTCATTATATAAGAAACCTTATTTGACTGGTTATATTTTCATGTATTCTTTCCTTCCTTTCATGGCAACTTTAATTACAAAAACTTGCGTATTCCTGAGTTTTTAATGGTTAATGGCCACAGATTAGTCTCACTTTTGTTTTCTTGATCTTTCATTTATTTTCATGTACATACAATACTACATGTTTAACTATCATACTCTCTTTTTCAGTTAAGGTCCTCCTTTTACAGTACTTCCTAACTACAGTAGTGGAGATGTGGAAGGTTAAGATGTTATAGTGCTGATTTACTTCCTGATGTGTGAATTGGTAAATGTGTAGTAATATGGTAATGTTGATTGTTCGATATTTTTCCTAGGCTCCTCACCTTCTCTGCATGTTATCCGCAATGGAACTCTATTTTAACCGACTTATAGTGGCACACAGCCGCTCGGTATGTGCTGCAATGTAGCCTTGCCTCATTTTTCAGTGTGAGTTTTCAGTTCTGTCGGTCGGGTTATTTCTCATACAGGGCACTGATGAATGATCAAGTAATCTCATCTTTTATTGAAAATTGATATTGACAAAACTTTATGGAACAGTCAGTTATCTTTTTAGTGCATCGGTACATATTTTATGATTAGATCGCCAATGAAATAATTTCCAAATCCTTGAAATTTTTGTGTTCCGTTTGTGCCTTTTATATGGACAAGTTTGTGTTCAGGTGATCAGTTTTTTGAAATGCTCGGCCCAGCCCCGGAATGACCCTTCTGTGCAATTTTCAGTTGGCTCTGTTTCAGATTTCAAAAAGCTGCTGTTGTGTGCGGAACGCAAAGTTGCTGCCAACGGCGGCGACACATACGGTGAGCGGCCGACACAATACAGGAAGATTATCGTCAAGGTTGGCATGCAGGCCACACTTTCGATAAATTTATTTGAGTGTGTACATGCACGACTAAGACCCACTGCCTAAGAGATCACATCTCCGCTCTACCATCTTCTCTTATTTTCACAATCCATTTAGTTGCTTTCGATCAAGAAAAAAGAAAAAAAACACATTATTACCTATTTCAATATTCAGTATCACCACACGGGACCTCTGGACCGACTTATTACTGCCATGGAAGGAGGAGCAGATGCTGGACGAGTTCCTCAACGACATGGACTTCTCCGATGTGGTGGCTTGACAGCGCACAGGTGAGGGAAAAACTCTGCTTCTCTTTAGTTTCACTGGCTCCAAAAGGGACAACGAGATGATTTTGGACCAGTTTTTTTGGGAATGATGTGATCAAATTTTTAGATAAACCAGGTGATCAAAATGCTCTTGTGTTTTTGTTTCCTTTTCTTGCCTTTTGCTTGCGTCTTTCATCCGGTTGAATCTTGATGCTGCTTCGCGAGTTGCAAGTTTGCAGATTGTCTTCTGTTCGTCATGCCTCTGTTCTCTTTGTTTTATAATGTGTGCGTTTTGTTGCCTGCAGGTTGTACTATGAGTGTGGGCGGTGCTTTCTGTCGGTGTTGTGGTCGCGCTCCTTCTTTGTCACCTCCTCCGACTCCGTGTCGGTGTCGTCTGCCTTCTTCAGCTTGGCCTTGACGTTGGCTCTGCCTTCCAGGTTGGCGTTCACGTTGGCCAGGACGGTGTTCTTCTATGTCATGGCCTCTAGCTCTGACCTCTGTTAGTTTTATCTTTTTCATCTATGCATTGTCCACAACAAATGAGATTTACCTCTTGATTTCATTGTCCACTTTCTAACTCTTCCTAAGAACTTCATTCAGTGTTCTGCACTTAAAAAGTTCCGCTCATGTGCAGATGAAGAGGACGAAGCACGCGGACTTACATTCATTCTATCAATGGAAAGTCCTTTCACTTATTGCCCACATCTGGGAGAACAGTAAACCAGCAAACACGGCAGAATATATGTGAGTTAATAGGCTTCATTGTCGCGGAAAGACAGATGATCTTTTGATAAGTACACCGCATTGCCTCAGCTTATTTGGTTCCCCTTTCTGTGCGCACCATGTTAGCAAGTAACTTTCACAAATGGTCATCCAATAATATTTATAGCTTCCTAAATTAAGATTGCTGTGAGCGTTGGTTCCCCATGAAGGTTTATTTTTACTTTCATTTCCCATCTAGATTTTGTTCAAATATGATGTATTACTGCTAGCTAACGACCAGGTAGTTCTGATTTGGTGCAATCAAATTGCCAAATGTTGATGATTGGTATTTGGTGAAGGTTATCGTTTACGTTTGATGACTGTATAATTGAAGATACCCTAAGAGCTTTGATTTATTTCGTACTGCTAATTTGACCCTATTATATGAGTTGGAATGTCTCCGAAGAAGAGTTCGCCTTTTAAAATGGCATGCACCATGATTTGTGAGTAGAGATGTCATACTCATGTGCCGTAATGCTGCTGTACTACAGTGGAACCTATACAGCATGAGCTTCATTTTTGAGGATTCATATTTTTGCTCCTCCATGTGAATTGCGCCTCAAGAGAGGCTTCAAGCAGCAGCTCCGGTTAGCCGGAGAGAAGAACTTCGTGCTGTTAGTTACTTTGATGATAAGATCATCTTATTTGTAATACCATCTTATGGAAAAAAAAATCATATTTGAGCATTCCAACTCAAATTACAAATTTGAATATTTCAAAATTTCATATGACTTTCAAACCTGCTCATTTGGTAAACCCTAAAAGAATTCAAATATGAATAAATTCCAAGTTGTACAATTTTTAAAATCTATTTGAGCATTTCAACTCAAATTTCACATTTACATATTTCAGAATTTTAAAAATCTTCCAAATCTGATCATTGTTTAAACATTAGAAGAATACAAATTTGAATACATTCCAATACGGACAATTTTCAAAATCTCAACATTCTTTCAAGCGCAAACTTTTTCGAATTCAAATAATATTCATATTTCAACAATTTTTAAAAAAAAAGATATTTGAAATTTAACAAACGGGCGCGGCATTGCCGCGCTAAGATCCCTAGTTCTTGATGATCTCCAGACTGGTAAAATGACGTTCGCTGAGCTTCTTCTCCGAGCCTCTCAGGACGATACTGATCCCGACGAGTAAACCACTGATCCTGCAAGCTCTATATGGTTAATCCGTTGCAGTACTTTCGGGTTTCCTCTCGAGGGTTGTTGATGTTCGGTGCAACGAACAACTGGTTGAGTCTTGAAAAGTATTGTCAATACAGTGATTCCTCTCTTTTGTTATGCAAGCTTTACCGCGGCAATTCAGTATGGTGCTTTTTCATATAAAGTGTTTGGTACCAAGAGAAAAACAGTCTGTAATTTGCCGTTCTGAGGACAAGGTCTGATGGATATTGTTAGCTTGGCAAATTATCTTCCTATGGACGTCCCTATATTAAGTTAAGCTTTATATGATTAATCCATTGCAGTACTTCTGTTTTTTCTGTTGCAGTTATTGGTGTTCTGTGCAACAAACAACTGGTTGAGTCTTGAAAAGTAATAGAAATGCAGTCATTCGTCTCTTTCGTTATGCAAGCTTTGTTGCAGCAATTCAGTATGGTTCTTTGGCAGTAGAAAATGTTTGGTAAGAGAAAAAAATCAGTTTTTAATTGGCCATTCCGAGGACAAGTACAAATAGATATTGTAAGCTTAGCTTCAAGATACATAGCTGTCAGTATTGCTCTCTTTTAGTTAACACACATTACGTCATTTTTTTAGATAAAGGGCTTTATTACTCAAATAGTTTAAGCATTACACCCGGCCTCTGCATCAAAAATGCACACAGCCGCAATCCAACAGAGAAAGTAAAAAGTTGTGCAACAATAGACGCATTACAACCAACAAGATAATGTAAAACGCCTATGTCATGGCTAATCTCGACGGCCTATGGAGGTCCAATGCGGCGATCAAGCGGCCACCCATGTTGTGAGAAAATGTCCCTTGCCACCTCCTCCAGACGTGCACACGCCTCCGTAAAGAGGTCTCGATGTCCCACACGTTGTAAGGTGGACCACATACGGAGAATACTTGTGCAACGGTAGAGTACCTGCATATGAGAAACATTTTTATCATTGAAAACCTTGTCATTTCTACTAAGCCAAAGCGACCATATAACAGCTATCGCTCCCACCCTAATAACCGTTCTAAGCCTTTTATCTATCCCATGTAGCCAGTTACCAAAAACATTGGCAACAGACTTGGGTGGATATAAGTTAGACGCTATTTGGATGGCTGACCATATAGAACGTGCGAAACTACACTCGAAGAATAAGTGTTTTATTGTCTCTTCATGTGGACAAAACATACACTTCGTACTTCCATGCCAATTTCGTTTAACAAGGTTATCCTTTGTTAGAATGACACCCCTACGAAGATACCACGTGAATACTTTAATCTTAAGTGGTATCTTCATTTGCCATATTTTTTTATTATCATCAACTGGCACATCGGAATGTACTAACGCCCTATACATGGAATCCACAGAGAATTTACCATTCTCACATAGATTCCAACGAAATTCATCGGGCCCTGTGTGAGTTGAACTGATCTCAACCGTGCCAGCAGGGAGTTCCAAGACGCTAGTCTTGGTCCGAACAAATCTCGCCTGAACGTCACATTCGGAGGAGAGCATTGCATGACGGTGGCAATGGTATCTCCCTTATGACGAACAATATTGTATAGGGCTGGATATCGATCCCGGAGGGTGGTGTTGTCTAACCATTTGTCCTCCCAGAATCTAATCTCCGAGCCATCCTTAATATTAAATACCCCGAAGCGAAAGAAATGTTTCTTTGTCGCCATCAGTCCAGCCCAAAAGTGGGAATCACCAGGTTTCCAATATACCTGTGATACCGCCTTTGTGCCAATGTATTTTCTCTTAAGGAGTGTTTGCCATATCCCCTCTTCAGTAAGCAGCTTAAAAAGCCATTTACCTAGGAGGGCTGAGTTCTTGACATCAAGGTCATGAATACCAAGCCCTCCCTGATCTTTAGGGCGACAAACAACATTCCATTTAGCCAGTCTGTACTTCTTCTTCTCACCATCTCCTTGCCAAAAGAATCTTGATCGGAAATAATCCAATTTATGCAAGATCCCTTTTGGTATTTGGAAGAAGGAAATCATATACAGTACCATGTTTGTTAGTACCGAATTAATGAGAACCAATCTTCCACCAAGAGATAGCAATTTTCCTTTCCAACTAGATAGCCTAGCTTGTAGACGTTCTTCGACGTGTCTCCATTCCGCATTAGTCAGTTTCCGATAATGTATTGGTATCCCAAGGTACATGATGGAAATTGACCCTGCTCGCAGCCAAAAATATCGGCATATTGAGCAGCTGCTTCTTGAGCCGCGCCAAAGCAAAACAATTCACTCTTATGGAAATTAATTTTCAATCCCGATAATTGCTCGAATGCTGATAGTATCAATTTCAGATTCGCAGCTTTATCTAGATCATGTTCCATAAAGAGGATTGTATCGTCTGCATATTGAAGAATAGATAAACCACCATCAACAAGATGTGGAACTACTCCTTCAATTTGGCCATCCGCCTTAGCTCGTTCAATCATGATCGTCAACATATCAGCCACTATATTAAATAGTATAGGCGATAGAGGATCACCTTGCCTTATCCTTTTTTTGTCTGGAAGTAGCGGCCAACGTCATCATTGACTTTTATTGCCACACTACCTCCGGTAACAAAATTGTGGATCCAAGCACACCACTCCTCTGAGAACCCTTTCATTCTCAGAGTCTGTAGTAAGAACGGCCATTTGACTTTATCATATGCTTTTTCAAAGTCAATTTTAAATATCACCCCATCAAGTTTTTTCGTGTGCATCTCATGTACGGTCTCGTGTAAAACCACAACACCGTCAAGGATATTCCTCCCTTGCATAAACGCAGTTTGGGTAGGTTTTACCACATGATCTGCCACGAATTTAACCTGATGGTCGCTACTTTTGTAAAGATTTTGAAGCTAACATTCAGAAGGCAAATTGGTCGATACTGTTGTATCCTTTCGGCATTCTGAATCTTAGGCAACAAAACGATCTCCCCAAAATTAAGGCGAAATAACTCGAGGTGTCCGGCATGTAAGCAGCCAAATAACTCAAGCAAATCAGACTTGATGGTTTCCCAGAAATGCTGGTAGAACTCAGCCGGAAAACCATCGGTCCTGGCGCCTTATTATGCTCCATTTGGAAAACCGCTTTGCTTACCTCCTCCATAGAGAAAGGTGCAGTAAGAAAGTTGTTTTCCTCAGGAGTTACTGGGTAATATCATCTGTTCGAGACTCATCTAGAGTGAAGTTCCTTCCTCGGGAGCCCCGAACAAACCTTTATAGTAGTTCGTGATATATTCCTTGAGTTGATCCTGTCCTTCGATCAAGCCCTCATCCTGGAAGAGAATGAATACATTTCTTCTATGTCTGCCATTAGCAACATTATGAAGTACTTTGTATTCGAATCCCCTTGCAGAATAAATTGAGCTTAGATCTTTGGTACCATTTGAGCTCTTCTTCCCGCAACATACGACCCACTGCTCATTCGAATGCCGTTTTAGGTCACTCTCATTTGCTGATAGGGTCGTACTTCTGCTATTTATCAAGCTCATCAATAATGGAACACAGCGCTCTTTTTCTTTTTTAAGCATACCAGTTGTGTGTCTCGCCCATCCACGAAGGAATTTACGCAAATTGCGCATCTTATTATTCCACCGTTGGATAGCGTATCACCCACAACCGGTTGAGACCATATCCTTTTAACCAAATCATCAAAACCATCCCGCAAGAGCCAACCTAATTCGAATTTGAATTGAGGCTTAACGGGCGTTGATGTTCCAGTAGATAGGAGTATGGGGGCATGATCCGAGAAAGCCTCAATACGCTCCAAAGCGCGAACCGTTACCAATGGATATTTATCCTCCCAACGGGAGTCCATCAGAACCCGGTCCAGCTTCTCATATGTCGGCTCGGGGAGACTATTAGCCCAAGTAAATTGTCTCCCCGTCATATGAACCTCCCTTAGTGACAAGCTATCAATTACAGCATTGAACAAGAGAGGCCAATGACCATCGAATCTACCCCTGCTTTTCTCGTGACGGTACCTCAGCATATTGAAATCCCCTCCTATAAGAATAGGGTGTGGGTTATCCTTTGCTAGATTAACCAATTCTCGAAGAAAAGCAGCCTTATATTCTTCTTGGGCAGCACCGTACACAGCAACCAAACTCCATATAAATTGTCAGACTTGTTGCGGATATGAAACTTAATATGAAATTCACCATCCGAACAGTCCAACAACTCCATGGTATCAGTTTTAATGCCAAGTAGCATGCCACCCGATCTACCTCGAGGGGGACAAGAATGCCAAGTAAAACCCACTCCACCTGAAAGGCGGTCTAAAAGGGTGCTTGGAAAATCTCGTCGACCCGTCTCGGAAATAGCCAGAAAATCCAACTTATGATCCTTCACATGATGCGCAATATTCAAATGTTTAGCCAAGTCGCCTAGACCTCTGCTATTTTCAAATATGCCATTCATCGGGAAACTGTTGGGGATTTTGACTTTTTCGCGTCTTTTCGCGATTTTTGATTCTTTTTATTTTTGGCGGATTTGGATTTCCGTCCGGAAGCATATAGGTCATCAAAAGATCCCAGCTCAGACTCATCCAGATCCACCTCCGTAACCTCTCCGATGAGATGTGATAGAAGCTGTCCATCTATTGTGGCATTCGCATCATCATCATCTATCGGTGAGGCCATCGGTCTACACGAAACACTAGGAGAAACCCTACGACGGTCATACTCAACATGTTTCAGAACGTTAGCCGACAAAACCACTTCTTTTTCATTTCTTCCTAGACTGACACCTACCGCTGACAACTTAGACGACAATGTAGATGTAGACAAGGACAAAAATGAATTCGTAGATCGAGACGTACCAGCCATAGGAGAAGAGAACATGGCCGCTTTGCGGCGCATTGCCTTGGTCATCGTGTCCTCATCCGTGGTTGAAGCGCCATCCACCCCAACCTGGTGACGTCCACTACGCCTGGGTGCAACCTCAGATAGTGGACGTCCCCTAGCTGTAGCTGACACAATGGGAGAGGGCGAGGGAGATGTAGCAGCCCTCTCAACCACCGTGTGCGCAGCTAAAGTTGAAGTAGTCGTCGGAGTCGAAGGAGTCGTCGTAGTCGCCATAGGGGAGGACATGGTCGTTGTAGAGTCCCCTCCACTATGGCATCACCCACACACATACACATTACGTCATTAGAGTATTGCATTCTGTTAGGTAACACACATTTGCTTCGGCCGACCTGCTCGTGTTTCTATTTTATCCTTTGATTGCGCATCCTAGGACGATTATTCAGCTGTGTTCTCCGTTTGCACTTACAACCTCCAGACTGGTGATGTGTTGCAGGCACTAGAGCAGGAAGAACGTCTTAATTGATGAGTTCTGTCTGTTTTTCAGAATCCTTTTCTAGTGTTCTTCATTTAGGAGGCTCGTGTCTATGATTCAGCCATTGAGCATTGCTATCCTATGTTAAGTTGTTATTTCGTTTCGTTCTATGTTGTCTTTTCTCTGCCCCAACCTTGTTCTGCGCAAGAAAAGTGTTGAGTATTGAAAATGATATATACATATGCAATTCTTTTGTAGCGCAGTCTTTGTTGTCTTGTGTTACTTCTATGTTGTCTTTTCTCTGCCCCAACCTTGTTCTGCGCAAGAAAAGTGTTGAGTATTGAAAATGATATATACATATGCAATTCTTTTGTAGCGCAGTCTTTGTTGTCTTGTGTTACTGCATTTATTCTTTCTTCATACAGAGTAGCAAAGAAATCGAAACTTTCTTATCAACAAAAGGAAAAACCACTTCTCTATATGGCCATTCTGGTGTCAAGTTCTCATAGTAATGTAAAAAAAAAAAAAAAAGGCCGCCTTGGAGCCTTTCCCCTCCGCTACAGTAGAATAGGGGCGATTTCTTGAACCTTCCCGTCAACCCACCTCGCGCGGCCGTGATTCGTGGGATTTCTTCGTCTCCGGCGGCTGCTCCGGCTGCGGGAGGCGGGGGAATCCCCGGATCCGGCCATGTACATAGTGTAGGGTTAGTGGGTGTGCTTGCCGGCGGCGTCTTGGAGGCGGTGGCGTCGGCGGTTGGCGTTTTGGGGTCGGCTGCTTCCTCCTCCGGCGACGGCGCTCCCTGGAGTTCCGGCGTCAAGCAGGCGTCTTCCTCCCGTGCTCGCGGACCTCGGTGTCCGCCGTGCGCGTCTCATCCCGCGCTAGGTCTCGGTGCGGCGAACCTAGCTTTTGAAGTTGAATCTGAAGATGTTGATGTTGAATCCAGGCGATGCAGTCAGAGGCACAAGGTGGAGGCTCTCCGGAGTTCGAGGACCATCGACTTCCCGTCCGCCACGGGCCATCTTCTGAATCCAAGGCTTGTGGAAGATGCGGCGGCGCACCGATGGAGCGGCTTGTTCCTCGCCGGCGGCTTCGTGTTTGCAGAAGGGCTTGGTTGTAATTTCTATCTTTGTAAGGGACCGTTCTGTAACTTCCTGGGTTTAATATAATCAGCTTCTTCCCGCAAAAAGTTCTCATAGTAATGTCATCGCTTGTTGTGGAGCTCGGCGCAGCAGGCTGCGACCTTGTCGGCTGCGTGGCTACTCTACTTGCTGCCGAAGTGGTTGTCATGGACCTCCCTTACCGTTGGTTGAGTATATGCTAATGTTCATCGCGAATGGAGGTCGTCGTCTAGGCCGCGTGAGTGGTTAAAGATGAACATGTCCGTCGCCGTCACCAGCGGTTCTGCTCTCGTAGTAGAGGCGGGTGAGAGTGCCACTATAAGGAATCAGATATTTGTGCGACGGGGAATATAATCTACGTTTTGACAGTCGTATTAATCCTGTAAACACTGTTCGACCCATCTTCCATTGAAGGTTAGTACTAGTACTGTTTATTTTGTTGGTTGTAGCTTTGCTCGTATACATTTATCATACCGGATGTTTTAAGAGATGAAGAGGTACAATCTTCACAAGGAAACATTAACATCAAGCACGTACATACTACAAGACAAACATGGTAAACTCTGAAAATCGATAAAACTAGCAACATATTTTACATCACATAGTACTAGGGAAGTAACATGAGGCTTCAGTCTGGAGACTCTGTCGACGCATCTTGTTGATTATTCGTGAATTGCTAGGATCCAAATCATTGGCCACCGATCTAGCAGTTGAGTAGAAGACGCTTAGTTGCTACGAGGCGTGGACCCTGCCGACGCACCTGGCGCACCTCCTCTTGACCGGATCTCAACATGCTGCAAGTAATCATGCATCTCTTAATCAACGATTAATCGTCATTACTGACAGAGTAAAATTAGTTAGAGATGTTTGCCAATCAAAATCAACCCTCGATCGATTAGCAAATACAATACTAATTAATTAATCCCACATGCAGGAGATCAGATTAGAGGTTCTCTTCATGACTCATGACTTCATGGGCATACGGCATAACTGAGATGATGCTGACTTGGGCTCACCAGCAGCTGCAGATAGACGAGCGCACCAGACCGTCAGCTACCAGATGCTTATGAAAGCTAAATCGTTTCATCTTGAGAACAACCGCGTGTATATGAGTGTGCACTTACCGGCGGCATCCTTGTTTCCAGCGCGACCGCAGACAGTGATGCGGCCGACGAGGCCGAAGAACTTGCTCTTCAGCTGCGCGGCGAGCTTGGCCATGGCGACCAAGAAGCTAGATAAGCTGGTTCTAGTGCTGACTTACAAGATGAGACTAGCACCTCCTAGCTCACCTCCAATACTAGTAGTAGCAACCTAGCTAGTGGAGTAATTTTTGTATCATCCCCATCATGAACATGCACCTCCACCACTTTAATTAGCAGCCAAGGGACAAGCGTGCAGCTGATTAGGCACATCTATTGTGGCCTCAGCTGCTCCGGGAGCTAAAAGGTGCATGTATTGGTCCATTACAATCGATTGCGACAACGCACTGCATTCTGTTCTATTCTATGCCTCGAATTTGACTACAAATATCCCTCATGGGTATAATACTCAACTGGCTCTCACTTGAATGAAATCAGGAGGAGGGCAGCTCCAAGACTTGCTTCAGAGAGTACTCTAAGGTCGAGTTTGGAAAAACTTACTTCAGCCTAAATGATAGTTGAAGAATAGTTTTGGAGATGGACATGAAAAGACTTGCTTTCGCTCCATCCTCGTATCGTTACGCTCTCGCCTTTCTAACATACGATTAAATTGCGCTCAAACGATGCAATCAAACCTATCAAGAAGCATCGTTGTGTCATATATTGTTATTATACGACGAGCTTTTTTGTTGTACACACCCTACTTATATTGTGCTGCGACTAGGTACTACTCTAACTTCTGGCAGTAAATTTGGGTACGAAGACACACCCCAAGTCTATCGTTGTTCTACAACAACACAGTTTATAGCAACCTTTTTTTTTTGCTATTTTTATTTGTACATCTTTCAAGTTTTCTAATTATCTTCTTCCCAGGGTTGTTATGTCTTTTTTGTTGATGCAGATATGATTTCCACTTTCACTAACACACCACGATGAATAATTGACTAGATGTTTCGATT
Source organism: Poa pratensis (assembly GCA_947311845.1). Lineage (NCBI taxonomy): Eukaryota > Viridiplantae > Streptophyta > Magnoliopsida > Poales > Poaceae > Poa > Poa pratensis. The sequence goes on along the minus strand of CAMZMU010000089.1, from coordinate 39,842,554 downwards.
TGATTGATTGGCTTATTATTTTTGTTGATCACTAGATTAATTAATTAATTGGTGAATCGGAGGTACCTGTCGCCAATTCTTAAAGTTCAAACTCACAATACCACTAGTAGGAAAAGAGTTATAGGTAGGTTGATATTCTGTGGCGCACCCTTAATTGGTGCGCCACAGAAATATTTCTGTGGCGCATGGGAGATGGTGCGCCACAATTTTTTTGGCCTTTCTGTGGCGCATGTGGTGGCCATGCGCCACAGAAAGTTGGTTTTCTGTGGCGCATGGACCCATGCGCCACAGAAAGTCAGACTTCTGTGGCGCATGTGTACCCATGCGCTACAGATATCCTGTGGGTCCCACGTGCAATCATTGGAGCTAGATCCATCTGGGCAATTTCTGTGACGCAGCGTGGCTGGTGCGCCACAGAAACCAAACATTCTGTGGCGCACCCGTAGCCATGCGCCACAGAATGTTATCTTTCTGTGGCGCACCAGAAACCATGCGCCACAGAAAGTGAACAATTTCTGTGACGCAGCGTGGCTGGTGCGCCACAGAAACCAAACATTCTGTGGCGCACCCGTAGCCATGCGCCACATAATGTTATCTTTCTGTGGCGCACCAGAAACCATGCGCCACAGAAAGTGAACATTCTGTGGCGCACGGTGGGTGGTGCGCCACAGAATGTCGGCCAGATCCACAAAAAGGTGCCAACACCCACTTTTCCCATGTGACCTTCTTCATTCTCCCCCCATGCATCTAGCTCGAGCTCCTCTTCTCTCCCATGGCATTTTGACCATCCTATTATCCATTATTTGTTGTTAAACCTAATTTGTTTGACATATAATTGGTGAGGGCTTGGGGAGAGCCTCCATATATATTCTCCTCCTCTCTTTTTGTCCACTATTTTCTCTCCATCACCACACTCTCTCTCTCATCGATCACGGTCACGTCTCGGCAACGGATCTAGATCTACTAGGTGAGTATTGTTGGATGAATATGTGTGTACATGAAGCTTGTGTGTGTTGTGCATGTTGTTGCCTTTTGTTGTTGTGTTGCGCCGGCGTGGTGCATGGATGTTTGCCGAAATGTTGATTCATTTCTATTTCGGTAAATTTTTGCACCACATATGTCCTACTTCTAGGGGAAGTCATGCCGAATTTTTTCGTCGAACATTTCCGACTTAATAACACATACTCTATATGTATACCGCGTAGGCGACCATGGTCATGAAGATGAGCTCCAGTCGAATCAACAACTACAAGGAAGAAGAGAAGGCGGAAATGATTTGGTGCAACAGGCGCCACATACGATGTCCGTGTAGAAGTTGCAAATTTGTGAGATGGATCGACCCTGATTCCGGACACTTGGAGGAACACCTGCTCAGGCGCGGTTTCATGGAAGGCTTCAATGAAGCGCCGACAGCAAATGTTGCGCCGACAACAAATGTTGCGCCTGAAGACGAGGGCGGGCAAGATGATCGTGACGAAGGAGATGCCGACGGACATGGTCATGATGAAGGAGTAGATGGTGGTGGAGAAGACGCGAACACGCCGCAGAGCTCGCTAATGTCGGCCTTGATGGAGTCTCATGTTCAAGAACTGCTCCTCAAGGAGGCGAGGACCGTTAGAGAGAAAGCCAAGCTGGCGCAAATGGAGATAGACGGGAAGACTCCGTTGTATCCAGGGTGCCGGCCACAGGATACGCGCTTGCAAGTAACGCTTGATGCTCTGGAGATGAAGTCGGGAAACAAATGGACCGACGTGAGCTTCAACAAGAACATGAAATTCTTCCACGAGCGTCTTCCCGAGGGGAACACATTGCCAACTAGTATCGAGGAGGCCAAGAAAGTCGTGTGCCCTCTTGACCTACCGCACGTTAAATACCACGCCTGCATCAATGATTGCGCAATTTATCGGGGCGAGTACGAGGACAGAACCACATGTCCGGTGTGCGGCCAAGGACGATACAAGAGCCATGGGAAGAAAGGTCCTCACAAAGTGGTATGGTACTTTCCTATCACTCCCCGTCTGCAGCGGTACTTCGTGGACCCTAAGGAAGCAAAGCTCATGCAATGGCACACGGAAAGGGAGAAGCCTGAAGAAGATCCGGAGAAGGGCAGGATCCTTACACACCCTTCAGACGCTGGCCAGTGGCAAGAGTTGGACGCTGTCGGAAATTTCGGAGGCGACGCAAGGAACGTCAGGCTCGGTATGAGCACCGATGGACTCAATCCGTTCGGCAACCAGAGTAGCACGCATAGCACATGGCCCGTGTTTGTATGGCCTTACAACCTTCCCCCGTGGTTGTGCACGAAGCAAAGGTATATTCACATGAGTCTTCTCATTCAGGGGCCGAAACAAGCAGGTGTCCACATACATACGTATCTCGCGCTGTTGGAAGAGGAGTTAGCCACGTTGTGGGCGACCCCACTCCAAAAGATGCGCCATAGAATCCTGAGAATTCTCTGGCGCATCCCTCCCACGGTGCGCCACAGAAATACGCTGCGCCCACTTACATGTGGGCCCGCCCCTCCCTGCCCCAGTTCCAGGCCAACTTATTCTGTGGCGCATCCCTTTGGGCGATGCGCCACAGAATCCTGAGAATTCTGTGGCGCATCCCACCGACGGTGCGCCACAGAATTGGTTTCCTCCCACTTACATGTGGCCCCGCCGCCGCGCCTACCTCTTCGTTCCAAATTTCCCCAAGTCACAAACCGCGCCATCGACGTCCACCACGCGCCCGTGCTCCTCGCCGTCGACGTCCACCACGCGCCCGTGCTCCGACGCAGCCCACCACGCGCCCGAGCACCTCGCCGATGCTCGTGCTCCCGTGCCCTTGCCGACGCCCGTGCCCTCGTCGTGCTCCCGTGCCCTTGCCGACGCCCGTGCCCTTGCCGTGCGCCCGTGCCCTCGCCGACACCGACGCCGACACTGGCGCCGCCCTCCACGACGCCGACACCGGCTGCACCTCCACGACGTCGCCACCCTCTCCCTCCCCTTCCTTGCGCCAGGTGCTTCCCCTTCACCCTTCCTCCCTCCCCTTCCGAAATCCTGCCTACAAGGTGTTTGGAGAAAATACAAACCGAAACTGCTATGTTGTTGTTGCTTACATACCTCACATCATCACAAGGCGGCGTTATGTCCCAACAGCATGTGTGTTTGTTGCTGGATTATTTTTGCATTCTCCCTGTAAGAACCTTGGTACTGAGGCCACATGCTGTTCCATGTTGTAAATTTCTTGAGTTTGTTGTAAGGGGTGACTGAGTCTGTTCTTTCTGTAAGATAAAAACCAATCTGGCAGTCGTTAAGCTGTTGGAATGACACCGTTGTTGATGTATGGCGGCTGTTATTTCTTGGGATTTGTTGTAAAATGTGCCAGGTTCCATCTTTGAGTGTTTATCTATCTGATTTCTGGATTTCAAAATGTATCAAGAATAATCCAGCAACAAACACACATGCTGTTGGGACATAACGCAGATGTGTTCTTCATAGCGTACGAGGACATCTTCAACCTGTATCACCCCAAACGGCTGGACTATAACATGGTCCGCCTATATGCGCTCGATGCGGCGATGAAGATCAGGAGAGATGATACCCCGTACATCGCGATAGTGGATCCCTACTACATGCGCGACAGCCATCTGGTGGAAGGATCAACAACACGGGAAACGGCCAAGGAGTACCTCGTTAGGGTCTTCCTGGCCAACAAGGAGAAGACCGCCCTTCTTCTGCCTTACTTTTTCGAGTAAGTACACATCTGCTTGCCACCGTCCTATCTTATGCCTTCTTGTACATTTCTTCCATCGCTGATCCTTTGTCCAACATTCTGCTTCAATTGTGTTGAGCAGGGACAAGTACTGCGCACTCATCCACGTATCCCCGAGGTGGTCCGTTGCCACTTATTTGGACTCGGGGAATAAATCTCAGCCGAGATCATACAACAGAATAAAGGGTGTTCTCGATGACGCTCTCGAGGCCTATGCCAAAAAGGGCGGCCCCTTCCATAAGTAGTCGGAATTTTTCACGGAGGACGACAACACACACAAGTTCTTGCATGGGACCGGATTCCATTGCGTCAAGCAACTGGATGGCAGTGTGATGGAGGCCTACTATGCCCTCCGTCACCTTAAAACGATTGTTCGGGATTGCGAGAAAACGAAGATTGCATCTAATCTCGCAGAATACACCAAAATGGCGGAAGGTCTCACCGATGCTGATTATAGACAAGACTTCCATCGCATCCGGCTGCAGTTAACAAATATCATCCTCGACGATGTCATGCACGCCTCAGGGTCCTTCCACTTCCGCTTCGGTACGTAGGATGTATTATAAAAGATAGACTTGCTAAGCATTACTAGCTAGTGTGTACTTTTTTGTAGAAGTGCATGTGTAGGGTTATATATTATATATATGCTATGCTATGCTATGCTATGAAACCCAAATAGGATAGCCATATGATTTCCAACCATGACAACATTGATTGATCGTCTTGCCTCTATACTTAGATGAACAAATTATACTCTATGTATATCACTAACCAATATATATCCCAATCCATCTTCAGCGTTGTCTCAGAGGGAGATGGAAGAACGACTAGCGGCGCAGAGTGACACCGGGGAGTGGAGGACGAAAGGGGGCATTCTACCGTTCCCGGCGCCGCTCAAGAAGAGGAAGCCATGATCATGCATGCTCCCGCGCGCTCTTGCTCAGCATCATCGCCGATGTGTGCTACATTTGATCCTAGTTAGGCGGTGAATACTTCATTTGTAATGTGTAGTATGAAATGATGAACTTTTGTTTCTATCATAACTAATATATTGTGTAAATTAACATTCGGCACTTTTGTGACTATGTGTATGTATCTCGGGCACACTAAGTAATATGTGTGATGAAATAGTGATTAATGTGTGTCTGTTTATATGCCTGTCAAATATATCTGTATTTCTGGATAAATCCTGTATATACCTGTATTTATACAGCAAAATGAAAAATACCTGTAATACTGTTTCATATTTCTGTGGCGCACGCTTTTCTTTTTTTGTGGCGCACCACTTTCTGTGGCGCACCAGGCGTGGGTGAGCCACAGAATTCCTTTGCTATGTGGCCTACCGAGCTATTTCTGTGGCGCACGGACTGGGTGCGCCACAGAAAGTGGGTTTCTGTGGCGCATGCCCATGGTGCGCCACAGAAATAAAAATTTAGTGGCGACGATTCTGTGGCGCACCCAGCAATTCTGGGGGTGTGCCACAGAATCTCAATTTGGCGCGCCACTGATAACCCTTTTCCTACTAGTGTACTTTTTATCATGGCACACATGGGCATGCACTTTACACGCACCTTGACATATGTAACAAAGATACAATGTTAGATCTTATAAACCAGCTATAACCACAAATTTACTGCCAGAAGTTAGGAAACAAAGAGGCTATAAAAGTTGCAAAAACTGCTAATGCGAATAAAGGAAAACTAGAGTGGGAGCACATGTTAGACATGGCTAACATGAGTAAACATGCTATGGTAGATCAACATCCCCTGATAACAATAGTTATGCCCCGCTTTTGCCCAAAGGGCAACTTCTCCGTTGATGGTCTCAAAACCGTGGAATTGTTGAGAGGCAAACTCCTGTGTCATTTGACTCGAAACGTTATGAATTAATTAATAAATCATCCACAAACATTCCAAAATAAGCAAAAATCAGGTGTACACATATGCACAAAAGTATGTTTCTCTTAAAATATCAGCTATTAGAAAGGGTATAGCACACGCACATACAAAAAAAATACATATTTTAGGTGCAAAAGTTAATGTGTTTATATCCAGAAAATTAAGAAAAAGTATGTGCTCTAGCTCTAGTAACAATGGTAGGCAGAGTCACAAGAACAAAGCCGAAGTTCCAAAAAAAAAAGGGAACAAAACCCTAGTTGGGTGGTTTGTGGGATATTTACTACCAGGTTGGGACTTCAATCCAGGGTTTTGATTACTGGTTAGAAAATCCGGTTAACGCCAGCAACCAGATTTTCCGAGCACCTACGGGAAATGGTCATACCGAGCAAAATTACCCATTTTATTGAAAATTTTGAATTATAATGAGAACACTCGGTAAATAGTCATACCGAGGACTTTTAATTAAAACTTCAGTTTTCATTTTTTTTGGGTAACCGGTTGGAATTTTTCGTATTGGAAATCCCGATGGGTCCCGACCCCCATTGGGATTTTTCTTCTTTCGAGAACCAAAACCTTGCTTTAATCTCGGCGCTGTACGACTTCAATTAATCATCAGTAGGGGTGAGTATGTGCCTATACCGTGTGCGCCTATACCGTGTGCCTTATATACTCACTGTTTTGTCAAAAGAAATTGATAGCGGGTTACAAAGAAAGAAGATTACTGAAATCAAATGATTATCAACTTTCCCCGTAGTCCCGTAAACCACTAGATTGTGCCGCACACTGACAAAATAAAACAAATACACGTCGCCCATCACAATGACCTAATGCCATTGCTGTCCTGGTGATGTCGCCCATCACAATGTTCGCGCAGTGGGCTTGGATAATATTCCACCATCTCAAAAGGCGCCGTTCTGAGGTTGGACAAGTCTCGATGCGCACCATGTATCGTGCGCTGCGCGCACTGCATGCACGGCCGGCCTGTGTTTCGTTCAGAGCCTGACGAAGAAGACGGCCAGCTCCGGGCCGGTGCCGCCGCCCTGGGGCGCCACCATGTAGAGCGACTCCGAGTCCCGGGAGCCGACGAAGTGCTCGAAGCAGCCGCGCATGTACGCCACCTCGTCGTCCGGCGACGAACCCGCTGCCGCTGGGAGCACGCCGGCGCCCATGGACACCGCCCGCAGCGTCTCCATCACCGTCAGGTCGTCGTCCGTCGCCTGCCGCCGCACAGCGTACCCGGTTTTCTTCCCGTTGCAGAACATGGTCCACGCGCTCTCGTCCAGCAGCGGCGCCGGGCGCCTCGGCGGCCTGGCCGGCGCACCGTCGCCGGCTCCGGCTCCGGCCGCGCGGCGCTCCGTCTCCAGCACGATGCGGGCGCCGGCGGGGTTGCCGAGCTCGCGGAGCAGGGCGTGCGTCTGGAGCGCGAGCTCCACCACCAGGCTCGGCAGGGACCGGGGAGTCTCCTGCAGGGCCAGCGCGACGCGGCCCTTGCGCCGGCCGAACAGCGTGCCCGTCACGCGCCGGCATGGCCGCCCGCCGCCTGACGAGAACGACGCGACGTGGGACAGCAGGTGGGAGTCGGCGGCGCCCGAGGAGGTTGACGCCGCCGCTGCCATCCCGCACGCCGACCCGGCCGGCATCCTGGCGCACCGGGGCGCTAGGATGGGGAGTGCGCTGCGCAGCTTCTGGAACAGCCGCGCCGGCCGGGAGGAGCTTCGCCCGGACAGGTGCTTCCGCGACGGCGCCTCCAGAGTGTGGCCCGGCGTGCGGGCCGGGGATTGTCCGGGCCGTCCATTCCCGTCATCGCTCGCGCCGCCATCGACCGAGGAGAGGGACGACGTTCGCGTGCTGGTGCTGGTGCTCGCCGCCGGGGTCGTGCCGGAGGACGCCACGCTGCTGGTGCGGCTGTGGGCATCGTCCATGTTGGGTCGTGCGTGGTGGTTGGCGAAGCCCATCGGCGGGCGCGCGCGCACGCGCGGTGGCCGGACGCCGAGATGAACGTACGGCAGGCAGCTAGCACGTGCAACGCTGCGGCCTGGAGGCGGTTTCGATGGCTGTTGTTATCTTGTGGCGGTTAGGCTTGCTCGGTCATCGTGCTCCCGCGGTTGGGGGCACTGCCTTGTTTTGCGCGCAGCTCCGTCGCGCCATATTTGGGACCCTTTGGATTGGCCACGAGGGCAAATCGGTGATCATTTCAGATCTTCACAATTCCCATCTCTCGATTGATCATGGATGCAATTTTTCCCCCAGATTAACTGAAAATCAACCGTTCATGGAAAATCCTTTTTTCCCCGAGAATTGTCTTGTAAAAGCGTATCCTGTGTGATTCCTCTATGTGCAGCAAAGGGTGTGTAGCTTTTCATGTAAAAAAAAATTTTTTGATGGAGCTTTTCGGTTTTGCATGTACCCAAGTGAAGCCTCGGGTGGCCATCGAACATAGATGGAGATGTAGCCTGCCAGTGAGCCACCAGCACTTTATTTTTGAACAAGGACGGCCCAGAAGGGTCTAAACGTGCTCATATATATCGGTGGGGTTCAAGTTACATCAAGGTCCAGAAAATAAAAGGAAATTACAATAAGGACCCCCACAATTATAGTGGAAAACGCGATTAGGATCTCAAGGCTCTTTTCCACCGCACCAAGATGACGAGCTCGACAGCCAGGGCAGAGGAGACATCGCCGGTGACGAACCAGTTGGTCCGCAACATCTGAGCAACCCCCAGCTGGAGCCAAAGATCCTCCGCACCCGAGGAAGAACACCCAACACCTCGTGGCCGAAGAGGGTCGCACCCCGACCATAGATAGCAGAGGCAAGGCAAGCGGGGCCGCCGCGAGTCCTCTGCTTGTGGACACCATAAATATGAGCATACCATGCAGACTGCAGGAGCCCACCGTCATCGTCCCTCTCGCCCCCAGCATCACGCTGGCTACAAGGGAGAAGAGGAGACGAAGAAGCAGCCATCTCCACACCGGCAATGACCTCCAGACAAGGAAGATCTCAAGGGAACATGACGAACCCGAGCTTATTCAAGCACATACCCGTGGATCTGCGCCTCAAGCATGCCATCTAGCATGGAAGTAGGCGAAACAAAGCTTCTCCAGGCCATGATCGCCGCCGAGAGCAACCACGCCGGGCAACGACGAAAGGAAGACGACATCTCGCCATTCACTAGATGGGACCACTCAGCAAACGCTAACCTCCAAGGGACAGCCGTGGTGGGGGTGTCAGGAGCCAGCCATGTCCGGAATTAAGTGTGAGGAAATTTTACAGAATGCAAACAAACCATTTTGGAGTTTCAAAATTGGTCAACAGGCACAAAATTGGCCATGCATCATGCATGGGGCCATGTCGACGTCTGTCAGTTCATTGGTTAATTATTTCTCCCATTTTTCTTTTGCCTCGATGATGCATGTATGATGCATCGACTGGATCCCTCCATATAATTTATCTAGTAATCTCTTCTTGCGAGAGAAATGATCGAGTAGGAACTACCAGATCAATCAACCGAGACATGAGAATGGACCAATTCAATATGCTTTGTGCGTCCTCATTGTGTTTCATAATTAAGTCTAACAAATTATGCATACAGTAGTTTCTGACATTAACTTGTCAAAGTTCTCCTGTTGTGCCCGAAGATACAAGATTTAATTAGGCGGTAAAAGTCAAACTGCATGCTGCCTCTAGACTTGGCCGTTGCTTAAACTTTACTCAATCTGTTCCGGTGATTAAGACGTATTTTACTCCGTTAAGACACAATCTTATATTTACTAATTGGAGGCACCGTAGGAGGCTCCACGTTAATCCTAGAGATTAGTAAAATTTATCCATCCGATTAGCCGAGCGTGTATCTACAGCCGTAGGATAACATGTTGCGCAGGCCGGTCTCAAACCCACGCGACTCCTCTATTCGTCGGGTCGCGTGTTCGATCCAGTAGCCACGCCCGCCTCCTGGATATTTGCCTCCAATTGGTTTGGGTGGAACGTGGAGAAGCCACAAACCTACACATGCATGATCTCTCGCGGTCATGCAGATCAGGCGCCTCCGCCGTGGAAGTGCTCAGAATTTGCGCCATGCCTGATATCTGCAACATCGCTGGAGCCGGATGTTGGATTACTCGGCTCTGATGTTATTCTCGAGAAGCGAAGGTAATTAAAGCAATTCACTTTTGTTTTTCCGATCGGATCAGTGATTTGAACGACCACTGTTGATTGATTGTTTCAGCCTGCCTAACTATATCCCACGCATATTTAAATCTCAGACGATCAGATGGACTCAGTGGAGTCCAGTGAACAGCGACGCGTGCCAAGGTAGATTCACCTGATGTTGAGCAAGGGGCAGCGACGACATTCAGGTTATTAATCACTCATCAGGTTCCCATAGTAAAGTGTTCCTTAATGTATTGGCCGAAAACGGTACTGACTGTAACCTCTCCTCAGACTTGCTAATGTGTAGCTGCAATTGGTCAAATTCTGCAGGCTCTCCACGGGTTCTTTTCTTGGCAGGTTTTCTTTGATTCCTTGATGACAATTCCGGTATTGCTCTGAGCAATAACTGAAAATTCCAGGAAAGTTTCAACCGTAAATACTCCAGTATATTTTTTCTTTGTTTTTCACTTTTTGTACAGGTTTAAGAATTTAATTCATGCCACAATGTTACTTATGCCATGCAGAGTTCTGGGAACGGATGTGAAAAAAATGATTATTGTGCCGGGGATAATATTAACATGTTTATGCTTGAAGATCCTCTCGAAGTCATGGTAAATTATCTCTGCTATCTAGGTAAATATAATCGGAGAAAATCTACGGCTTACAATATCATCAAGACAAACTATGTACATGTTGAATATTAATTATGCGCGTTTATTTCAAATTTAGTGTATAGTATTTGCTCTACCTAATATAGGAAAAGCATAGGTGCTATGATTAGAAGTTTTTGTGAGTTTTTGGCACCTTGAATAAATTGGGATAGTCCTCCATTTAGAAATTCAACACACAACTGATAAAAAATACTGTTGCATTGTGAATGACGGTTCCACCCAATAGTTGGACGTAATTCATATTTAGAAAATTGTCGTTACAAGATTTTGAAACGATTGAAATTTCTAGCTATATATTTCATTTTGAGAATATCTTGAATGACATTGTTTTCCCAAGATATTTTTGTGCACACATAACTCCCACAGCTTTTCTAGCTTAGAAAATTACGTAGTACAGTTGCCAGAAGATGTTTAGCCAACCAAATGGCTGACTAGGTAGGCACCAACAATTGAAAAGTAGGTTAATATTCTCTTTTCAAGCGTAGCATATGATGGGTCAGGCCAGTCTCGACATGTTAAAACTTTTAACTGTGATTAACTATATCATGCGGAAAAACCATGATCTTAACGTATTTTGAGGCTGTATTGATTTTTGCAGAGGGGAATATGCGCATTTTAAATTTCTGCTTGCAGTTTCTCTAGGTGACTAAAATACTAGAACCTGAACAATTAGCTCTAGAAAACTGGAACTTCTGCATGCTTGCCGTAAAAATCTAGGGCACAGTTAAGAAATTAATAATACTTTGCCACGTGCTAGCAGATTATCTGGAGAGTGAGGAATGATGGAATTTGCAACCAGGCGACAGCTACAGATACGGCTCCAGTAACCTTCCAACTAATCACCGATGAACTGAACCTCTTGGCCACACGGTCACACAACTAGCAGAAACAACAACGGGAATGCGCTGAAAAGTTTCAGGGTAATTAGTCTCATGTATTATGGTTTTTTATTTCTCTCTTTTCCTTGCAGCTGTAACATTGGCTGTAAATTTGTAGATGTAACTAATCAATAATCTAAGAAGATCTAAGGTTGACAGTTTTCTATGGGTTTCCTTCAAAAAAGTCATGAGATTAGTGTAGTAGGTATCTAAGTTATTTGAGAATCGATCGTGGTGATTTGATTTAATGTTTATAAATATTAGAGGTATACGCGTGCATTTAATATTTAAGCTTTTTGGAAAATAGCTCAGATATACAAGACTAAAATAAAAGCATGTATGTATATATACTTGGATCTAGATAAATACAATTAAAAATGCAAAACTTAGAATTGATATTTGAATAAGAAGTTCTCTTACATTATTTTCTAATATTAAGTATTACAAAAAAAGCCCGTGCGGATGCACGGGTTGACGACTAGTTTGATTAATAATCGATTTATGTGATACAAAATCAATATCATAACATGTTTTTTTTGAAAATGAATCCATTGACACAAATTACAGGCCATATAACATTCCTGCGCCGCTGATTTGTGCGTCGACTTGTTGGATGAATCAAAATCCATGGATGACCTCGTGGCCATTCTCTGATAACTGAAGACCGGACCGGAGAGTAGTCTTCCACGCGCATGTTCGGTTTACATGGCACAGACCAGTTCCGCGGTTAGTCCGGTCACCGGCCTGCTCGCTCGACGGCACCCCTATAAGTAGAGCTCATCAACCGCACCAATGGATCCATCAGCCGAATAACTCGAAGAAGTAGTACATCATCAACAACACAGAGAGAACCACGCCGTTGCTCTCGATCACCGATAGCGTGAGCTCGATCGATCGATCGACAGCTAGCTAGCCACCCGAAACAATGGCGTCTCCTGCTTCGCCCAGGATTCTCCCCCAGCTGCTGCAGTACGTATCGTCGGGGCAAGGCACCGGCGGCGAAGGTGGGGCCATCCATGACGCTTCTCTTCTGTCCCCCAAGCTGGTCGGAGCGGCGACAAGACCGGCGGCGCCCCCTCGGCCGGTCCAGTATCGACAGGCCGCACTCACGCCTCCTGGCCCGCCAAGAGAAGGCGCCGGCGGCAGTGGCGGCGTCACTCATTAGTGCATTCTTCCTCTTGACTCCTGAGCTCTATGATAGAAGTATATGAAGTGGCTGGGAGAGGAGAAAAATCGCGACTAGTAAGTACAGGTCTCTTCCGCTTCGATGCACCCACAAATTGTGATCTGTAGTGCGTACATAGTGTGTGTGTGTGTGTATAGTATACTGTATATAGCTAAAGTGTGAATGTGTATAGTGTACGTGTTATTCATGAGCTGAAGTTCGGACAGATCTAAGTGTAAGCTGAATTTCGCTTGGATAGACAAATCAAGATTACAATACCATAGTGTTCAAACAAGCAATATTGATCCGTGTTATGTTACTATGTATCATCAAGGAAAACTCTATTCATTCTACAACCGACAGATGCATCAGTCTCAACCCCCACCCTAACCCAAACAATGAGCGGACACCCCACCACGCGCCTCCCCGGCGATCTCCCACAGAGGTCACTTCTTGTTGGCGCTCCGTTGCCCATCCCGTCCTGGCTCCATCGGCGTTGGCGTGTGTGGACTTGGGAGCATAGTTTAAAAACCAGACCGGCGATCGAACCGGCGAGGCTCTCGGTTCGCGGTTCACTCGGTTTGACCGCCGGTTCGTCCGGTTCACTTGCTGGTTTTTAAAAAATAGAATAATAAAGAATATTAATAAACTCTTCGAAAAACGTAAACTATGTAATCAATACGTGTACTACAATGACACGAACAAGCCTCGGCCCAGTTGGCTAGAGCAGCAGTGCTGCTTCCGCGCGCTGGGGAGGTCGTGGGTTTGATTCCTGCCGCCCGCAATAAATTTTTAAACTATGCTTGGGAGAGAATCCTATACCCGTGTTCTCCGGTACGGCCGCCGGCATCGGGAGCTGGACACGCCTGCTCTTCCGCGCGCCAGGGCACCATGCCGCTGCTGCTGCAGCACCTCGGTCCGGGCCGCTGCTCCTTCACGCGCTTGCGCCGCGCGTTGGATGCCCGGTGACTGGATTGGGCAGGGGTTTGCTTGATCCAGCTTCTACAGACCTTCAGAGTGGCGGATTCATTGGCGGAGAGTTCGAATCGGCCATGGACGTGCCTCCATTGGCGATGTTTGTTGGTGTTGCATGCTGTGTGCAGTTTTGCTACATGTGGGATTCGTTTTTGTTGTATAAGCATGGTCAACATGCTACACTGATCAGTGCACTTTTTTTCGAAAAGGGTACCCGGACTCTGCATCCAAATGATGCATATAGACGCTTTATTAATTTATTTCAAAGTGTCGAACTTAGTCTGTTACAATTCACGGATCACATAAGGTCGACATATGAATCAACCAACAAAAAAGCCCTAGGCAAAAAAAAAAAAGCTACTCATAGCGCAATTCTCTTCTCAAAACGCCAGCCCGAACGGTTGTAGAAATTCTTGGCGACCGTGTCCAACCGGATACATCCAGAATCCATGACATGGCGTTGCCCCCACTGGTTGGAGAAACAACCATGAACGAATCCAGTGGGAAATCAAAGGAAGGAATTACCTGCAAAAAAGATGGTTTTTTTGGCTTGTTAAAACAAAATCATTGCGTACATTCCATATTGCCCACATGACAGCACAAACTCCCACCCGTATGAATTTTAAGTCCTTCTTGTCTATTCGTTTTAGCCAGTTCGCAAAAATGAGCTATTCCCTCCGTATCAAAATAAAAGACTTTCTAGCTATTCCACACACACATGAAACTTGTACTAAAACATGTCTAGATACATGTGTGTGTGGAATACCTAGAAAGTCTTATATTTTGATACGGAGGGAGTATATTATTTGGGGGTGTGATATTAAAAGATAGATGCACAATTCGCTAAACTATTTTAGCAAAAGGGCATTCAAAAAACAAGTGCTGCACCGTTTCATCTTTATCACAAAAGGAACAACACTTGTTGCCATTCCAATTCCTTTTGGCTAAGTTATCTTTTGTTAGAACTAGAAAAGTGGCCCGCGCGCGGGCAACCTCTTTATTGTTTATTAATATAGTTATAAATGGTGTATATATTTTGTAATTTCTAGTTATTATGGTCATGTCAAAGAACCCAATTTTTTCCTTTCGTGTTCATATCCATATAAAAACTCTATTTCCCATTTTTTTCCTTTCGTGTCCATATCCATATAAAAAATCTATTTCCTTAGAATATAAGCAATCTGTATCATTACGATTCAGGTTTATTTTGTACTTTATAGTTATTATGATTAATGTTTATAGTTTAAGTCTTGCAAAATTTTGAAATTTTGAGTATATACACATAATCTATCAAATCCATGATATGTATACAAATCTGTCTGGGCTATATATGGGAGCAATTTGACAACTGGAAACCGGAAAAATCTCTATGACCATCGTGTTCCATGTAGGGTAAAGCAATAGAACTTAGACTCTGAAAACTTCATGGGCATGTATATCGGAAGAAAATGATAATTAGAGACTGAAAAGATCTCACCAGTGTAAATATAATTTTTGGATAACTCAAATCACAGCCATTCTTTCCCTGTTGTTTTTATCTTCAGTAGTTCAGCTCACATGTACTCCGTATTGTTGACATGTCACCCTCTATGAGCCTATTTCACTCTGCTCTCAACATATTTGTACACAACGTTTTCTATTTCACTCGTACATGTTGTATGGATAAATTTGACCACTTTTCACGGTTTTATTTCCAACCACTATTTCTTGCTACTTTTATACCAAAGAGTGCACTCCGTCCGTTTCAGTGCACTCCACTCCGTCTATTTTTTGCTAGGAAGAGGTTTGCGACCAAGACTAATGTGGATTGTGGAGTGGCCACAAGCAATTTCCCTTTCCAATTGTTCCTCCAAACAGCCCCCAATTTTCTCTCGAGTAACAAACATATTTGTTTCACTGAGTAATTAGTGCACAGGTGAACGTACGGGTGAGGGCATGACAAATTCTCTGGCTGTTTCGCATGCCTGTTCGAGATCATTTTCCTGGCCTAGCCTAAAACGGGCATACATTGGTCCAATTTGTTAATGTATGAAATTGGCACGCCGAGATTTTTTTACTAATTTCGTTCGAGTTCTAAATCACATGCATCAATCTTCCAATCATTCCTTAAGTACTCAATGACTCACACTCATACGTCCACATCTTCTTCCTATCTGTCAAATCTTCTAATCTTGTTAGTTTTATCATCTTCATACTCGAGGACGAGCATGGATTAAGCTTGGGGATGTTGATGCATGTAAAATGCATACATGAACTTTGCACTTTAATTGCTTATATTCCAATCATATTTGCATCATATAAGGGTTATATCAATGTTTTATAATGATTTTTGGGAATATTCATTTATTTCCTATTTTTATGGAATTAACCCTGCACAGGCAGAAAACCCCGTTTTCTTATTTTAATGTTTCAGGGACCCAAACGTCAACGAAATCACCTGGAAATTTACGGGCGTCAATATTTGGAAGGAAGAAGACCTGTGGGCGAAGGAAGCGAACAAACGGAGGCCGAGGCCAAACGGGGTGGCCCACGCGGCCAGGTACTGTGGCCGCGTGGGGCCCACCCGTTTGGCCTCGTGGCTCCGTTGCCGTCGATCTTCGCTCCACCGACATCGTCTTGACCTAAAAACGCCTATAAAAAAGGTCCCCCGACGTTCTCTGGAAGGAGCGCCGCACAAACACAGAAACACCGAAACGGAGATCAGGAGCTGCAGATTGGAGGGGGAAAACTCCGGCGGGGCGCTGCCGGCGTGGTCTCCATCTTCTCCATCGACTTCTCCACCGTCTCCATGATGAAGAGGGAGTAGTCCACCTCTGGACTATGGGTTTGTGGAAGTAACTTATGTATCTCTCCTCTCTTGAGCTTCACTAATTAGCACCGTATGAGCTGCTGAACATGATTACGGTCACCGTTGTAATACCTTTGTGGTGGATCTTTATGAGTTAATATATGTTTGAGATTGCAATGTTTGTTTCAGTTATGAGTATAGATGCATATTATGTACCCCGTTCTTGTCTACTTGTTTTGATCAAGCATGTTTATGAGAGCGTGTGTGGGGGAACGTGTGCATTAGTTGGAGTAACGGGGGGTGGCTAGTGCAGTGAACGTGAGAGAAAGTTCTGCGATCCACTTTGGTATCTTTACCTTACTTTGTTGCCTCACTAGGGATAAACTAAAATACCATGCTACCGGGGATGTGGGCGTGACCATTGCCACTACTCCATGACTAGATCTAGCATGTTCTTATTTTCACTTCATGTCATGATACTTAATGCTATACTCTGAG
This sequence comes from Poa pratensis, assembly GCA_947311845.1. Lineage (NCBI taxonomy): Eukaryota > Viridiplantae > Streptophyta > Magnoliopsida > Poales > Poaceae > Poa > Poa pratensis. The sequence continues at coordinate 39,825,778 of CAMZMU010000089.1, read as the reverse complement.
TTATCTTAATTACTGAGGTGTTATGATTTAGTTCGCATCTTGGTGGAGTATAAGAGAGGTTAATAACCAAAAGATCTCTATGTTAGGACGTGATGCCCATATATCTAAGTAACTTGTTATCAAACCCTGTGTTGCAATCTCATATGTTAACTTGTGTGTTCCATTGTCTACCACTTTATAAAGAGAGAGTGCATTTGTGAAACCATGAACCCCAGTCCATTTTTAATCATAAGAAACACCTTTCCAACACCATATACCACTTTTCTATTTTCAGCCATCATTAAATCCGAAAATACAAAAATACTTTTCATCTTGCATACATCATTCAAAAACCCAAAAATATCATTTATCATTGCATCCACCATCATTGCATATTTATTTCTTGTTTGCATTGCATAACTATCCTGATATCATTCTTACACCTTGTGCTTGACAACCACAGGTGAGGTTGAGGACCAAAACATCTAACCTTGTTTTGTAGGTAACCAAAAGAAGGATAAGAAGATAAATCTACCACTTCAGATTCCCCGAGAGTTCGATATTAAACCCTCGAGTCACCCCTCGTGGGGAAAACTGTCTTCCACTTACTATACACTCTGCACTTGGAGTCTCAACCTAATCCCGTTTATTTTGCAGGTATCAAGACTTGCTCTTCGGGATCATCAAGACGTTTTCTGGCGCCGTTGCCGGGGAATCGTAGCTGAGAGATTTATCCAAGGGTGTGCATCATCGCATTCATCTCACAACAAAGTCAACGTCACCAACTTGTGCTAACACCTAAGCTTGGGGAGGTTGCACCTACGTGAGCACCATCTTATCCATCTTTACTTACAAAGCAATTTATTTGTTTTGTTAGTGTCATTGCATATCATATCATATTTATTTCAGTTTTGCATAAAAAATTAAAAATACCAAAAAAACTTGCTAAAATGGGAGAAAGAACTAAGTTGTGTGACTACACAAACACTCCTAATGATCAATTTATCACGAGAGCTATTGCCACACCTAAGATAAATGCTGAGAGTTATGAAGTAAGTCCTAGTTTGTTGAACTTGATAACTAGGGAACAATTTGGTGGTAGTGCTATGGAGGATGCCTCTATGCATCTTCATGACTTTGTTGAAATATGTGACATGCAAAAGTTTAAAAATGTGGAAAGTGATATCCTAAAACTGAAGTTATTTCCTTTTTCACTTAGAGGAAAAGCTAAAGAGTGGTTGCATTCCTTGCCATCTGGTAGTATTAATTCTTGGGATGATCTAAAAGAAGCTTTCATTAAGAAATATTATCCCCCTGTTAAAATTTTGCAAAATAGAAACAACATCCTTTCTTTTAGGCAAAATGAAAATGAACATGTTGCTATGGCTTGGGATAGGATAAAACTTATGCTTAGAACTTGTCCCTCACATGGAGTTAATGAATGGACCATATTACACTCTTTCTACAATGGTTTAAACTACATGTCTAGAAACATACTTGATTCTGCTGCTGGAGGTGCTTTTATGAGTAAGACTATAGTAGAAGCTAAAAATATATTGGAAAGCATTTTACAAAACTATAGTCAATGGCATACTGATAGGGCACCTAATCCTTCTAAGAAAGTGAACTCTATTGAAGAAACTAATGATTTGTCATCTAAAATGGATACTATTCTTGCTTTGCTTAATAAACCTAGTGTTGAAAATGTTCCTTTGCAAGAACTAGTTGGAAACAATTCTGAAAATATTGATGTCAACTTCATTAGGAACTATGGTAATAATGGGTATGGTAACAACAATTATAACTCTTATAATAAACCCCCATATGTGCCAAATAAATATGCTTCTAGTGGTAATGTTTCTAGTGACTTGGAAAACACCATTAGATCTTTTATATCTACCCAAAAAGAGCTTAATAAGGAATTTATCTCTAAGTTTGAAAAACAAGATGCTTTGTTTGAAAGGGTAGATCAGCTTACTAAGGAAGTCTCATCATTAAAGAGCATCATTACAGCCCAAAAACATGAGGAAACAATAAAATATTGCCAAGAGGTTATCAATAAGTCTTGGGAACACATTCATGAGCAAGAGAGAGTTGCTAAAGAATCTATTGGGGTAATGAAAGAGGTTGAAGTTGAGGAAGTTAAAATGCTTAATGAAGTCAAGGATCCTTTGCTTGACTTAGAAAATTGTAGCTTGCATGAATTAATATCTATCTTACAAAAATTTGCAAGTGATCCTTCCATCAACACTAACCAAGCAGGTTTTGGTTCTTATATTGCTAATCATGTCTTGAAAGAAAAGATTGCTAGGTACAACCAAGAGGCTATGATACCACCTAAGCTTGGGGATATGTGGATACCTAAGGTACTAGTAACTATTGGAAAAGAGACACACCATGCCATACTTGATCTAGGATCTAGTGTCTCTGTTTTATCTAAAGAACTATATGAAGTGCTTGAATTGAAAAATCTTGAAAAATGCTCTATTGAACTAGCACTTGCTGATGACTCTATTAAACATGCTTTGGGAAAAGTAAGTGATGTTATGGTAGAGTTACATATGACTTTTGTGCCTGTGGATTTTCTAATCATGGACATGGGGAATAAAACCTCTAGTCCTATTATTCTTGGAAGACCTTTTCTTCGTACCACAGGTGCTATCATTGATTCAAAGGAAGGGAATGTAAAGTTTCAGTTTCCACACAAGAAGTGCATGGAACACTTTCCAAGGAAGAGGGAACCACCAAAGTTCAAGCTCCCTCATGAGCTTCGTCCACAATAAAACAACAAGTAAGAAGCCTAGCTATATGGCTATAAAGAAAGCGCTTTGCGGGAGGCAACCCGGTTATTTTTTGTGTGATTTTTCTTTGTGTCCTCTTGCTGTAACAAGAGATTTTGTTTAGTTAGGTTCTGGAGTTTTTAATAAAGTGCCAAGTTTTACCCTTTTTGGTTTGAAAAAGTTGCTTATAGCGTTCGGAGATTTTATTCCTGCACGAGTCAGTGCACGGTATGATTTTTAATTCTTATTCTGTAACTCCGAATGAGCTCATATTTGAACTGTAGTTGCAACTTTTCATCCTCTGTATGCATGAATTTTTTCGGAATTTTTCGAGAAAGTTTGGTAGGGTAGAAAAATACGTTTTGCTGCTGCTGTTTTTCTGGACAGATTCTGTCCCATTTTGTTTGATGCATGCTTTGAGCTTTTAAGTTGAATCTTTTTGATCCAATTGAGTTTATGAGTAGGCATACAACATTATACACTTTCTGGACATGTCATATGAATTTTTGTTCAAGGATTATATGCAGCAAGGAACCTATTTGTTTATCACTATTAATGCACCCCACAGAAAAGAGATGGGAGAAACGGTGTTTTGAAGTTTTTTCACAGGGATTGGAGGAGATGCACCAAGAGCTATCCAAGGATGGTGAAGACCATAAGCTTGGGGATGTGAAGACAACCCCGCTGGACCTACACACTCTCGGTTTGCACACGTCCAACTTCTGTTTTTCGATCGAAACACTTTATCGCATAAACTTGGAGCGTCGTTTTTTGTTTGAGTCTTGAGAGACCACCACACTATCAATTATATATGAGAGAGCTACTGGAAATATGGGTTGAAATATGTTGGATGCTTTTATAAGATTGGGAAAAGGGATGTTTGACTTGATTTTTAATGATACATATAGTTGCATGATTCATGAGCTTGTTTATGAGTAATAGTTTGCAAATTCTTTTTGTAGAGCTATCACTTATTCATGTTTTGGTGCTGATTGTTATTTTACTTGGTTTAACATGGATTAGTTAGTTCTATGGACACTCATGCATGCATCTAGATGGTCAACTTTCTCCCTTTTGCTAGCCCAAAAACTCCAACAAGCAAAAACTTGTTTCCAACACCTTCAACCAAAGTTATTCCAGTGAGTCCACCATATCTACCTATTGGCTTTATGCTATTCCGAGTATGTTTAACATGTTGTTTGTGTTATCTTACCTCTGAATGAAAATGTTTATGTTATTGATTGCAATGGAAAAAATTGGTTATATAGCTCTCACGAACTTGATGCACAATGTTCTTTTATTTGCATAATAAAACTTGACCCATTGTGATTAAGATTATGATGTTTGTGGCTTGATGAATGTTTTGGGTTGGAAGTTAGCCCATATGTGCTGTCACATGGCAAGCTTTCAACACGCTCTTCATCTCATTTAGTTGATATCATGTGCTTTTGTCTATGGATGCTTATCATGTTGAAATAAATGTGGAAATAGAGTGAGTTTAAATGAGTTTGTGTAAATGGTTAGAGAGACGCCTGGGCCGCTAATCTAAGCCATGCATCATTCATGGTGGAAATTTACTTACATACTATGGTGAACCTTCTGTGATACACCTTGCAATAAAAAACTATTCCAAATGGTAAATAAAAAGGGTGTTGAGATTGTTCATTTTGTTTGTTTGTCTTGTCATTTTGATATGGGCTTGTTCCATATCTTGGGACAAGAGGTACCCCAGTTGACGCTCTTGATGATACTATTATGCTTACAATGATATTTAATTGAACTTGCTTTGTTTCCCAAGTTGAGTAACACATGGTGTAAGTACTTGTATTCAAGGGGCATGAGACATTCAACCCATTCTTTATCAAGCACACTACTCATATTTGCTTTCACTTTAACCTTAATCATTCAAGATGCTATGATAGGGGCAATGAGAGCTTGACACCAATGAATACCTTATTGCAATCATTAACTTAAGTAGAAGAGTTTGGAAGTTGGATGAAACTTATGCATGCTTTACCTCTACTCACATATACATCTTTCCAAAGTGTACACCTATCATATTCAGATTTTCATCTACACTCTATGACCATTGTAGGATGTTCTACTTATCATTATGCATACATGTGTTCCATATTACTTGCTACTATGTTACACTTTGTGAACTATCAATGAACATCCTTGTCTTGAATACTTGATATCACTTCATAAACTATTTGCATATTGCTACTCCTTTGAAGAATGAATCATTTGACTATATGTAGCAATAGTAATCATCTTTGATATCATTGTTAAGTATTAAATTGCAAAGTCCATGTTAGTTTTATCATCTTCATACTCGAGGACGAGCATGGATTAAGCTTGGGGATGTTGATGCATGTAAAATGCATACATGAACTTTGCACTTTAATTGCTTATATTCCAATCATATTTGCATCATATAAGGGTTATATCAATGTTTTATAATGATTTTGGGAATATTCATTTATTTCCTATTTTTATGGAATTAACCCTGCACAGGCAGAAAACCCCGTTTTCTTATTTTAATGTTTCAGGGACCCAAACGTCAACGAAATCACCTGGAAATTTACGGGCGTCAATATTTGGAAGGAAGAAGACCTGTGGGCGAAGGAAGCGAACAAACGGAGGCCGAGGCCAAACGGGGTGGCCCACGCGGCCAGGTACTGTGGCCGCGTGGGACCCACCCGTTTGGCCTCGTGGCTCCGTTGCCGTCGATCTTCGCTCCACCGACATCGTCTTGACCTAAAAACGCCTATAAAAAAGGTCCCCCGACGTTCTCTGGAAGGAGCGCCGCACAAACACAGAAACACCGAAACGGAGATCAGGAGCTGCAGATTGGAGGGGGAAAACTCCGGCGGGGCGCTGCCGGCGTGGTCTCCATCTTCTCCATCGACTTCTCCACCGTCTCCATGATGAAGAGGGAGTAGTCCACCTCTGGACTATGGGTTTGTGGAAGTAACTTATGTATCTCTCCTCTCTTGAGCTTCACTAATTAGCACCGTATGAGCTGCTGAACATGATTACGGTCACCGTTGTAATACCTTTGTGGTGGATCTTTATGAGTTAATATATGTTTGAGATTGCAATGTTTGTTTCAGTTATGAGTATAGATGCATATTATGTACCCCGTTCTTGTCTACTTGTTTTGATCAAGCATGTTTATGAGAGCGTGTGTGGGGAACGTGTGCATTAGTTGGAGTAACGGGGGGTGGCTAGTGCAGTGAACGTGAGAGAAAGTTCTGCGATCCACTTTGGTATCTTTACCTTACTTTGTTACCTCACTAGGGATAAACTAAAATACCATGCTACCGGGGATGTGGGCGTGACCATTGCCACTACTCCATGACTAGATCTAGCATGTTCTTATTTTCACTTCATGTCATGATACTTAATGCTATACTCTGAGTTATCTTAATTACTGAGGTGTTATGATTTAGTTCGCATCTTGGTGGAGTATAAGAGAGGTTAATAACCAAAAGATCTCTATGTTAGGACGTGATGCCCATATATCTAAGTAACTTGTTATCAAACCCTGTGTTGCAATCTCATATGTTAACTTGTGTGTTCCATTGTCTACCACTTTATAAAGAGAGAGTGCATTTGTGAAACCATGAACCCCAGTCCATTTTTAATCATAAGAAACACCTTTCCAACACCATATACCACTTTTCTATTTTCAGCCATCATTAAATCCGAAAATACAAAAATACTTTTCATCTTGCATACATCATTCAAAAACCCAAAAATATCATTTATCATTGCATCCACCATCATTGCATATTTATTTCTTGTTTGCATTGCATAACTATCCTGATATCATTCTTACACCTTGTGCTTGACAACCACAGGTGAGGTTGAGGACCAAAACATCTAACCTTGTTTTGTAGGTAACCAAAAGAAGGATAAGAAGATAAATCTACCACTTCAGATTCCCCGAGAGTTCGATATTAAACCCTCGAGTCACCCCTCGTGGGGAAAACTGTCTTCCACTTACTATACACTCTGCACTTGGAGTCTCAACCTAATCCCGTTTATTTGTGCAGGCATCAAGACTTGCTCTTCGGGATCATCAGTCACCCTCTATGAGCTTATTTCACTCTGCTTTCCACATATTTGTACAAAACGTTTTCTATTTCACTTGTACATGTTGTATGGATGAATTTGTGTATACAAATCTGTCTAGGCTATATCTGGGAACAATTTGACAACTGGAAACTGGAAAAATCTCTATGACCATCGTGTTCCATGTAGGGTAATACAATAGAACTTTAGACTGAGAAAACTGCATGGGCATGTATATTGGAAGAAATTGATAATTAGAGACTGAAAAGATCTTGCTAGTGTAAATATAATTTTCGGATAACTCAAATCATAGCCATTCTTCCATGTTGTTTTTATCTTCAGTAGATCAGCTCACATGTACTCCGTATTGTTGACATGTCACCCTCTATGAGCCTATTTCACTCTGCTCTCAACATATTTGTACACAACGTTTTCTATTTCTCGTACATGTTGTATGGATAAATTTGACCACTTTTCACGGTTTTATTTCCAACCACTATTTCTTGCTACTTTTATACCAAAGAGTGCACTCCGTCCGTTTCAGTGCACTCCACTCCGTCTATTTTTTGCTAGGAAGAGGTTTGCGACCAAGACTAATGTGGATTGTGGAGTGGCCACAAGCAATTTCCCTTTCCAATTGTTCCTCCAAACAGCCCCCAATTTTCTCTCGAGTAACAAACATATTTGTTTCACTGAGTAATTAGTGCACAGGTGAACGTACGGGTGAGGGCATGACAAATTCTCTGGCTGTTTCGCATGCCTGTTCGAGATCATTTTCCTGGCCTAGCCTAAAACGGGCATACATTGGTCCAATTTGTTAATGTATGAAATTGGCACGCCGAGATTTTTTTACTAATTTTGTTCGAGTTCTAAATCACATGCATCAATCTTCCAATCATTCCTTAAGTACTCAATGACGCACTCTCATACGTCCACATCTTCTTCCTATCTGTCAAATAATGAAAGAAAGATAGAACCTAGATGATGCCTCCTTCATGGGTCTCGTCGGACACAGCCTCTAGGGCTTGTAAAACATCGCACCACAAGGTTCGATGCAACGTTCTAGTAAAGGGAGAGACCAATAGAGATGTTGGAGTCCTTCCTCCCCTCAGATTTGCATGTCGTCTTAGGCCCTCCTTTGTCACCAGGACCGCTCGCAGCGGGCTGGAGGAGCGCTCAGTGGTGTTTGTTCGCCGCATCGGTTTTAATCGTCGTAACGGTTCCTCCCTAGTTGGCAGGAGCGACAGAGCAAGCTATTCTATCGTCCACGACATAGAAAGTGTCCAGACCAACCTCGTCGTCGACATTGGGTTATTCATTCGAATGCACGATCATGTTCACACATCGCGTGCAGAACCGTTTCCCCACTCCGTCTGAGATTAAGGTGGTGACAAGGCGGAAAAGCGTCGTTTCAATGGAGCTGGAGGAACACAAAGTCCAACTAATCGCTAATTGTGTCCAATGATCCGAATATCTTATTTTCATAGCGCACCCTACACATCGGAACAAGAAGAGTATATAAACGATTACAACGTGGTGTCTTCCACCCTCTGTATCGGAGGGAGTACAAAAATTTGTTTTAGTTATATGTGACTGAAAATGAGAATATGTCTTATTTTTATAATTTCCTAAATAACTATTTTTTATAATAATAACAGTATAGTTTCGCTCAAAGTAGCACATACAATTGCTCTCGATCCTTAGTACGTAACAGCTGATTGTAGTCTCTTAATTACTCTCTCGCAGGTCTCTCGTTTTTGTTTTCGTAAACGGCTGGAAAAGTACAAGGGTTTACAGCAAAATGCAAATGATAAATGCCGTCGATGACGTCACGTGTCTATTCTCACGCTGAAGGAGGACACGTAGGGGCCACGATGCAGGCCAGCCAGCTCAAAGGAACACATTTCCCCTCGTCCAACACACCGCCGCCCACAATTCCCATAATCCCAATCTTCTCGTGACCAAAACCGACGTCCCCTCTTCTTCCAATCCGGTCAAATCCGTTCCGGCGACCTCTTCCGAGCTCGCCGGTGTAGCTTCGCATCGGTTCCCCACCTCCTACCGCCTCACCAAGTCACCATTCCCTTTTTATTCGCCTCCCCACAACCCTCCTTCGTCGCCTTTGAGCGTGACGCCGCCGGCGACTATCCCTACACTGTGAGCGCCGGAGAGACCATCCGGCGGTAGCATTCGCCGGTTCCGACAAAGGCGCACCATTGCTCCGGCCGGCATGAGCAGCAGACGGAGAGGAAGGTGTGCGCTGGCTCAGATCCAGCGCGTCTTCACATTGTAATTTAGTCGCTACGACGGAGGTGGCGATTTCAGGAGTGGTGAAGCTGGCGCGGATGCTGGGTTTCTTGGTACACAGTAGACCTTTCGATTCAATGCAGCAGACAGTGCGCCATGCTCTTGACCTCCTGCCCCTCTCTGTGGTGGCACGTTAGATACAAAAGGCCCTTGGCTTGGCATGGCATGGCTGGACAGAAGAGGTAAGGTTGGAGAATGCCCAACATCTTCAGCTGTCTAGCTCATCCTGAGCTGGTCAGCCATGGCGTGAGTGGAGAGGGTTAGTTGGATCAACAGTTTTTTATCCTCTGTTCCTAGTCGATTTCACCAGGTTTGGTTTGCTTCAATCGTCCTTGCTCTGCTTCTTTTTCTCCTTTATCCATTTTATACTATCTTAATTACAAAAAATGCACTCTCACTTGCTATTAACAATTTACGAGCTAGCAGCTTGAGTAGCAGATTCCTCTTTTTTTTTGAAGGATTTGCTCCTTCGTATAAATTGGTAACAGTATGTAACCGATATCTTCCTTTTTCTGTAATTAAATCTGTGAACATAGGATGAACCAGTGTGGGTGTGGCGTGGTTTGAATGGAGAATGGGTTACTGTTGATGATGCAAATCAAAGATGAAATATAAATCTTATCATGTTAATACGCCATCAAGGTAACACCCTAGAGATTATTAAGTGGCGGCTCTAATTTTTTGCATATTCGACCCGTGGGAAGGAACCGGCTACAGGCAGCTGACTTAAAAAGAAGTCCCGGTCACTGGCTGGCCAACCGGATGGCCCGGTGGCTACCGGGAGCTGGCGGTGGGGAATGAGGCGGCAAAGCGGGCTAGGCAGGGTTGCTAAAACGAGTTTTTTAGGGTTATAAGCAGGCTTTGCAGGGTCTAGAAAAGCCCACGACTGGCCCGAGTGCATCAGCGAATGGGAAAATGACACAGAGGTGTTTGGGTGGTGGGGCAGACTCAGAAAAGGAGACAGCGACAGGCTGAGGGTTGTAGCTCCGAGAATCTTGCAAGCAATATGATAGTCGGGTATTATTAGAGTTTACATCTCAAGAATCACAAAGATTGAGACAAGCCTCAACCGACACTGACTATGAAAAGCACAACTACGAAAGTCGACTAATATGTTGCCACGTATGCCGGGAGAAAAAATTCTGTGCCACCAGCAGTAGTCTCGTGCACCCGGCCACCATAAGGTCCCGCTGGTCCGGGTAGCAGGAAAGCCCATAACTGGATCCAGTGCACCGCCATATGAATAACCTATAAGACATGAAAAGTATCTTTCCTGTTAAAAACAAGATTGTTCCTACAATTCCAAATAGACCAACAAATAGCTGAAACGCCAATACGAATCCTAGCCTTGGTCTTTTTATCGACCTCATTTAACCAATTTCCAAACATATTCGAAACATTGGCAGGGGGGTACAAAACACAACGCGCCAAACAAGTTTTGCAAAAGGGCAAGATAGAAACAAGTGTTCAATGGTTTCATTGCACCCACAAAAGGCACACTTAGTATTACCCTGCCAATTCCTCTTTGCAAGGTTATCCTTTGTAAGCAAGACCTTTCTTTTAAGGAACCACATGATTTTTTTTATTTTAAGTGGTATCTTTAACTTCCATAAGTAAGTACGTAAGAACCTCGTGTGACCATTCATTAAATCCTCATACATAGATTTAACAGTAAACAAACCATTTTGAGTAAGTTTCCAATGAAAAGAATCAGGAACATCATTCAAAGTAATATCCATCAATCTATAGACTAAATGTGACCACATGTCCCATTTATTCCCAGTAAGTGCCCTCCTAAAACTCAAATTCATAGGGGGCGCATCATGGAGCACATGGTGGACCGAAACCTCCTTGTGCTGCACAATGTTATAAAGTAGTGGATATTGATCTTTCAAACGGAGAATTACCCAACCAAGTGTCCTCTCAGAACCTCGTGGTTTCCCCATTGCCAATTTTAAAATAACCTCTAGCAAAGAACTCCTCTTTGACCCTCATAAGACCTTTCCAAAAGGGCGAATCTGTTGGCTATGCTTCCACTTGAGCTAATGTTTTGTTAGAAAGGTACTTGTTGTGCAGATGCTCCTGCCAGACCCCTTCCTCATTTAAAAGTTTAAACAACCACTTGCTGAGTAGACATTTATTCTTGAGCTCAAGCACCTCCACCCCCAAACCGCCCTGGTCTTTGGGTCAACAAATGATGTTCCATTTGGTTAATCTATATTTTCTTTTGTTCTCATCACTCTGCCAAAAGAAACGTGATCTATAGAAGTCAAGTCTTTTCCTTACCCCCTTAGGTATTTCTAGAAAAGACAACATAAACATCAGTAGGCTTGTTAAGACCGCATTAACCAAAACTAAGCGGTCTCCATAGGACAACATTTTTCCTTTCCAGCACCCTAGTTTGCCTTCAAAACGGCTTTCAACTGGATACCATTCGGAGTTCCGATGTTTCCTATAATGAATCAGAACTCCAAGATATTTAAAAGGTAAAGACCCAGACTCACAACCAAAGATTTGTTTATACTGTGTCTCCTCCTCTTTCGCCTTCCCAAAACAAAATATTTCACTCTTATGAAAATTTATTTTGAGGCCCGATAGTTGTTCAAAGATGCAGAGTATGAGTTTCATATTAACCGCTTTAGCTAAATCGTGCTCCATAAATAAGATCGTGTCATCAGCATATTGTAGTATAGATAGTCCACCCTCTACTAAATGAGAAATGAGACCTCCTATATGACCATCTTCCTTCACCCTAGCGATAAGAATGGCTAACATATCAGCTACAATGTTGAACAACATAGGAGACAATGGGTCTCCTTGCCTTAGACCTTTTTTGTTAGAAAATAATGACCAATGTCATCATTTACCCTTATACCAACACTGCCTCCTTTAACAAATTGCATAATCCAATTGCACCATTGTTGTGCAAAACCTTTCATACGTAAAGCTTGTTGGAGGAAAGGCCATTTCACTTTATCATATGCCTTCTCAAAGTCAATTTTAAAAATAGCACCATCCATTTTCTTCTTTTGAAGTTCATGGATAGTCTCATGAAGGACGACCACACCCTCCAAAATGTGTCTTCCCGGCATAAACGCGGACTGAGTCGGCCTAATTATCTTCTGAGCAATTTTGGTAATGCGATTAGTACCTACTTTTGTGAAGATTTTGAAGCTAACATTGAGAAGACAAATAGGTCTGTATTGCTGAATTTGGACTGCATTTTCTTTTTTAGGGAGCAACGTAATGACTCCAAAATTCAACTTAAACAAAGGCAAATTTCCTTGTTGTAGTTGAGCAAACATAGCCATTAGATCGTCCCTTATAACCTCCCAAAAGGTCTTATAGAACTCAGCTAGAAACTGATGTATACGCACGCTTCTATCTTTGTAGACAGTGTTGGGCCTCCAAGTGTAGAGGTTTGTAGAACAGCAACAAGTTTCCCTTAAGTGAATCACCCAAGGTTTATCGAACTCAGGGAGGTAGAGGTCAAAGATATCCCTCTCAAGCAACCCTACAATTAAGATACAAGAAGTCTCTTGTGTCCCCGACATACCTAATACACTTGTCAGATGTATAGGTGCACTAGTTCGGCGAAGAGATATTAAAATACAAGTGATATGGATGATTATAAGTGGTAATTGCAATCTGAAATAAAAATGGCAGCAAGCAAACATGTAGCAGAACTGGTTGTAAACGGTGTTTCAACGCTTAGAAACAAGGCCTAGGGATCATACTTTCACTAGTGGACACTCTCAACAATAATAATATAAATGAATACATAGATATTTCCTCTTCACTATGCTACTCTGAATTATTCTCTCGTTGGATAACGAACACCAATCCACTGCGTAGGGCTATAAAAGCACACCTTAAAGTCGCATTCCACATCTAGGGAACCTCACACTGTCAACTTGAGCGCCCTAAATAGTACTAGACAAACACCGCAATTTTATAGAGACATCCAACGCAAATAATAACTCATGATAAGTATTCCTGTAATCTTTTGCCTAAGAGCCACACACGGTGCGCACACTGTCAACTTCGCACCGTGGGACAAAGGTTGACTCCGGAGTTTACATTAATAAAACCACTCAAGTAGCATATAAGATAATGAAGAGTAAGATCTATGGATTCAACTAGATTACAAAGCTCATGATCACATAAAGATCACACCATGGGAGAGAGAAAGAGATAAACCACATAGCTACCGGTAGAGCCCTCAGCCCTGATGAAGAACTACTCCCTGCTCATCATGGGAGGCAGCAACGGCGATGAAGATGGCGGTGGCGTCAATGGAGATGGCTCCGGGGGCAATTCCCCGTCCCGGCAGGGTGCCGAAACAGACACTTCTGTCCCCCCGAATTAGGGTTTTTGGTGGCGGCGGAGCTACGGAACTCTTCTGGAGAAATCGTCGATTCTTTTAGGTTTTGCACCGCGGAGGCAATATATAGTCCAAAGGGCGTCGCGAGGAGGTGACCGAGGCGGCCACACCACCCCACGGCGCGATCCCCCCTCTGGCCGCGCGGGCCCATGGTGTGGGGGCTGTGGGCCTCCCCCAGACTTGTCCTTCTGGCTCCCGGAGTCTTCTGGCGTTTTAGAATTTCTGTAAGTTTTTCAGATTTTTCTGAGCACTTTCATTTTTGGACCTTTTCTGCAATGCACAGACATAATAAACAGAAACTGGCACTGTGGCATCTTGTTAATAGGCTAGTCCAATAAATGCATAAAAATGCTATGAAGTGTATATAAAACATGTAACAATTGGTATAAAATCAACATGGAACATCAGAAATTATAGATACGTTTGAGACGTATCAGAAACCCGTCTGGTCCCGGTGCCTTGTTCAGCTCCATTTGAGAGATAGCCTCATACACTTCTTTCACTAAGAAATAAGCTGTAAGAATGATATTCTCCTCCTGAGTTAATTGCGGTATATCATGAGTAATTTGTTCATCCAAAGAGATTGTATTTGGTGTCGAATCCCCAAATAGTTTCTTATAATATTCAGATATTTAGGTCTTTAAATTCTCTTGGCCTATAATGGTTCCTTCGTCTTGCTCTAACTGGAAATTTTCTTCTTCCTATGCTTACCGTTAGCAATAAGATGGAAGTATTTCGTATTATTACCCCCTTCCTGGATATATTTCACTTTTGCCCTCCGTGCCCATTTTGTCTCCTCATCACGTCTAAGACAACCAATCTGATCATTTGCTTCTCTCAAAGCATTCCGCTCAGATATAGAGAGGGGCATGGTTTCGGCTTTAACATCCAACTCATCAATAATTTTTAACCATCTTTCTTTTTCTTGTTTATATTTACCACTTTGGTTTCTGGCCCAACCTCTCAAATAACGCCGTAAGTGTCTAATTTTATTTTTCCACACCTCGATAGGTGTGTCACCTTTAGCATAGGCAGCCCACTCGGCTGCCACCATCTCGTAAAAACCCTCCAACAGAAGCCATGAGAGTTCAAACAAAAATCGTGCTTTATTTCCTATCTGAGCATGAACCCCAGAATCTACTAACAAAGGTGTGTGATCGGAACCCGTACATGTTAAAGCCTGAACCGTAACTAGAGGAAATTTTTGTTCCCATTCCACTGTGGCCAAAATCCTATCCATTTTTTCGAAAGTTGGATCAGCCCTTCTATTGGCCCACGTATATTGTCTCCCCGAAAGATCAATTTCTTTTAACTCCAAACGTTGAATGATAGCATTAAACATAATTGGCCATCTCAGTTGTAGTTATCGTTGTTCTTTTCTTCAGGTTTTCAAATTATATTAAAATCCCCACCCACCATCATTGGTAATGGTTCATTTTCACATAATCGAACTAACTCTGATAAGAACTGTGGTTTATGTTCATCTTGGGCTGCACCATAAACTGACACCAAAACCCACTCAAAACCATCATTTTTAGATCTTACGAAAAGTTTAACACAAAAATCTCCTACGTCCACCTTTTTAACCTGAATAGTCGCAGTATTCACTCCTATTAGCATGCCCCCCGACCTACCTCTAGGCGGTAGACAAAACCAGCTGAAATCGAATCCAACTGCCAAATGTGTTAAAAAAAAGGTGTCGAAAAATTAGACCTTCCAGTCTCTGACAAGGCTATAAAGTCTAATTTCCTTTCCCTAATTGTTTCTTTGACAAATAAGTGCTTACCAGGGTCAAGAAAACCCTCACTATTCCAAAAAAGTCCTTTTAAATTAGACATCTTTACTTTTTGATTGGATTTTAATTCTAGCACTTCTTCTTCTATGCAAACAGGAATAATCCTTTCTCTTTCTAGGTTTCTTAACCTTCTCCGTCACCATAGAAAAATCCGCTCTATCTTCAAGAGTTTCAGAAAACTCCTCTTCTTCTAAATCCTTAGAAAGACTTGCTGCCCTTTTTAGTACTAGGCAATGAGGTTGTTCGTCATGATTCAAATTATTTTGCAAAACACAAACTGTTCTATCTAATTCAAATTGTTTAATAATTTGCCGAATCAATAGATTGCTTTTCTGTCATTTCTAAAGACACCCCCAAACTAGCTGCTCTATCTGCAATTTGCTTATCGGAAAAAGAGAGAATTGAAAAGGTGTGATTCAAATTTGTACCTTGTAGTGAGTCCCGCCGCTCTGCCAGCGCCATGGCCCGCTCCAACTGGGTGTCATCCGCGTTATGCTGAGCACGAATGCGTCCACTGGATCGAAGCCCCAAAGCCTCGACATCTGGAATGCCACCATAGTCGATGACGCGCTGGTTGGATGTCTTCCTCTCCAATTCACCCGTTTGGTTAATCGGAAAGGAAGGCATCGGAGGAACATAGACTGGTGATGGGCGTCGCTGCAGCCCCCCACTTGATCCAGCACCCCCGCCTGGGCTATTAGGAGAGCAGAAGGCGGTCATCTCCCCACTCGATCCATCTCCACCGCCTGTGGTGACCGGAGAGTAGGCAGGAAGGGACAAACCCCCCCCCCCCCCATCCGAGAGTAATGGCGAAGACAGAGGCGTGCACCTCCGTCCGAGCCGAAGGAACATCGAGCTTCTCATCCGAAGGAGAAACAACCTTCGTAGCATCTGTACCCTGAGCCACCACCGGTCCATTTAGTGCACCAAGCCACGCCTCCTCAGTCATCGCAGTCACAATGCGTGCACCCTCCTCCACCATAGTCCCTAGCCGTGTACTTGGTTCGGTACAGCCTGAGAGAAAAGCTGCAACTTCCTTTCGTGCCAAGTTAAAAGAACGACGAACAGCCGATGAGAACACCACCCCTGACATAGCCGTAGAACTAGGGGGCTGTGCCGAAGCTCCACCCTCAGGATCTTTGGCCTCCGGTGCGTCCTTCACAGCTGTGGACTTGTCCTTAATGTCATAACCATATTTAGCTACAGCCTCCTGAAAATCCTCAAGCTCATCATCGTCATCCTCTGCATCATCTCCATCATTTCCTTCCATCTCAACATCCGCCATAGCTGGCTCTTCACCCTCCTCAGCCACGAAGGTGAGGTTGTAAAAACCATCTTTGATGAACAAGGGAAAGTGTGAAGGAATTTTTTTGTAGTTCAAGCAACCTATCCGAATTCTGAGAACTCCGTGCTTCCTGGTAAACGCCATATCAATCTCCAAGGTCTTCCCGAACTTGTCACCAACAGCCCATAAAGCAAGAAAATCTCAAATGTGTGGTCTCGGAATTCCAGAGACCCTCAACCAAACCTCTGGCAAGGAGTCCATCGGCTGTGGGTTTTGAGCCCAACTGTCAATAGTTAGCTGACAAACGCTATTTGGAACACAGCATAGCCCAAACACTTTCAACCTCTCTAGATCATTCCGAGTTGGAAATTGAACTTGATACAAAATTTTCCCCATCTGACGAACATCCCAAATGAACCGCTCAGTTGGGACCAACCGCTGCAGCTGTGCGACAATGCTAGGAATAGTCATCTCTCCCCCTGACACCACCAATGAGGCTAACCGAACATTTTCCATCTTTGGTTTGTAGGAGGCCATGCATGGGTACGCAAAGAAAAGAAGCTCCTCATGTGCATACCCGTAAACCAGAATCTGCGGCTTTGGAGCTGTCAACAAATGACAAGTCCTATCTCCATGAGTAGGTCCCTCACAAATCACGCAGATATCAACCTTGCAGTCTACCGATCGATGCCCTGCAACTCCGCACCTGTACCATCACCTTCCTTTCTTTGGAACTACCATTGCCAATGTCGTAGCCAGCTGTTCTGCCGAAACAACCGCCGCTGGTGCCGCTTGAGTACGATCAGACACATGCACAGCAGCAGCTCCCGCCGGCACAACTGGTACCGGCGCTACCTGCACAACTGCGGCCGCCTCAGCCATCGGAGCTGGCACCGCAGCCACTACCGGAGCAACCGGCACAGGAGCTTGAGGCGCCGCGGTAGGCAGAACCACGGTAGGTGCCGCCGCGGCGATCACAGGAGGTGGCACAGGCTGCCCAAAAGCATCACTTCGACCTCCCCAGTTACCATACGAACCCTCGCCGTAGCGACCGCGGACACCACGGTGATCGGCGCTCCCACGGCAGCTCCATAGCCGTATCCTGCGCCATAGACTCCTTCGACACGGCCATAGCCGTAGGCCACGTTTGCTCTTCCGCATCCTCCATAGCCAACGTCGCCACGACCCCGTCCATCGAAACGACGGCCGCGCCCACCGCCGGCGAGATAGCCTCCTCGACTACCCCTGGCCGCAAAGAAGCCGGCCCCCGCATTGAAACCACCGCAAAGAAGCCGGCCCCCCTGATCTCTAGGTCTACATATAAGATTCCACTTCATAAGGCGATATTACTTTTTGTGACCATCACTCTGCCAGAAAAATCTCGATCTATAAAAATCTAATCTTTTCCGCACTCCCTTTGGAATCTCGAGAAAAGATAGCATAAACATGGGCAAGCTAGTAAGAACCGAGTTTATTAGAATTAACCTATCCCCATAGGAAAGTAGCTTACCGATCCAAATGCTTAGTTTTCTCTCAAAACGATCTTCAACTGGTTTCAATTCTCCATTTTTCAGTTTTTTGGAAATGAATTGGTATTCCCAAATACTTGAATGGAAAAGCTCCAGGTTCACAACCGAACAACTGAATATATTGATCTTCCACTGTCTTGGCTTGTCCAAAACAGTAAAGTTCGCTCTTATGAAAATTGATCTTAAGACCCGATAGTTGTTCAAATAGACAGAGAATTAATTTCATGTTTAGCGCCTTATCCAAGTCATGCTTCATAAAAATGATTGTATCATCCGCATACAGCAATATGAAAACGCCACCCTCCACCAAATGAGGTATGAGGCCTCCCACTTGTCCATCTTCTTTTGCTCGATTAATTAAGATAGCCAACATATCCACCACCACATTGAATAGGATAGGTGAAAGCGGATCTCCTTGTCTGAGTCCCCTTAGCGTTTGAAAATTATGTCCTATTTCATAATTAACTCTTATACCGACACTCCCTTTGGTAATGAAATCCTTGATCCATTGGCACCATTTTGGATGAAAACCTTTCATACGTAAAGCTTGTAGAAGAAAAGACCAATTTACCTTGTCATATGCTTTTTCAAAGTCTATTTTGAGGAAAACTCCATCTAATTTCTTCCTATGAAGTTCATGAATGGTCTCATGTAAAACAAACACACCCTCAAGTATGTGTCTGCCAGACATAAAAGCAGTTTGTGTTGGCCTTACGACCGTATGTGCCACCTTGGTGATACGGTTAGTAGGCACTTTCGTGAAAATTTTGAAGCTTACATTTAGCAGACAAATAGGCCGATATTGTTGAATTTGAATGGCATCCTCTTTCTTAGGCAATAAAATAATTGTCCCAAAATTTAGATGAAACAGTGGCAATTCTCCCTCGTGGAAAGCACTGAACATGTTCATTAAATCGGTTTTAACTATATGCCAACACTTTTGGTAAAATTCTGCCGAAAAACTATCAGGTCCCGGCGCTTTGTTTTTTTCCATTTGAAAAATTGCCTCGTATACCTCTTCTTGGGTAAACTCATCTTTCAAAATATTATTCTCCTCTTTCAAACCATCAGGTCTACTGATCAGTGCACTTGCTATGCTGATTTATGCAAAAGTGTCGCTGTACTCACATTTTGCTACAATCAATTTGGAATTTTTTGGATATGCTATTGGTTTTTGCTACATGGTCGTGTTTAAAGTGCTATAACATTTTTTGCTACATGTTGCAATTTTTACAGATCTATTTTTTTGCTACACACGTACTACATGCGACCAAAATAATGTTGTGTTTGACTTTTTTTGGCTACATTTATCGAACGCAACATTTTTTCTGAATTTTCTTTGCTAATGCGATGTTGCATACATAGACACAAAGTGCTACACGCGAAATGTTTTTACTACGTAGATCGGACACGCGAGATCGTTTCACTTAAGTGAATCTGACGGCTGCGAAGGCGGCTGTAGGGAAGCATCCCTACAGCCGACTGACGCCTAGCGCTGGCCCATAGACAGGGTACTTTTGCTTTGAGGCTCAACATGCCCTATAAACGAAAGATATTTTTTTCATGAACTAAAGATCTTTATATTTGCTGGAAATTGCAGATTTCATATCTTCTTCCAAACTGGGTACCTTCTCATCTTTGAACCCCAGTTGTGTTTCGTTCATGCCTCTCGAACTGATAGTGCCATTCTAGAGGATAGGCCGAGCGAACAGCACAGATGCCAGTCATGTGAGATGGCATGCAACCAAATCCTCCATACGAGCGGTGACGATTTCTTGTTTACAACTCTAGCGTTCCGCTCTTTGATCCAAGCAAGCAAGAGCATTGACACGAGTGCCTTGCATCGTGTGCTACGAGCAATGACGAACTTCCCGCTATAAAGTGGAATTTACTTCTAAAAAATATGATAAGGCGATTGGTCTGCAATTTCCCCTTCTAGGAGCAATATATAGGAGAGCGACTTGGTGGCGGCGTACTCAAAAACTTACAGAAGGCTCGACAAACAGTTTAAGATATCAAATTTTTGAACAAAATTGTTTTTTTTCTTTTCGAAAAGGGGAGCTCAGTCTCTGTATCGAAGAGATGCATACGGCTTTTATTTCATTTATTCAACATAAGCTGCCAAAGAGCCTTACAACGAAGCAATACAAGCGGAAGTCGCCAAAAGTGAAAATACCATAACTAGCACAAACGACAGAGAAAACAGGCTCTGAAAACCGACTCCACCATTTTCCTCCAACCCAACTTCAGCGTGCCGATCGAAGCAAAAACTCTTGCCAGGCCTGCGGCCGATGCCACCATGACACCAGCCTCCACCCTGCGTGAGTCCACTTAGCGACGACCGACGTCGAGTCCGCGCTGCACCATGCCATCTTCATCGTGGTAGAAGAAACTCCGTTCCACCGGTAGACCACTACAGGCATCACGTGTTCCAAAACGATGCCCCCAAGGGGGAGAATCGACACCGGAGTGCCGTCATCGTCCGATCCGGTAGAACCAGATCTTGTGTTCCCCCGGAACATCTAGGCGGGAGGCGGAAGAATCACAACAAAGACACCTTCATCAAGGTAACGACGCCCACGGGCGCCGCCGTCGTTGGCTCCGACCGCATCGGAGCTCGGCTCTCACCGGCCATCATCAACACCTCCAGATCTTCCGCGAGAAGTGGCAGGATGTCGGGCATGGCACGCCACCGGAGGTGAGCAGCGCCACCCGAGATCCGCCGTCGATTGTCCCGGCTGGATCCACCCCGCGCACAGCCCAAAAGGGCCGAGCCGCCGGAGACGCCGATTTGCGCGTGGAGGGCCGGGGACCCTCGTCGTCCGCCACGACGTCGATGCTAGGCCTCGACGTCGCCATGGCGCCCGGCGGCCGCGCCACGCCCGAGTTCTTGGCACCAACCCGGGCCGGCAGCGCCCAGGCTTTGCCTGGCCGCGCCCATGGTGGCAACGGGGGAGGGAGTAGGAAGGATCGGTGAGGGGGGGGGGGGGGGGGGGGGCTAGGCGGCGGCGGCGCTAGGGTTCCCCTGTCGCCGCGCGGGGGCGAGAGGGAGGGGCGTAAGAAAAAATTAGTCAAAACATATCAATACTGGATCTTATTTTTAAAGATTTCGACGCGACTTGCACAACCGTGAAAAGGGACCGTGATTTGGATGCTCGGTTTAAAAGATTTAGATGGCCACTTATTTAAGTTTATGAAATTATATATGTAACTTTGCATCGTTTGACATTTCTCAAAGTTTTTCTTCTGGCTGAAGGTGCGAGGATTAATGAAGCGGTGAAACTTAAACAAGTCAGTTTGCTGCCTCAAGACTTTTGACCATGCATTGCTTAAACTTAGTACACTACTAAAACAAATGAACCAGTCACAATTAAGGTTATGGAGTCAACATTGACATATGGGCACTTTGTCCGCTTGGGCGTAGCGCACGTACGCGCCAATGCATCTTGCGCCGTTGATTTGTGCATTTGCTCGGATCGATCAAAATCCATGGACGACCTCGTGGCCGTTCCCTGGTAACTGGAGACCGGACCGGAGAGTAGCATTCCACGCGCGTGCTCGGATTACATGGCACAGACCAGTTCTGCGGCTAGCCTGGTCACCTGCTCGATCGGTCTATTCCCGCGTGTCGCGTGGTGCGTCGATCGACTCATCAACCGCGCCAATGGAGCCATCAAGTAACCAACTCGAAGAAGTAGGACACAGCATCATCGGCGACGCTCTTGCACTCGATCTCCATCGCAGGAAGCGTGAGCTCGACCGGTCGATCGACAGATAGCCACACGCAGCAATGACTCCTCATGCTTCACCCACGCTCCTTACTCTGCTGCCGCAGTTACGTACGGGCCTCATCGGCAGAGGGCGCCGGCAGCGAAGGTGGGGTCATTCATGACGCTTCTCTCCCGTCCCCCAAGCTGATGAGGGCGGCAGCAAGGTCGGCGGCGCCTCCTAGGTCAGTCCAGCATCGACTGACCGCACTGCCCGCACCCACGGGTCCTGGCGCGTTGAGAGAAGGCGGCGGCGGCGCCATCCATTGAGGTCGATAACATGAAGACGGCCCAAGACGAGATAGACTCGTGATATAGTGGTGTCTATCAGTCTATGTATGTATAGCTATGGTGACATGGGTTAATAAAGCGGCCATATGTAGAGGCTGGGATATTTCCCTTTTCGAAAAAAAAAGCTATGGTGACATGGTGTGTGGTTTACGTGCTTCATGACCTTAATTAATCTGGATAGACAGAAGTAGGTTGAATTTCGCTTGCAGAAACGAATCCGTGTCAATACAACACTGTGCATGTTCTTCCTTGTCCGATAAACTCCCTGAAAAATGTAAGGGTTTTGGAGGTACGAATGCACAATCAAAGGGGGCCGGAAAGTGCTTTCGGAGCACGGGCTAGCTCCATAAAGCTTGTTTGTCGAATATTTTCGAAACGACACTTTAAAGTATCAAAATATCATGAAAAAATTGTAAACGTTGACAATGACTTCAACGTATTTCACCATCCTGCAAATTTTCAACTGGAAATAGTTTGTATTGCGACCTACGCAAAAATGACAAATCCGGACAAACCTGAAAAATGTCGAATTTTGCACTGTTCATATCTCAGATCACTAGTGGAAACAGGGGCTTTGGTGGAGAGGGGTGTTGGGCTCTAGTCCCGGGCGTGGTTCGATCCCAGACTAGAGGAGGGAACTAGTACCGGGCCGGCTGCTCCGACGCTGCGCAGGTCAGGTCCCGGGTTGTAGGGCACCTCTAGTTCCGGGCCGTGATACCACCCGGGACCGAGGCAGTCAGCGGCAGGGTGGAGACAGGAGGGTGGACCTTTCGTCCCGGGCCGTGGTACAGCCCGGGACTAGAGGTCCCGCTATATCATCTCCCACCCCGGGCCAGCCACCATTTTTGAACTCTCAAGATCATCTCCATTGTTTCCTCTCTCAAGCTCAAGTGTAGCCCCATTTTTTTCCAAGATTTGTCAAGATAGACGGCACCCATCTCTCCAAGGGTTAGCAACACTTGATCCTTTCACCCGGCTGCCGAATTTTAGCCATTTCCATACAAGTTTAGCTCATTTCATTTTAATAGTGCTACCTAGGTGTTTGATGAAATGCCTAAACTAGGTAGTTCATTTTTTTATGTATTTTGAGCTCAAATTAATTTATTATTTGTGGATTTTAGTGTCGTCTCGGTCCTCACCGCCGTCGATAGCCCCCGCCATCCCGTGACCCGCACCACCTCGGTGAGCCTCTTCTTTTATCTGTTATTTTACAAAATTACTTGTATGATTTGATTGCATAATTATTTTTCTTGTATAATTTTCTTATGTTTTTTATGTATAGTGTCATGGTTTTGATAACAGTCATGCCGACCAAATTGACATAGATATATTTTTATTTAGGAGGTAGTTGAACCGGAAATTCCAGCCGACCCTATTGTAGAGTTTTTTATAAAAGAAAACAACGATTTGAAAGCAAAATTGAAGATAAGTGAAGATCTTCGTCTCCAATGCCTAGAAGAGAAGATGGTATTGGACTTGAAGATTGCCGACATCGTTGATGCTCACGGGGTCGAGCTTACCGACGTCGTCGCTGTTCACGAGATGAAGATGGATGCAATGCGCTTGAAGCTTAGAAAGATTAGAAAATATGTCATTAGTCAAGAGGCTTGGTATCATTATGCTGTTGGTTCAATAGTTACCTTAGTTGCGATTCTGATCGCATTTGTTGTTGGATTTAAATTCTTTAGATAGTTGTATTCTAGTTTCAATTAATTTATGTTTTATGAGAACTATGTATTACATTTGGTCACTACTATACTTTGGTTTTAATGTGATGAACTTGTATTAATGAATATGATATGTTTCCTATTATGTTGGTTTATCGTAATGGGTTTTAGCGGTGATTTGCAGATGAGTCATCCGTGGATGTACGCTGACCGACGCTCTAAAGAGTACATGGATGGCGTGCAATCTTTTCTCAATGTGGCTAAGGATAACAAGGGCCCAATGGTTTTATGTGTTGTCCATGCAAGAAATGTCGGAATGAGAAGGATTACCCTAACACAGACAGAATTCACCTCCACCTGATAACTTCTGGTTTCATGCCCGGCTATAATTGTTGGACCAAGCACGGAGAAAAAGGGGTTATGATGGAAGATAACGAAGAAGAAGAGAACGATGACAACTACATGTACCCTGAATATGTTGGTAACCCAACAGGGGAAGCTGATGATGAACCAGATGATCCCATCATACATGATGATTTACGTGGGGTCATCGTTGATGCACATACCCTAGCAGAAACTACACTTGAGAAGTTGAAGTTGGAGCGCATGTTAGAGGATCACAAAACAAAGTTGTACCCAACTTGCGAAGATGGCAACACAAAGCTCGGTACCACACTGGAATTATTGCAATGGAAGGCAGCGAATGGTTTATCTGACAAGGGATTTGGGAGTTTACTGAAAATAGTGAAGGACAAGCTGCCGGCTGGTAACGAATTGCCCGAGAGTGCGTATGAAGCAAAGAAGATTATCTGCCCTCTAGGATTAGATGTGCAGAAGATACATGCATGCATTAATGACTGCATCCTCTACCGCGGTGAGAAGTATGAGAATTTGAATGAATGCCCGGTGCATTGCGGTATAAGATCAGAGCAGATGACCCTGGCGATGTTGAGGGCCTGCCCGCCAGGAAGAAGGTTCCTGCCAAGGTGATGTGGTACGCTCCTATAATACCACGGTTGAAACGTTTGTTCAGAAACAAAGAGCATGCCAAGTTGTTGCGATGGCACAAAGAAGACCGCAAGAGCGACGAGATGTTGAGACACCCGGCTGATGGGTCGCAGTGGAGAAAAATCGATACAGAGTACAAGGAATTTGCACGTGACCCAAGGAACTTAAGGTTTGGTCTTAGCACGGATGGCTTTAATCCTTTTGGGGAGCAGAGCAGCAGTCATAGCACCTGGCCTGTGACTCTATGTATCTATAACCTTCCTCCTTGGTTGTGCATGAAGCGGAAGTTCATTATGATGCCAGTGCTCATCCAAGGCCCGAAGCAACCCGGTAACAACATTGATGTCTACCTGAGGCCATTAGTTGATGAACTTTTACAGTTGTGGCGTGATGAAGGGGTACCTGTGTGGGATGAGTACAAACAAGCGGAATTTAACCTACGAGGGTTGTTGTTTGTAACCATCAATGATTGGCCTGCTCTTAGTAACATTTCAGGACAGTCGAACAAGGGATACAATGCATGCACACACTGTTTAGATAGCACTGAAAGTATATATGTAGGTAACAAGAATGTGTACCCGGGTCATCGTCGATTTCTTACAACTCAGCATCCCCTAAGAAAGAAAAGCAAGCAGCAGCATTTCAAAGGTGAGGAAGATCGCCGGCCGAAGCCACCCCTCCAAAGTGGTGAAGATATATATGATGCGGTCAAGGATTTAGATGTAATCTTTGGAAAGGGTCCTGGCGGACAGTCTGTTCCGAAGGACGCTAACAACCACGTTCCCCTGTGGAAGAAGAAGTCTATATTTTGGGAACTACCCTATTGGAAAATCCTAAAGGTCCGCTCTGCAATCGACGTGATGCACGTGACGAAGAATGTTTGCGTGAACCTGCTAGGCTTCTTGGGCGTGTATGGGAAGGCAAAAGATACTCCGGAAGCACGAGAGGACCAGCAACTTTTGAAAGACCCAAAGAACCTGCATCCAATGAGGACGGATAAAGGACGTCTACGTCCTGCTAGCTACGTTCTTACCAAAGAAGAGAAGGAGATATTTTTTGAAGTCCTGAGCAGTATGAAGGTCCCGTCTGGCTTCTCGTCGAATATAAAGGGAATAATAAATATGGCAGAGAAAAAGTTCCAGAACCTAAAGTCTCATGACTGCCACGTGCTGATGACTCAACTGCTTCCGGTTGCATTGCGGGGGCTTCTACCGGAAAATGTTCGAGTATCCATTGTTCAGCTATGTGCGTTCCTCAATGCAATTTCGCAGAAGTCAATCAGCCCAACCACTCTATTAAGGTTACAGAAGGATGTGGCTCAATGTCTCGTTAGTTTTGAGTTGGTGTTCCCACCATCCTTCTTCACTATTATGACACATCTCCTAGTACACCTGGTCGACGAGATTCACATTCTGGGTCCTGTATTTCTACACAATATGTTCCCCTTTGAGAGGTTCATGGGAGTGTTGAAGAAGTATGTTCATAACCGTGCTAGGCCAGAAGGAAGCATCTCCAAAGGGTATGGAACAGAGGAGGTCATTGAGTTTTGTGTTGACTTTATTCCCGGCATTAAGTCGATTGGTCTTCCTGAATCGCGACATGAGGGGAGACTAAGTGGAGAAGGCACTCTAGGAAAGAAATCATACATATGCAGGGACGGGTATTCTTTCACAAAAGCACACTACACAGTTCTGCATAATTCCACTTTGGTGGCTCCGTATATCCAGATGCACAAGGATATTGTACGCTCTAACAACCCGGGGATGGATGACTCCGCCATTGCAAAGGAACACATGGAGAATTTTGGCGGTTGGTTGGAAACGCATCTGAACAACAACAACACAGTCTCAGATGAGCTGTTCTTGTTGTCTAAGGGGCCATCTTCGACTATTTGGACTTTCCAAGGGTATGAGATAAACGGGAATACATTTTACACGAACGCCCAAGATAAAAAGAGCACCAACCAAAATAGTGGTGTCCGCTTTGATGATAAGAGCACGAATGAGGCCACGGTCACATATTATGGTTGCATAGAGCAGATATGGGAACTTGACTATGGACCTTCTTTGAAGGTCCCTTTGTTCTGGTGCAAATGGTTCAACCTGAGAGGCGGCGGGGTAAAGGAAGACCCATTGTACGGAATGACTACAGTGGATCTCACGAATGTTGCGTACGACAACGAACCATTCGTTCTAGCCAAGGATGTGGCTCAGGTTTTCTATGTGAAGGACATGTCTACCAAGCCAAAAAAAAGAAAAGATAAGGAAGTGAATACATCAGCCGATGAGCCAAAGCGCCACATAGTTCTTTCAGGGAAAAGAACCATCGTGGGAGTGGAGGACAAGACAGACATGTCAGAAGATTACGACAAGTTTCATGAAATTCCGCCCTTCAAAGTGACCACTGACCCAAGTCTCAAGTTATATGCAGACCCTTGTCCATGGTTACGGAGCGATCAGAAGAAAGGGTCTCACAAAAAGAAAAAGCGAAGACTAAATAGGGATGTTGTTCATGATGTGTAATAATTTATTAAACTTTTATATAATTTATAGTATGGAGGACAAGACAGACATGTCAATGAAATCAAGCGTATGGCGGTGGCGGAATGTAGTACTTAATTTATAAATTTTTGATGTAGCATCAAACTTTGTGATGTGAAATGATCCACTGCGCATGTAGTACTTGATTTATAAATTTTTGAATTGATTTTAAATTAAGCGTATGTAGTACTTAATTTAAAACCAAGCGCATGTGATACTTCATTTTAAACCAAAACAGAAAACAGGAAAATGAAAGCAATTTTTACTTAATTTAGACAAGTAAATCAAAAGATATAAAAAAAGTAAGAAACCAGAAAATTAAAAAAAATTAACCTCTAGTACCGGGCCGTGCGACCACCCGGTACTACAGGTCCACTGGGCTTGGCGCGCAAATTTTCGCGGCCCTGAGGGACCTCTAGTACCGGGTGGTAACACGGCCCGGTACTAGAGGGTCTCTAGTACCGGGTGGAGCCACGGCCCGGTACTAGAGGCCTTTTTGGCGCTACTTCTAGTGGCTCGGGCCGAAAATTTGCCCAAGTCCAGCAAATCGACGCTCCGCCTCCGGGCTCCAGACGACGCCGCCCCCTGCGCCGCCAGGCTGCCGGATTTCGTCCCCGCGCCGCTGCCGCCCTCACCGTGGGTCGCCGTCCTGCTCCTGCTCCGGGCGCGGCCGTCCCCGCTCTTCCCCCGAGCAAGATCGTCGTCCCCGAGCAAGCAAAGCTCGCCCCCGACCCACGGTGAGCTCGTCCCCCCGACCAACTACTCTCTCCCTCTCTCAGATCTAGCGCGCGGCGGCGGCGGACCCTAACCACGGGGCCGGCGCCGGAGTTGGCAAACAAGAACAGATTTTTAGGGCCTAAGGGCCGATTTCATTATAATTAGGCCACAAACGGCCGATTACATTGGGGGGGGGGAGGCCATAAGGCCATTACATTGGAGGGGGAGGGTCGCCGGTGCCGGTGCCGCCTAGTCGTCGAGGATGTAGAAGGGCGGCGGGGTCCAGAGATGCTCCGGTGGCGCCTGCTGCTGCGGTGGCGCCTCCTGCTGCTCCGGTGGCGCCTCCTGCTCCTGCTCCGGTGGCACCTCCCAGCTCCCGCCGGTAAAGACCCAGGACTGGCCAACGAGGCCGGTAGGCAGAGGAGGCGGCGGCGGAAGGTCCTGCTCCTGCTCGCGTTCCATGGCGTAGTGCCACGGCTCGACCTCGTCCGGGTCGTACTCTGCTGCTGCAGTGGCGGCGGCGGCATCAGGGCGGCGGCCGCGGCCGCGGTCCTCACCTTCTCCCACCTCTTGATCTCGTCCTCGACGAGGCTGAGGTTGGAGGCCTCGTACGCGGCCACCATCTCCGGGTCGTCCTCATCCTCGGGGACCTCCTCCTCGAACCACAGCGCGTCGGGCAGCGCTGGGTAGGCGGATTGGACGGCGCGGGGCGCCGGGGCGAAGTAGGAGTGGCGGCGGTCCTCGTGCTCGTCCTTGAGCCACTGCTCCCAGTGAGGGGAGTCCGCCGCGTAGGGGGGTCGTTGCGGAGCGCCGGAGGGAGGAGGCGGCGCCGGCGCGCGATCTCCCTGTCCAGTTGCCTCCCAGGGAGCGGGACCGCCGGCACCGGAATCCTCTGCGGGTTCAGGTGCCAGCCCTCGGGGAGGTGGACGTCGTTCCACTCCAGCGTGGCGGCGTTGTCCCAGTGCCACTGGCACTCCGGCTCCGGCACGTAGCGCCGGCGCCGGATCCTCCTCCCTCCAGCGGTGGTGGTGGTGGTTCGTGCGGCGCGTCGGGTGCGTGGGCGACCCGCACCGGTGGCGCGGTCCTCCGCACGCCCTGCGGAACGACGCCCAAGGCCGCCGGCGGTGGAGGCGGTGGAGAAGCGCGGCGACGGTTGGAGGACTCGCCGGTCTCGTTCTTCGGGGACTTCCCGAACCAGCGCGACATGGCGGCGAGGGCACTGGACGGGCGGAGGGGAACCGTGGGAGCGGAGCGGAGTGGAGTGTCCACATCCGCACGGGCGCGTCCCTTTTTAAAGACCAGGACCGTCGGGAGGGGAAC
Organism: Poa pratensis; assembly: GCA_947311845.1. Lineage (NCBI taxonomy): Eukaryota > Viridiplantae > Streptophyta > Magnoliopsida > Poales > Poaceae > Poa > Poa pratensis. The sequence goes on along the minus strand of CAMZMU010000089.1, from coordinate 39,796,329 downwards.
CGTCGGGTGGGCCAGCGCCCGAGTCGCTGGCAAGTGGGCCAGGAGCATTGACTCCGGGTGGGCGGGGGCTGTTGGTGCTCCGCATTGACCACGGGGGGTGAAGGCGAGGCGGCCGGGTGGGAACACGAGGCGGGGAGGTGAAGACGAGGCGGGGCGGGAACACGAGGCAGGGCGGCGGGGTCAGAACTGGGTCGCTGGCAGGTGGGCCAGCATTGACCACGCGTGGCCAGTGGGCGGTCACACGTGGCGGTGGGGCGGGTAGGCGCTGGCAGGTGGGCCAGCGATGACCACGGTGGCCACCTTTGACCAGGTTCTGGCCCAAATTTGGGCTGGGCTGGGATTGGGACAGCCTATGTTTTTTTTGAAAGATTTTTTTCTTTAGATGCAATATTAAATTGTTTTTGTTGCATATTTGTATAGTTCCCTCCTTTGAATTATTGTACTAATGCTATTATTGTTTTATCTTTTTTTTGTATTAGTTAAACAATGGATGTCGATGCTCCCTTCGTAACGAGAGAAGGGGAAGAAGAGATACTTTCCTACATTTTGGAACCCGGTGAATTTCGGCATCCCGCGGAAGGAGCTGAAGATGAGGACTCGGAAATTGGTGGACCCACGCCGTCTGGCGAGGTATATTAAGCCTATGTTGAGCAGATGCAATAACTGATTTGTGCATATATATGTATTCACACATGTTTCATATTTTTAGACCTCCGCATCGAACCAATCCACTAAACGAGGCCATGCCCAAGGGATGGGCAAAGATGAGCATCTCACAATTGACGAGGTGAATGCAACTACTGGCCAACCACTGGCACCCGTGCCGAACGCAGTTAAGTTTGTGCATCAATGCGGAGTCACTGTCAGGGACAACGTTTATATCAGCACTCAGGAATGGATTAAGCCAAAGTTAGAGGGAGTTAGTTACGTCGACAAGAGAACCAAAGATGTGCTTTGGAACAAGCTCATTGCACATTTCACCCTACCGGTCTTGGAAGATGAGGTGAAGACAAAAAAAATGACGGACAAAGTCAAGCATTTCGCTCTTAAGAAGATGGCTCAACAATTCAATAACTACAAGAACAAATTATTCCGTGAGTGGGAAGAAGATGGGAAACTTCCGGATTTCACCGGCACACGAGAGAGGCAGCGGCCTCACTGGCCTGCATTTCTGGAGTACAAGAAATCAGAACGAGCTAAGAAAAGGTCGCAAACGAATAAGAATAATGCAGCGAAAAAGAAGTATCACCATAAGATGGGGCCAGGTGGCTACCGAGTTGCCGAGCCTAAGTGGGAAAAAATTGAGTCCGAGTTGCGTGCAAAAGGGCTCACCCCGGTCACAGAGGAATGGGACAGAAGGATAAGGAATTGGCTACTTGCGCATGGAGGGGAGTATGACATGGAAACAGGGGAGTTAATAATTGATGAAAGCAAAGTAGTCAACGGAGCCCAAAAAAAATTATTGACTTAATTGCCAAGTCTAAAGAGGGAAAGTTTATTTCCGACAGAGAGAAGGACGAGCTGTCAGAGGCCCTCGGGACCAAAGAAAAAGGAGGATCAACACGAGGCTTAGGAGAAGTGCCGTGGATTGAAGGGTTTCCCGAGGACCGTGCCTCTTATAGAAGCCGATTGAGAGCAAAGAGGAGGAAGGAGCAGCAGGAATCAGACCGGTTGATGATCTTAGAAAGAAATCATGACCAGATGGTTGCTCTCTATAAGGAGCAGCAGAAGCAAATAGATCAAATGCGCGAGCAAGGGGCGCCAACTCTTCAGCTGGAACAAGCGAGTCAAGGCGGCCCATCGCATCGCAGAAGCAGCGTGGCTTCCTCGGTTATGGTCGGTGATGATGAGACAAGTTACCCCGTGGATTATATCACGGAGAAAACAACTTGTGAGCTGCATGTCCCAGTATTTAACTTATCCATGAAGGCGGCGGACGGCTATGCATTCTCCATTGACTCTACAGCATCGTGGCTTGGCAATGCCATTCCAGATGGATTTGCTCGTGTCGGCGTGGATCAAGTTGTACAAGGATATGAATCACTGAACCTTGAGTTCCCAAGAGCTGATGATGAGTCGGTGCTAGGGGACGTCGTGGGTGGTCTAATTCTATGGCGGAAGAAATACATCAAGTTTGAAGGCTGGGCGCCAAGGCCACCATCGTCTCCGCCAATTCACGATTCACCACCTGATGACGATGAAGGGGACGACAACCATCAGTCGCCTCTGCATCAGTCGTCTCCGCCGCCGCGTGCGCCGACTCCACCGCCGCGTGAGCCGACTCCACCGCCGCATGAGCCGACTCCACCGCCGCATGAGCCGACTCCGCCGCCGCATGAGCCGACTCCTGAGCCCCGACATAGGAAGGGCGCCACTTCGTCGTCCATGGGATTCGGGCGAGACCCCCGACGTTCGCCCCTCCCAAAAGTACCCAAAAGCCTTGACGACCTCAGAGCTTGCGACATGACTAAAGAGCAATTGGATGCGTGGGTGGATGCAGACACAAAAAGACAGCTTGCACGGAAAAAGCCCGAGGAAAAGCAAACATTTACTGCAAAGGAAAACAAGTGGGCTATTGGATTCATCACGGAACCATCGCAATATGAGAAAAATAAGCCAGATAACTATTTACGAGCTCTGAGTAAAAGTAGTAGCTCTCCCAAGACGAGAAGTAGTAGTGCCAGAGGGAAAAGAGACGTTGCCCAGCTCGGACAACAGGCAAACCAGTCGATAGCCCCGCTCGTAGTTATACCCAGTGGTCATGGCTCCGTGACGGACCTAATTCCTACTTTATCCTTGAAGAAGGACTTTGCTGCAGATGCTGGTATTACTCTTGCTCAACTGGACAACGAAAATCTCTTTCCGTCTGATGTAGATGATTCATGGAAATGGAAATGGGGGAGGTCCCTGCTGCGAGGTGATCAGATAAAGTGTCTACCGACATGTATGCGACAACTCCATAGTTGGTACATGAAAACCACAAAGGAATTTGATGACTTTTTGATCTGTGTGAAAGTTACAAAAAATCATTTCGCGGGTGAAGACATGTTCACAATTCAGCTCGAAGAACTCTGGTACTTATACAACCTTGACTCCCTCGACTTGGCTCTCGTCGGTGCCTACTGTCTGTAAGTGATTCAATTCATTTATTTCCAAAAAAGATAAAGTCTTTAGCTCTCAGCTCGTTCATTGCCATCGCTAATTATGCTCACTACGGTATTATGCAGAATGAAGAGTGATGAATGTGGTAGAAAGGGCATCTATGGCTTTGGGTTCGTTAACCCAGTACGAGTTAATGCAAGGACACTAAAAAACCACGTGAAGGACACGGAGAAGAACTTGCTAAATGCCCTAATGAAGCAACATTTCAACACGGAGATAATGTTTCCTTACTTCTTCAGGTAAGAGAGTGTTACTCGCTTGTACAAATTAAGTGTAACTGATGAGTTACTGACGTGTATATAATCATGCGCAGCGATCATTACATTCTGCTAGTCATTGAAGTTGATAGATCAAGAGTTCAAGTCTACGACTCATTGGACTGGCCTGAGGAGAGGTACCAAAGCATTCTAGATACGCTCCAAAGGTAATTTCAAACATTATCGCACTATATCAGTCTCTCTTATTGATTTCAGAGATATCAAGCAACTAATAACTCATTTATTCTTTTTTTTGCCGGCAGGGTTTGGAAACAATTCAAAGCGAGGACAAAGGGTTCAGGTTCATTTGAAGAACAGCTGACTTTTGTTCACCCACAGGTAGGTAGTACGGTCTAGCTAGGTTCGCGCATCTCTTTATTTATGTTTTCAATACCACTATATGTTGACTATGATTTGATTGAATTCTATTCTCGTAAAGTGGATCGAGAGGCAACCACAGGGGACCAATTTCTGTGGATATTTCGTTTGCGAGTGGATTCGTCGTTCGGTCACTGAGCGGGACCCAAAGAAATTTTTAGACGTACGTGAACAATCATATTCATCAATTGATCTCCAGTGTCATTCATAATTTTTGATAGTCATGATTAATATTCGTATTGATCTCCTTCTTTTATAGGCAGAGCCATTGCGCGAGAGTATGCCACTAAAGAAGCGCTTTCAAGCACTAGCAGAGGAACTTGCGGGGTTTCTGCTCAGCGAAGTCATACCTACAAAAGGAAATACAATGGAGAATAGCGGTGAAGTCCCGGTTATGATCTCCCGTGTAACCGAATAGACGGGCTCTAGTCCCGGTTATGATCTCCACACACGTGTAATCGAATAGACGGGCTCTAGTCCCGGTTATGAGCACCTCCATGTAACCGGATAGACGTGAACATATTTTTATTTATGAACATTTTGATATGTTATATGTAGTTTCTGTTTTTAATTAATTAAACGCATATTTTTTTGCACCATTTCAATATTAAATTGGGAGGAAAAACAAAAAATTACAGGCTGCCACGTGTGAGGTCCTTGGTCCCGGGTCGTATGACCAATCGGGACTAGAGGTCCTCCACCACGCCCGCGCCTCGGCGGCCACGTGGGAGCCTGTTGTTCCGGGTCGTAACGGACCCGGTACTAGAGGGGGGCCTCTAGTGTCGCCTTGCTAGTCCCGGGTGGACACCCGGTACTAGAGGCCCTTACGACCCGGGACCAGTGGCCCTGTTTCCACTAGTGGATGTAGGAATTTGTCATTTTCCACATAGCCCGAAATATATTAATATTTTACATTGATTTTTCGCTCACCGGTAGAAATAATCTTAGTCTACAACTAGAATTTTCTCCACATTTTTCTGAGACTAAGAAATGTCCTATCTAATTTTGTTAAAAAAAGAGCTCCACGGAGCCCACCCTCGAAATCCCGTCCTCCAAAGGGTGCATGCTAATTTGCTTTCTTCCCTGGCCACTACTATTTTCAAACATGCTAGCCGTCCGCTCAAACTCTTAACTAAAATTTAGACAGTAAATAATTTGAATTAAATTACGCAACTATACTTCAAAATCCGAGCTAAATTTAAAGAGCTTCCATCCAGAATTAAGAGGTTTCAAATGTGCAGTGCACCATTTTGGTTTTGAAGTAATTTCAAATAACTTTCTACTACATTACATAGCTGCCGGCTAAAATGTTTTCCTTAATTAAACTATGATTCATTATAATTATTATCATCATCTATTAAACACAACATATTGAATAGTTTCCTGCCACTACGTTAATCCACATCATTCAAATTGTTCCAAATATTGGATGTGTAATTTGTGTCAAAGATTTCACGAGAGATTACTAGCAATATGATGTTATGTTGAAGTTGTGTAGAATATGTGCGTATGCTACAATTGGAATTGGATTATGCGGCAGGTATAGTGTTGTGGTCGAACACTTGTAATCGGGGTCACATGTATAAAGGCGCCATGCATAACTACATTAGACTAGACGCAACCTGATAGGCTATACATGCGATAAGAGGAGGACGGCGTCTATCATCCTTTAAAGCGATGCCTGGGCCAACGTGGTGTTGGTGATCGTGGTGTGGTGTGACTGTCTGTACCAGCATGGCGTTGATGATCGTGGTGTGACTGTTGACCTCGGTGGGTTTGTCTTCGATGATACTATGATAGTAAATGGGGATAAGCACATGTTAAGCATACCCTGAGATGTAGCTATTGGAGCTGAACCTCGTTAACCGATATTGTCTCCCATTTACTTTCTACAATGACCTAATTGTGTGTACTAGTAGTATCAGAACAAGGTTTGTAGATTGGATTATGCATGGTTGGATAATCTAGACTTAACTGATAAGGTGATGGTTCTTCTAAAATAAAAGCGGGTTTCAATCAGAGAGGGGGCCGGAGCGGAGCGAAACGAGAGTCCGAAGTGTAACGAAGATCCAATCGGAGGGGAGCAGAACACCATTGACAAATGCCATCCCCATCCTCGGTCATTCTGTATTATGAAGTCATCTTGTTTATGCAAATGTCGCCCGTCCATTTTTCAAACTTGGCTAAAATGGAAAACATTGAACACTGTATTTATGTTCAGTGAAACATACAAATTTTTGGCAACATCACTATGCATTACATAAGGGACTGACCAATTCCTTTCATATAGATGCATTATAACACATCATGCACTAGGAATTTTCTTCCCAATTACTCCCTCTGTTCCTAAATATAAGATGTTTTAGGTGTTACACATGTTGTCTAAATGCATAATAAAGTGAGTGAACCTACACATGGAATATGTCTAGATACACTTGTGTGATGTGAATGTGGACAAAAGCTAAAATATTTTATATTTGGAAACGGAGGGAGTACATCACAATTTTTAACCATGTAGCAGGAAACAAATTTGATTTTCACCGGAAGACATACACGTTATTACATGCATGCATATATATTTCCTCCACCCTTTCACAACCATGTAAAGAAAAAACATTCATCGGCACCAACGTAGTGACGTCACCAACCAAATATATAGGTTCTGCAATGGATCTCGATCATCGGCGCACATATGTGTATGCATCGTTTGTCTGCATTGGCTTGGCTACTTGACTTGCTACCAAACGACAAGGTCAACTAGTTAACGTGTATCCCGGCCACCAGAGTTTGACTCAGCTGAACTGGACCCGTACGTTACGTACGTACGGAGTATGAGAGAGAGGTACCCCAGCTGAGCCGTATTACGACCGCGAGTAGAGTGGAGTACAGTCCCTGTAGTAGTCTGTAGAAGAAGAAGAATAATTCTCAATCATAGGTTTGGGCTTACCTGCCTCTTGGTTGTTCGAGTTAATTATCATCAACATGATCATTCTTTTCCATTTCTCTTTGTTTACTGTTGATGGCTCAGTCAGTGGGCTGCTCCAGCTAATTTAATCGTTAGTATTGACTAATTGCCACTAGAGCTGCGTTCACAGTTCACACACACACATGAGAGTGAGACTGTTGAATGGTACGTTGGATTCATTCAAAGTCTCGGTCGATCGGAGCTCCCGCGAGTCACCTTGATCCAAGTCTTCCACGCGGACACGCGCACTTTTCTTGGCTCGGACCGGTTCAGCGGCTAACTTGGGACGACGACGACGACGATGGTTCTGGCTTTGGCGGTCCCTGACCCCGAGCTTGCTCTCCAATATGTGCTGCTCCCCCATAAATAGAGCCCGCTAGCTGCATCCATGGACCAACAAGCTACACATCGACCCATAAAGAGACAGAGAGAGGGAGAAAGAAGAGAACACGCATTCCGCCGTCCTCCCACGTACGAAACGAAAGATTAGCTTGAGCTCGCTCCGGCCTCGACCACCAACACCAGGGCCAATCAATGGCGTCGTCGCCGCATTCGTTCCTGCTCCAGCTGGTGCGCTACGTGTCGTCCCTCTCGACCAATCTCATGCGGATTCGTCCCCTCGCCGCTCCCAAGCCGAGGCCGCCAGGCCCGCCGGCGGAAGGCCCCGGCGGTCATGGCGGGATCATCCACGCCGCCTCTCCCGTCCCGCGCGAGCTCATACGGGCGGCGGCGCCTCCGAGGCAGGGCGCCAGCGGGAAGACCCATCCGCCCAAGGGGCCCAAGGAGCCGGCCGAGGGCAAAGGCGGCAGCGGCGGGATCATCCATGCCGCCTCTTCTTGAACGGCATCAAGCCGTCAAGTGCATTCATTTTGAGGATGGGATGATCATAGAAGATGGCTGAAGAACTAAGAAGACCGAGCCAAATCGAGATTCGTAAATGTTACAACTGCAGGTGCATTTTCTGTTCGTCGTAGGTACAGTTCGAGATGTATGCGATGCATGTCCAATGTACGTACGTGAGAGCGCACTGCTTGACCTTCATAGGAAAACATATACTCAATTGTTCAAATTTATATCTCTTATAAAGCAAAACCCCACTAAGTGCATTTATTATTTTTCTATCTCAACATGCAAGCTATCCACATCATCCATGCTATTATCCAATCAATTGTCCATGTCATTTCCACTTTTACTTATTAATATATACATCATACATTCCTCCAACCATCTAATAGTTAACATTAACAATATATAATACACACACAATTCATGTCTATGAAAATTTATTATATCAACTATGACCAATTGATTTTCGAATATTCATTTAATGTGTCATACCTTTTGTATCATTTTATTTACATGATATAGTTTCTAAAGTGATACCCGCCGCAACGCGCGGGGTTTCTTCTAGTTATAAACACACGCAATTCATGTCTATGAAAATTTAGTATATCGAGTATGACCAATTGATTTTCGTATATTCATTTAATGTGTCATACCTTTTGTATCATTTTATTTACATGATATAGTTTCTAAAGTGATACCCGCTGCAACGCGCGGGGTTTCTTCTAGTTATAACAAGTTGGGGAAGTCAACTTTCATAAGAAAATATATAAAAGAAATGAATGCATGATAAGGGTCGATGCCGGCATTCCATTTCCATTTTATGGGCAATGGCAGAAGCTTTAAGCAACGATACACAAAGTTTTGTCAAGTTGATTTTTTTTTGAAAACAATAGGGGATGATCTGTCCACTGAATGTATTTCATTATCTAAAAAAGAATACATAGAGGGGACAGTCCTGAGCGGCAAGGTCACCCATTTTTAGAAGTGACGGACCAATCAAGGAAGTAGATGGGGGGACACCCATAAGCATTCGGTCACTAATTCCGAGGCACTAGGCTATCACACTAGGCAACAAGGGGGCGGTGTCGACTTGACAGGGGCACGTACAACCCACAGCCACAGGTGGTCGACCAACAGATACACCATCTAGGCGAGCGGCACACAGTCCACGTCAAACACCATACGGCTGCGCGTCTTCTAGATCGACCAAAGGAGGGGCCTTCTTTTTGGTTTTTTCGCGGGGTGTCAAGCTAACCTTCAGAGTTGGGGTGGGCCGGGCCTGTCACCCCCGACAGCTCTCTAGGATCTCCAGACTGGCCCCACAGATTAACACAAAAAGAATACATAGAGGGGACCGTCCTGAGCGGCAAGGTCACCCATTTTTAGAAGTGACGGACCAATCAAGGAAGTAGATGGGGGGGGGGGGGGGACACCCATAAGCATTCGGTCACTAATTCCGAGGCACTAGGCTATCACACTAGGCAACAAGGGGGCGGTGTCGACTTGACAGGGGCACGTACAACCCACAGCCACAGGTGGTCGACCAACAGATACACCATCTAGGCGAGCGGCACACAGTCCACGTCAAACACCATACGGTTGCGCGTCTTCTAGATCGACCAAAGGAGGGGCCTTCTTTTTGGTTTTTTCGCGGGGTGTCAAGCTAACCTTCAGAGTTGGGGTGGGCCGGGCGTGTCACCCCCGGCAGCTCTCTAGGATCTCCAGACTGGCCCCACAGATTAACACCGGTCTTTTCTGCAAACTTTATCCTCACTCGTGCGCACACGGGAACGAGTTCCCGGTCGGTCACCCATCTTCAGATCGCTCCGGGCCAAGCACGCTTAACCTCGGAGTTCCTTCTAGATGAGCTTCCGGAAAAGAAGTTGCAACTTGTTGATATGAGTATCCCATCAATCCTATTAAGCCCTGAGCCAGGATCTCACATCCTTTCCCCCTTAGAAGACCGACGCCCTCGTCGGTCAGCCCCCAGTCCAGCAACTTCCCCATCCGTCCATGCGTTCAGTGTCGGCACATGTCCACATGTCCGTGAACTGACATGCACACGCCCGAGTTACCGCGAGGGTCGGCTCTGATACCTAATGTAACACCCCGGCCCACCCCCGGGCCGGCCCTGTCACCCCCGACAGCTCTCTAGAATCTCTAGACTGGCCCCACAGGTCAACACTGTTATTTTCTGCGCACACCCGGGAACGAGTTCCCGACCGGTCACCCATCCTCAAATCGCTCCGAGCCAAGCACGCTTAACCTCGGAGTTTCTTCCAGATGAGCTTCTGCAAAAGAAGTTGCAACTTGTATGTTATAATCCGCATGCGTGTTCGCCTTGGCGCCATGCATGGGACATGGGTGACCTGAACTCGATCTGTTCTATTATCCTTTGTAATGGGACCCCGCTCCTATGTGGTGATGGGTTCCTTTAGTAAGAAGCTGACGTTTACTCCGTTCTCGGTAAGTAGTACGAGATATGTCCGCGCATCTCTTTACTTCTAGTTTCAATACAATTATGATGCTAGATTATTATTTTGATTGAATTCTATTCTCGTAAAGTGCGCGAGGCAGCCACCGGGGATGAATCTATGTGGATACTACGTTTGCGAGTTCATTCGCACGTTTACCACTGAGCACAATGATTATATACTCGACGTAAGCAATACATTCACAACATTATTTTATTACCGTCACTTTTTGTTATCATGATTGATGTTCATATTGATCTCCTTTTCTTATATAGTTCGAGAGAATGCGGGATCAGCTCCTACCAGAGCAACGCGTACTAGGAATTGCAGAGGAACTGGCGGGATTTTTGTTGAAAGAGATGGTAGACGACACCGGAAAATTTAGTATGAATAGGCGCTACTGATGATCCTGGCCGTGTAATCGAATAGACGGGTTCTAGTACCGGTAATTGTGATCTCCATGTAACTATCAAAATTGTATATATTTGTATGCTCGATCGTAAGACAAGTTATCTTATATATGCACGAACATGTACGGTATGTGGGTAGCGTAGAAATACGAAAACTATTTTGAAGAAAGAAATAAATAAAAGAAAACAAAATGAATTTGCACAGATCATTAGTCGTGGCCCGTTACACGAGCCGGGACTAAAGGGGTGCCCCCAGCGCGGTCCGCGGCGGCCACGTGGAGGGTCTTTGGTCCCGGCTGGTAACAGGGCCGGAACTAAAGGTTGGGCCTTTAGTCCCGCTTGGCCTGTCCCGGTTGGCCAACCGGGACTAAATCCCCTCACGGGTCGGGACAATAGGCCCTGTCTCCACTAGTGTCGTGATATAGTGGTGTCTATCAGTCTATGTATGTATAGTTATGGTGACATGGGTTAATAAAACGGCCATATGCATCACTTCGATGCAGAGGCTGGGATATTTTCCTTTAAAAAAAAAACTATGGTGACATGGTGTGTGGTTTACGTGCTTCATGACCTTAATTAATCTGGATAGACAGAAGTAAGTTGAATTTCGCTTGCAGAAACGAATCCGCGTCAATACAACACTGTGCATGTTCTTCCTTGTCCGATAAATTCCCTGAAAAATGTAAGGGTTTTGGAGGTACGAATGCACAATCAAAGGGGGCCGGCCGGAAAGTGCTTTCGGAGCACGGGCTAGCTCCATAAAGCTTGTTTGTCGAATATTTTCGAAACGACACTTTAAAGTGTCATAATATCATGAAAAAATTGTAAACGTTGACAATGCCATATTTCACCATCCTGCAACCATCCTGCAAATTTTCAACTGGAAATAGTTTGTATTGCGACCTACACAAAAATGACAAATCCGGACAAACCTGAAAAATGTCGAATTTTACACTGTTCATACCTCAGATTTAGGAATTTGTCATTTTCCACATAGCCCAAAATAAATTAATATTTTACATTCATTTTTCGCTCACTGGTAGAAATAATCATAGTCTACAACTAGAATTTTCTCCACATTTTTTCTGAGACTAAGAAATGTCCTATCTAATTTTGTTAAAAAAAGAACTCCCCTGAGCCGACCCTCCAAATCCCGTCCTCCAAATGGAGCATGCTAATTTGCTTTCTTCCCTGGCCACTACTATTTTCAAACATGCTAGCCGTCCGCTCAAACTCTTAACTAAAATTTAGACAGTAAATAATTTGAATTAAATTATGCAACTATACTTCAAAATCTGAGCAAAATTTAAAGAGCTTCCATCCAAAATTAAGAGGTTTCAAATGTGCAGTGCACCATTTCGGTTTTGAAGTAATTTCAAATAACTTTCTACTACATTACATAGCTGCCGGCTACTGCAAAAGTTCATCGACTAATGGCCTTAGGTACACATCAATGTCGTTGCCGGGTTGCTTCGGGTCTTGGATGAGCATTGGCATCATAATGAACTTCCGCTTCATGCACAACCAAGGAGGAAGGTTGTAGATACATAGAGTCACGGGCCAGGTGCTGTGACTACAGCTCTGCTCCCCAAAAGGATTCATGCCATCTGTACTTAGACCAAACCATAAGTTCCTTGCGTCACCTGCAAAGTCCCCGAATTCTCTCTCGATTTTTCTCCACTGCCGACCATCAGCGGGGTGCCTCAACTTGTCGTCTTTCTTACGGTCTTCCATGTGCCATCGCAACAACTTGGCATGCTCTTTGTTTCTGAACAGACGTTTCAACCGTGGTATTATAGGAGCATACCACATCAACTTGGCAGGAACCCTCTTCCTGGGTGGCTCGCCCTCAATATCACCAGGGTCATCTTTTCTGATCTTATACCGCAATGCAGTGCATACCGGACATTTATCCATATTCTCGTACTTCTCACCGCGGTAGAGGATGCCGTCATTAGGTCATGCATGTATCTTCTGCACGTCTAATCCTAGAGGGCAGACAAGCTTCTTTGCTTCGTACGTGCTGGCGGGCAATTCGTTCTTTCTTGGAAGCATCTTCTTCATTAGTACCAGCAACTTTTCAAATGACGAGTCAGTCACACCGGTCTCTGCCTTCCACTTCAGCAATTCCAGTGTGCTACCCAGCTTCTTCTGGCCATCTTCACAAGTTGGGTACAACAATTTGTTGTGGTTCTGTAACATCTGCTCGAACTGCAACCTCTCCTTTTCTGTCTCGCAGCCTCGCCTTGCATCAGAAATGACCCGACCAAGATCATCAGCGGGCTCATCTGGTGCCTGTTCTTCACCCTCTTCTTCTTCATTGTCTTCCATTTCGGTATCAGCGTATTCAGGGAATATAGATCGGTAGTTGTCATCATCGTTCTCTTCTTCATCGCCGTCTTCCATCATAACCCCTCTTTCTCCGTGCTTGGTCCAAACATTATAGCCGGACATGAAACCGGACCGAAGCAGGTGGCTCTGAATGACTCTTGAGGAACTGTGATCCTTCTCATTCCGACATTCAATGCATGGACAAAACATAAAGCCACCCCCATGCTTGTTCGCCTCGGCCGCATCGCGAAAAGAATGCACGCCTGCTCTGTAAGCGGCCGTGCGTCGGTCACCGTACATCCATGGATGGCTCATCTGCATCATACAACTATATATCAAACGCAATGACGATGCTAAAATTAGTACCGCACGGTGACCGACTAGAAAATAGCTGCTAACCTTTTAGGACAAGTGGAAATAAAGAGGTGAAAGCTTAAGTGTGGCTCGGGCACCTCATATCATGTTTATATTGTGTGAACTCAAATGGCATCACTCTAACAGGCATTTCATCGAACACCTTGAGTGCAGATGAAGGAGAAAAAAATAGCACTAGCCCACACCACCTCCACCAGGAAAAAAACAAAGAGTGAGTGGAGAGGGTGCTGCCATATATATACGGGTGCCAGCCCTTTTGTCCCGGTTTGAGATACAAACCGGGACTAAGGGGGGGGGGGGGGACCTGGCCGCTGCGGGCCGCGGACCCCTTTAGTCCCGGTTTGTATCTCAAACCGGGACAAAAGGGTCCTCACGGGCCGGGACAAAATGGGGGAGGGGCGCCTGGGCTATTTCGGGCGACGTGGGCTGGCCTTTTGTCGCGGTTTGTAAGTGGGCCGGACAAAAGGGCTTGGACGAAAGGCCCTGTCTCTACTAGTGATCCAAAATTAAGAGGTTTCAAATGTGCAGTGCACCATTTCGGTTTTGAATTAATTTCAAATAACTTTCTACTACATTACATAGCTGCCGGCTAAAATGTTTTCCTTAATTAAGCTACGATTCATTATAATTATAATTATAATTATTACTATTATCATCATCTATTAAACACAACATATTGAATAGTTTCCTGCCACTACGTTAATCCACATCATTCATATTGTTCTAAATATTGGATGTATAATTTGTGGCAAAGATTTCACGAGAGATTACTAGCAATATGATGTTATGTTGAAGTTGTGTAGAATATGTGCGTATGCTACAATTGGAATTGGATTATGCGGCAGGTATAGTGTTGTGGTCGAACACTTGTAATCGGGGTCACATGTATAAAGGCGCCATGCATAACTAAATTAGACTAGACGCAACCTGATAGGCTAGACATGCGATAAGAGGAGGACGGCGTCTATCATCCTTTAAAGCAATGCCTGGGCCAACGTGGCGTTGGTGATCGTGGTGTGGTGTGACTGTCTGTACCAACATGGCGTTGATGATCGTGGTGTGACTGTTGATCTCGGTGGGTTTGTCTTCGATGATACTATGATAGTAAATGGGGATAAGCACATGTTAAGCATGCCCTGAGATGTAGCTATTGCAGCTGAACCTCGTTAACCGATATTGTCTCCCATTTACTTTCTACAATGACCTAATTGTGTGTACAAGTAGTATCAGAACAAGGATTGTAGATTGGATTATTTATGGTTGGATAATCGAGACTTAACTGATAAGGTGATGGTTCTTCTAAAATAAAGGCGGGTTTCAATCAGAGAGGGGGCCAGAGCGGAACGAAACGAGAGTCCGAAGTGTAACGACGAGGATCCAATCGGAGGGGGAGCAGAACACCATTTGTTTATGCAAATGTCGCCCGTCCATTTTTCAAACTTGGCTAAAATGGAAAACATTGAACACTGTATTTATGTTCAGTGAAACATACAAATTTTTGGCAACATCACTATGCATTACATAAGGGACTGACCAATTCCTTTCATATAGATGCATTATACACATCATGCACTAGGAATTTTCTTCCCAATTACTCCCTCCGTTCCTAAATATAAGATGTTTTAGGTGTTACACATGTTGTCTAAATGCGTAATAAAGTGAGTGAACCTACACATGGAATATGTCTAGATACACTTGTGTGATGTGAATGTGGACAAAAGCTAACATATTTTATATTTGGAAACGGAGGGAGTACATCACAATTTTTAACCATGTAGCAGGAAACAAATTTGATTTTCACCGGAAGACATACACGTTATTACATGCATGCATATATATTTCCTCCACCCTTTCACAACCATGTAAAGAAAAAACATTCATCGGCACCAACGTAGTGACGTCACCAACCAAATATATAGGTTCTGCAATGGATCTCGATCATCGGCGCACATATGTGTATGCATCGTTTGTCTGCATTGGCTTGGCTACTTGACTTGCTACCAAACGACAAGGTCAACTAGTTAACGTGTATCCCGGCCACCAGAGTTTGACTCAGCTGAACTGGACCCGTACGTTACGTACGTACGGAGTATGAGAGAGAGGTACCCCAGCTGAGCCGTATTACGACCGCGAGTAGAGTGGAGTACAGTCCCTGTAGTAGTCTGTAGAAGAAGAAGAATAATTCTCAATCATAGGTTTGGGCTTACCTGCCTCTTGGTTGTTCGAGTTAATTATCATCAACATGATCATTCTTTTCCATTTCTCTTTGTTTACTGTTGATGCCTCAGTCAGTGGGCTGCTCCAGCTAATTTAATCGTTAGTATTGACTAATTGCCACTAGAGCTGCGTTCACAGTTCACACACACACATGAGAGTGAGACTGTTGAATGGTACGTTGGATTCATTCAAAGTCTCGGTCGATCGGAGCTCCCGCGAGTCACCTTGATCCAAGTCTTCCACGCGGACACGCGCACTTTTCTTGGCTCGGACCGGTTCAGCAGCTAACTTGGGACGACGACGACGACGATGGTTCTGGCTTTGGCGGTCCCTGACCCCGAGCTTGCTCTCCATGATGTGCTGCTCCCCCATAAATAGAGCCCGCTAGCTGCATCCATGGACCAACAAGCTACACATCGACCCATAAAGAGACAGAGAGAGGGAGAAAGAAGAGAACACGCATTCCGCCGTCCTCCCACGTACGAAACGAAAGATTAGCTTGAGCTCGCTCCGGCCTCGACCACCAACACCAGGGCCAATCAATGGCGTCGTCGCCGCATTCGTTCCTGCTCCAGCTGGTGCGCTACGTGTCGTCCCTCCCGACCAATCTCATGCGGATCCGTCCCCTCGCCGATCCCAACCCGAAGCCGCCAGGCCCGCCGGCGGAAGGCCCCGGCGGTCATGGCGGGATCATCCACGTCCACGCCGCCTCTCCCATCCCGCGCGAGCTCATGCGGGCGGCGGCGCCTCCGAGGCAGGGCGCCAGCGGGAAGACCCATCCGCCCAAGGGGCCCAAGGAGCCGGCCGAGAGCAAAGGCGGCAGCGGCGGGATCATCCATGCCGCCTCTTCTTGAACGGCATCAAGCCGTCAAGTGCATTCATTTTGAGGATGGGATGATCATAGAAGATGGCTGAAGAACTAAGAAGACCGAGCCAAATCGAGATTCGTAAATGTTACAACTGCAGGTGCATTTTCTGTTCGTCGTAGGTACAGTTCAAGATGTATGCGATGCATGTCCAATGTACGTACGTGAGAGCGCACTGCTTGAGCTTCATAGGAAAACATATACTCAATTGTTCAAATATGTTATAATCCGCAGGCGTGTTCGCCTTGGCGCCATGCATGGGACGTGGGTGACCTGAACTCGATCTGTTCTGTTATCCTTTGTAATGGGACCCCGCTCCTACGGATGCTTATGAAAAAGAAAAAAAATAACAGGCGTGTTCACCCCCATTGCTAATAGCTCCATTGAGTTTCGGCTCCTTGTGTTTTACTTTTATCTTGAATAAGTTTGGTAAAATAGAAGTTGAAAATGCCACAAACTTTTAAACCCCAACTTTCCAACTTGTGAACCATTTTCACGGTTGTATTTCTCCCTGTGTTGCGGTGACATCTTCAACACTATGGACCAGATTTAATTTGTTACATAGCGAGCATGCATATCGAAAACCTATTTTAGAGCCCTAGCGACATGGAGCTTGTTTTTTTTGAAATTTCGAAATCGACATTTTGAAGTTTCCAAAAATCGCGAAACAATTACCAGCTGTAGATATTGTCGAGATCTAGTGTCGTGCAAATTTTTAGTCCAAAAAGCGTTGTATTTTGGGCTGCACAAAAAAGACAAACGGGTAGATCTGGGTGGTGAGGAGTACACAGTTTTAAAATTTTGAAATTTCCTCCGATTTGTCTTTTTTGTACAGCCCAAAGTACAACGACTTTGGAGCTAAAATTTTGCACGATTGTAGATATCAACAATATCTACATCCAGGAATTTTTTCGCGATTTTTGGAAACGTAAAAATGTCGATTTAGATTTTTCAAAAAAGGAGCTCCATGTAGTTCGGGTTCCAAAAATCCACTCTCGCATGCATCTGTACATATTTCATCATTCGTATGACCTATATGCGGGCCAAAGGAGTCGTTACCCGGTGGTGACTGCTACACGTGAAAATCAAAAAACTGAATCGAAGTTGAAAGTTCAGCACAAAATGAACCCTTTTAGATCCAACCATTTTGCCTGGCACCGTGGGGGTAAGAGCAACTCTAGCAGATACCAGATAATTTCATACCAGATGAAACTTATCCGGTTGAGCGGAAAAACGTTTTCCGGTACCTCGCGTCCCGCGGCAGAATAGATGCGGTAAACTCGTACCGGATACGACTTTACCGCATCTGTTATGCACAGTGTACCGGTACCGGATTTTTTTTCCAGAGTTTATCAAATTCATCTCATTTGACATTGTTTAATCACCAAATCAAATAAAAGTTTTAACATGTCTCGTCACCGAATTAGGTCTATTACATCAAACTACTACACAACCAAAATCATGCGCAACTAGATAGCAATAAATTTGTCCAAAAGAATGCGCAATCAATCAACTTGATGATCAATCAAGGATCAACATGCAACACATCCGAAACTTGAGAAAAACCACCACCACCGACTCCAACATCACCACCTCCAACATCACCACCATCACCACCACCACTACCATCATTGGCTGAAGCACCATCACCACCACCACCACCACCACCACCATAAGATGCTGGAGTACCATACCCAACCATGAGATCATGAAGCTCTTGTCTCCTCCAAAACATGATCTCCGCTCTTGTTAGTTCCAAAAACTCTCTTGAAATTGGCTCCATGGTGGTGGGATCGAGTATCGTCAACCGGTTCTCTTTGGCTTTCTTCTCCGGCTTGATCTTTTCCTCTTCAATGGAGATCTTGCGGTCTTCAAAGGAGCATCTTGTCACCCACTTCTTCTCTTTTCCCTCAATTTTCTTTTCGGCCAATGCCACCTTCACCTCCAAGTGTTTGGTCATCATTGCTTCCTTGGACTTCATCATCGAAGCAATTTGGTCTCTCAAAGATGTAGCCTCGGCCGACCTCTTTGCTTGCTCTTTCTCCATCTTATTTCCATCCGGCTTGTCCTTGTTTCTTTCTCCTCTTGGTGCATCATCGCTATCTTCAGCATCTTCCACCTTGAATGCACCTCTCTTCGGCATGCCTTTTTCATCCCTCAACATCCATTTCTCGCTATGTTCAAGAATCTTCCAACAATGTTGAAGCAAGAACAGCCGGAACTTGGAAGCCGGCATTTGCTTGAATCTTTCATGGGCAATGCGGTCCTACGTTGCAAAATCAAACATTTGTGAGCCAATTGCCGAAGTTGCAACCGGATGGAAACATGATCACCAAATGTGTGAAAGAAAACTTACATAGTCATCATTTGTGCAACCGGATGGTGGTGCATTCCTCGCTTGTTGCAAACAACCATTCCAACAGCTACATGTTTGCTTGATGTAGTCCCATCGGCCTTGGAGAGATCGCAAGGAGCGCAAAGATGGAACCGGCATGAGCTTGTGGTACTTGTCCTCGATGCGGCACCAATACCTAGCTCTTGTTTGATCATTTCCCACACCGGCATCAAGAGTCACACTCTCCCAAGCTCGGATCAACGTGGTGTCCTCCAACTCGGTGTAGTTCCCGGCCCTCTTTCCCAACTTTGGCCCACCTTCATCGAACTCGTCCTCCCCATTCTCTTGTAGGTCATCGTCGCCAAGTGCATCTCCCTCCGCCACTTCGGCCTCGGGCATGCCGCACTCAAACGCGTCAAAGTGGAGCACTCAAGAGGCCGACCGGATTTTCCTCCAACAATTGCGAGTATGTTGAATCCACGGGATAGCTACGCAATCGAAACATGCGAAAGCATAAACACATCCATCGATTTGAGCAAAAGGCGGAAGAAAGATAAGAAATTTACCCCTCCGGTGTTTGATCGAACACGTTGTGAGCGGTGGATGGGGCAACGGATGGGGCGGCTGATGGCGCAGCACATCCTCGAGGAGCACGGCCACGGGCCACCGGAGCCTTGGCCTTCTTCAGTGGCTTCGGCCCAGTGGCGTGGGACTTCGGCTTCCGCGAGTGCACCGCGGCGGGAGGAGGGTACGACACGGTGGGAGGAGGACGCAACGCCGCGGGAGGACGGGCTACCCCGAGCGTCCGCGGCCGTTTCTTCCCGGCGAGGGCCAGAATTGGTGCGGCGACGGGGACTCCGGCCACCGGCTGCGCGCGATATCGTGGCTGTGCCCTTGGGCCCAGCGGAGGGACGAACCCGGCGTGTGGAGGTTGGGAAGGATCCATCGGTGCCGAATCGGTGGCGGGGCGGCGCCGGAATGGTCGAATCGGCGGCGGGGCGTGCCAAGGTCGAACGGTTACCCGAGCTGAAACTTCCTAGGTTTTGGTGGGGTTCCGATGCTCCGGAGCCCCGCTTCGGCGAAACAGTAGACCCGCTGAAAAAAAGTCAAATTTGCCGTCTACCCCTTTGACCGGAGTCGAAAGGGGGTAGGCCGGTGGATTTTTTTGCTTGGTTGTGTTAGGTTAGGACATATGAAGACCCAAAACCAAGATCCACCCCAGCCCTTTCCAAGATTCCCTCCGTTTCGCCCGAAGTTGGAGTTTCGAGCTATAAGTCCAGGAACTCGGTATGGAGAAAGTGATGCCGGTGAAGCCGGTCACACACCGGAGTCAGATCTTGGACTTGTACAACACCCAACACACTTGTATACATATGGTATGGAACCACCAAGATTTTGGTGGGGTTCCGACGCTCGGGAGCCCTGCTTCGGCGAAACTTTAGACCCGCTGGAAAAAAAGTCAAAGTTGTCGTCTACCCCTTTGACGGAGTCGAAAGGTGGTAGTCCGGTGGAATTTTTTGCTTGGTTGTGTTAGGTTAGGACATAGGAAGACCCAAAACCAAGATCCACCCCAGCCCTTGCGAAGATTCCCTCCGTTTCGCCCGAAGTGGGAGTTTCGAGCTATAAGTCCAGGAACTCGGTATGGAGAAAGTGATGCCGGTGAAGCCGGTCACTCACCGGAGTGAGATCTTGGACATGTACAACACCCAACACACTTGTATACATATGGTATGGAAACACAAAGGTTTTGGTGGGGTTCCGACGCTCTGGAGCCCCGCTTCGGCGAAACCCTAGACCCGCTGGAAAAAAGTCAAATTTGCCGTCTACCCCTTTGACCGGAGTCGAAAGGGGGCAGGCCGGTGTATTTTTTTGCTTGGTTGTACTAGGTTAGGACATAGGAAGACCCAAAACCAAGATCCACCCTAGCGCTTGCCTAGATTCCCTCCGTTTCGCACGAAGTGGGAGTTTTTCGAGCTATAAGTCCAGGAACTCGGTATGGAGAAAGTGATGCCGGTGAAGCCGGTCTCTCACCGGAGTGAGATCTTGGACATGTACAACACCCAACACACTTGTATATATATGGTATGGAACCACCTCGGTTTTGGTGGGGTTCCGACGCTCCGGAGCCTCGCTTCGGCGAAACCCTATACCCGCTGGAAAAAAGTCAAAGTTATCGTCTACCCCATTGACCGCAGTCGAAAGGGGGTAAGCCGGTGGATTTTTTTACTTGGTTGTGTTAGGTTAGGACATAGGAAGACCCAAAACCAAGATCCACCCTAGCCCTTGCAAGATTCCCTCCGTTCGCCCGAAGTGGGAGTTTCGAGCTATAAGTCCAGGAACTCGGTATGGAGAAAGTGATGCCGGTGAAGCCGGTCACTCACCGCAGTGAGATCTTGGACATGTACAACACCCAACACACTTGTATACATATGGTATGGAACCACCTAGGTTTTGGTGGGGTTCCGACGCTCCGGAGCCCCGCTTCGGCGAAACCCTAGACCCGCTGGAAAAAAGTCAAAGTTGCCGTCTACCCCTTTGACCGGAGTCGAAAGGGGGTAGGCCGGTGGATGTTTTTGCTTGGTCATGTTAGGTTAGGACATAGGAAGACCCAAAACCAAGATCCACCCTAGCGCTTGCCTAGATTCCCTCCGTTTCGCCCGAAGTGGGAGTTTTTCGAGCTATAAGTCCAGGAACTCGGTATGGAGAAAGTGATGCCGGTGAAGCCGGTCTCTCACCGGAGTGAGATCTTGGACATGTACAACACCCAACAGACTTGTATACATATGGTATGGAACCACCTAGGTTTTGGTGGGGTTCCGACGCTCCGGAGCCTCGCTTCGGCGAAACCCTAGACCCGCTGGAAAAAAGTCAAAGTTGTCGTCTACCCCTTTGACTGGAGTCGAAAGGCGGTGGGCCGGTGGAAAAGTTTTTGCTTGGTTGTGTTAGGTGAGTACATAGGAAGACCCAAAACCAAGATCCACCCCTGCCCTTGCCAAGATTCCATCCGTTCCGCCCGAAGTGGGAGTTTTGAGTTATAAGTCCACGAACTCGGTATGGAGAAAGTGATGCCGGTGAAGCCGGTCACTCACCGGAGTGAGATCTTGGACATGTACAACACCCAACACACTTGTATACAGATTGGTTGGAACCACCTAGGTTTTGGTGGGGTTCCGACGCTCCGGAGCCCCGCTTCGGCGAAACCCTAGACCCGCTAGAAAAAAGTCAAATTTGCCGTCTACCCCTTTGACCGGAGTCGAAAGGGGGTAGGCCGGTGGATTTTTTTGCTTGGTTGTGTTAGGTTAGGACATAGGAAGACCCAAAACCAAGATCCACCCCAGCCCTTGCCAAGATTCCCTCCGTTTCGCCCGAAGTGGGAGTTTCGAGCTATAAGTCCAGGAACTCGGTATGGTGAAAGTGATGCCGGTGAAGCCGGTCACACACCGGAGTGAGATCTTGGACATGTATGATACGTCTCAAACGTATCTATAATTTTTGATGTTCCATGCTTGTTTTATACCAATTGTTACATGTTTTGCATCTACTTTATATCACTTTTATACATTTTTTTGGACTAACCTATTAACAAGATGCCGAAGTGCCAGTTCCTGTTTTCTGCTGTTTTTGTATTCCAGAAAAGCTAGTCTGGAAATATTCTCGGAATTGGACGAAACTACACGGGGGTGCCTATTATTCCAGAACACGCCTGACGGAGCGAAGGAGCAGCAGAGGAGGGCCACCAGGAGGCCACACGCACCCAGGGCGCGGTCCCCCCTTCTGCCGCGCCCTGGGGTGGTGTGGGCCCCTCGGGGTCCGCAGCCGCCGCCCTTTCGCCTACTTATTCCCCCCGACGCGAAAACCCTTAGTACCAGAGCAAATATCCACGAAAAGATCCAGAGACGCCGCCGTCGTCAACCCTAGCTCGGGAGGGTTCAGAACCTCTTCCCGGCACCCTGCCGGAGAGGGGAATCGTCACCGGAGGCTTCTACATCGCCATGCCTGCCTCCAGAGTGATGCGTGAGTAGTTCATCCTTGGACTACGGGTCCATAGCAGTAGCTAGATGGTTGTCTCTCCACTTTGTGCCATCATGTTTAGATCTTGTGAGCTGCCTTACATGATCAAGATCATATTATTGTAATGCTACATGTTGTGTTTGCTGGGATCCGATGAATATTGAATATTATGTCAAGTTGATTATCAATCTATCTTATATATTATTTAAGATCTTTCATGCTTTCCGTTACTCGTAGATGCTTTGGCCAAGTAGATGCTTGTAACTCCAAGAGAGAGTATTTATGCTAGATAGTGGGTTCATGTCTCCGTTTAACCTGGGACAGTGACAGAAAGTTCTAAGGTTGTGGATGTGCTGTTGCCACTAGGGATAACCTACCGATGCTATGTCCACGGGCATATGTGTTTGTTTACATTACGCACTTTACTTAATGCAATTATCCGTTGCTTCCAACTTAATACCAACGGGGGACTCGCATGACAACCCGGCGGTGGATTATTAGTCATAGATGCTGTTGGATAACGATCTATGTATTATGTCGTAATGCCCAATTAAATATCATAGTAGTCAACATGTCATGTATATGCATTGTCATGCGCTCACTATTCGTCAATTGCCCAGCTGTAATTTGTTCACCCAACATGTTAGTTATCTTTTATGGAGAGACACCACTAGTGAACTGTGGACCCGGTCCATTCTTTTACACTGATTAAACAACCACAAACTGCAAACTGTTCCTTTTTCATTCTCTGCAATTTAATACTCATTTTCCACACCATACGTTTAATCCTTTATTTTCAGCAAGCCAGTGAGATTGACAACCTCACTGCTTCGTTGGGCAAAGTAGTTCGATTGTGTTGTGTGCAGATTCCACGTCAACAGTCCAGACTCCCTGCGACAGCTATTTTTCTGCCGCCGTTGACAACCTTCTGAAGAGTTGCTGCTCCTACTGGTTCGATAACCTTGGTTTCTTTCTGAGGGAAAACTTGCTGCTGACTACATCATACCTTCCTCTTGGGGTCTCCCAACGAACGTGTGTTTCACGTCATCAATGTACAGCACCCAACACACTTGTATACATATGGTATGGAACCACCTAGGTTTTGGTGGGGTTCCGACGCTCCGGAGCCCTGTTTCGGCGAAACCCTAGACCCGCTGGAAAAAAAGTCAAAGTTGTTGTCTACCCCTTTGACCGGAGTCGAAAGCGGGTAGGCCGGTGGATTTTTTTTACTTGGTTGTGTTAGGCTAGGATATAGGAAGACCCAAAAC
The DNA here is from genome assembly GCA_947311845.1 of Poa pratensis. Taxonomy (NCBI): domain Eukaryota; kingdom Viridiplantae; phylum Streptophyta; class Magnoliopsida; order Poales; family Poaceae; genus Poa; species Poa pratensis. The sequence continues at coordinate 39,772,434 of CAMZMU010000089.1, read as the reverse complement.
CAAGATCCACCCCAGCCCTTGCCAAGATTCCCTCCGTTTCGCCCGAAGTGAGTGTTTCGAGCTATAAGTCCAGGAACTCGGTATGGAGAAAGTGATGCCGGTGAGCCGGTCACTCACCGAAGTGATATCTTGGACATGTACAACACCCAACACACTTGTATACATATGGTATGGAACCACCTAGGTTTTGGTGGGTTCCGACGCTCCGGAGCCCCGCTTCGGCGAAACCCTAGACCCGCTGGAAAAAGTCAAAGTTGTCGTCTACCCCTTTGACCGGAGTCGAAAGTGGGTAAGCCGGTGGATTTTTTTACATGGTTGTGCTAGGTTAGGACATAGGAAGATCCAAAACCAAGATCCACCCCAGCCCTCGCAAAGATTCCTCCGTTTCGCCCGAAGTGGGAGTTTCGAGCTATAAGTCCAGGAACTCGGTATGGAGAAAGTGATGCCGGTGAAGCCGGTCACTCACCGGAGTGAGATCTTGGACATGTACAACAACCAACACACTTGTATACATATGTTATGGAACCACCTAGGTTTTGGTGGGGTTCCGACGCTCCGGAGCCCCGCTTCGGCGAAACCCTAGACCCGCTGGAAAAAAGTCAAAGTTGTCGTCTACCCCTTTGACCGGAGTCGAAAGGGGGTAGTCCGGTAGATTTTTTTGCTTGGTTGTGTAAGGTTAGGACATAGGAAGACCCAAAACCAAGATCCACCCCTTGCCAAGATTCCCTCCGTTTCGCCCGAAGTGGGAGTTTCGAGCTATAAGTCCAGGAACTCGGCTTGGAGAAAGTGATGCCGGTGAAGCCGGTCACTCACCGGAGTGAGATCTTGGACATGTACAACACCCAACACACTTGTATACATATGGTATGGAACCACCTAGATTTTGGTGGGGTTCCGACGCTCCGGAGCCCCGCTTCGGCGAAACCCTAGACCCGCTGGAAAAAATTCAAAGTTGTCGTCTACCCCTTTGACCGGTGTCGAAAGGGGGTAAGCCGGTAGATTTTTTTACTTGGTTGTGTTAGGTTAGGACATAGGAAGACCCAAAACCAAGATCCACCCCAGCCCTTGCCAAGATTCCCTGCGTTTCGCCCAAAGTTGGAGTTTCGAGCTATAAGTCCAGGAACTCGGTATGGAGAATGTGATGCCGGTGAAGCCGGTCACACACCGGAGTGAGATCTTGGACATGTACAACACCCAACACACTTGTATACATATGGTATGGAACCACCAAGGTTTTGGTGGGGTTCCGACGCTCCGGAGCCCAGCTTCGGCGAAACCCTAGACCCGCTGGAAAAAAGTCAAAGTTGTCGTCTACCCCTTTGACGGAGTCGAAAGGGGGTAGTCCGGTGGAAATTTTTGCTTGGTTGTGTTAGGCTAGGACATAGGAAGACCCAAAACCAAGATCCACCCCTGCCCTTGCCAAGATTCCCTCCGTTTCGCCCGAAGTGGGAGTTTCGAGCGATAAGTCCAGGAACTCGGTATGGAGAAAGTGATGCCGGTGAAGCCGGTCACTCACCGGAGTGAGATCTTGGACATGTACAACACCCAACACACTTGTATACATATGGTATGCAACCACCTAGGTTTTGGTGGGGTTCCGACGCTCCGGAGCCCCGCTTCGGCGAAACCCTAGACCCGTTGGGAAAAAGTCAAAGTTGTCGTCTACCCCTTTGACCGGAGTCGAAAGGGGGTAAGCCGGTGGATTTTTTTACTTGGTTGTGTTAGGTTAGGATATAGGAAGACCCAAAATCAAGATCCACCCCAGCCCTTGCCAAGATTCCCTCCGTTTCGCCCGAAGTGGGATTTTCGAGCTATAAGTCGAGGAACTCGGTATGGAGAAAGTGATGCCGGTGAAGCCGGTCACTCACCGGAGTGAGATCTTGGACATGTACAACAACCAACACACTTGTATACATATAGTATGGAACCACCTAGGTTTTGGTTGGGTTCCGGCGCTTCGGAGCCCCCGCTTCGGCGAAACCCTAGACCCGCTGGAAAAAAGTCAAAGTTGTCGTCTACCCCTTTGACCGAAGTCGAAAGGGGGTAGGCCGGTAGAATTTTTTGCTTGGTTGTGTTAGGTTAGGACATAGGAAGACCCAAAACCAAGATCCACCCCAGCCCTTGCCAAGATTCCCTCCGTTTCGCCCGAAGTGGGAGTTTCGAGCTATAAGTCTAGGAACTCGGTATGGAGAAAGTGATGCCGGTGAAGCCGGTCACACACCGAAGTGAGATCTTGGACATGTACAACACCCAACACACTTGTATACATATGGTATGGAACCACCAAGGTTTTGGTGGGGTTCCGACGCTCCGGAGCCCAGCTTCGGCGAAACCCTAGACCCGCTGGAAAAAAGTCAAAGTTGTCGTCTACCCCTTTGACGGAGTCGAAAGGGGGTAGTCCGGTGGAATTTTTTGCTTGGTTGTGTTAGGTTAGGACATAGGAAGACCCAAAACCAAGATCCACCCCAGCCCTTGCCAAGATTCCCGCCGTTTCGCCCGAAGTGGGAGTTTCGAGCTATAAGTCCAGGAACTCGGTATGGAGAAAGTGATGCCGGTGAAGCCGGTCACTCACCGGAGTGAGATCTTGGACATGTACAACACCCAACACACTTGTATACATATGGTATGGAACCACCTAGGTTTTGGTGGGGTTCCGACGCTCCGGAGCCCCGCTTCGGCAAAACCCTAGACCCGCTGGAAAAAAAGTCAAATTTGCCGTCTACCCCTTTGACCGGAGTCGAAAGGGGGTAGGCCGGTGGATTTTTTTTGCTTAGTTGAGTTAGGTTAGGACATATGAAGACCCAAAACCAAGATCCACCCCAGCCCTTGCCAAGATTCCCTCTGTTTCGCCCGAAGTGGGAGTTTCGAGCTATAAGTCCAGGAACTCGGTATGGAGAAAGTGATGCCGGCGAAGCCGGTCACACACCGGAGTGAGATCTTGGACATGTACAACACCGAACACACTTGTATACATATGGTATGGAACCACCAAGGTTTTGGTGGGGTTCCGACGCTCCGGAGCCCTGCTTCGGCGAAACCCTAGACCCGCTGGAAAAAAAGTCAAAGTTGTCGTCTACCCCTTTGACCGGAGTCGAAAGGGGGTAGGCCGGTGGAATTTTTTGCTTGGTTGTGTTTGGTTAGGACATAGGAAGACCCAAAACCAAGATCCACCCCTTGCCAAGATTCCCTCCGTTTCGCCCGAAGTGGGAGTTTCGAGCTATAAGTCCAGGAACTCGGTATGTAGAAAGTGATGCCGGTGAAGCCGGTTACTCACCGGAGTGAGATCTTGGACATGTACAACACCCAACACACTTGTATACATATGGTATGGAACCACCTAGGTTTTGGTGGGGTTCCGACGCTCTGGAGCCCCGCTTCGGCGAAACCCTAGACCCGCTGGAAAAAAGTCAAAGTTGTCGTCTACCATTTGACCGGAGTCGAAAGGCGGTAGGCCGTGGAAAGTTTTTGCTTGGTTGTGTTAGGTTAGTACATAGGAAGACCCAAAACCAAGATCCACCCTAGCCCTTGCCAAGATTCCCCCGTTCCGCCCGAAGTGGGAGTTTCGAGTTATAAGTCCAGGAACTCGGTATGGAGAAAGTGATGCCGGTGAAGCCGGTCACTCACCGGAGTGAGATCTTGGACATGTACAACACCCAACACACTTGTATACATATGGTATGGAACCACCTAGGTTTTGGTGGTGTTCCGACGCTCCGGAGCCCCGCTTCGACGAAACCCTAGACCCGCTGGAAAAAAGTCAAAGTTGCCCTCTTCCCCTTTGACCGAAGTCGAAAGGGGGTAGGCCGGTGGATGTTTTTGCTTGGTTGTGTTAGGCTAGGACATAGGAAGACCCAAAACCAAGATCCACCCCAGCCCTTGCCAAGATTCCCTCCGTTTCGCCCGAAGTGGGAGTTTCGAGCTATAAGTCCAGGAACTCGGTGTGGAGAAAGTGATGCCGGTGAGCCGGTCACTCACCGAAGTGATATCTTGGACATGTACAACAGCCAACACACTTGTATACATATGGTATGGAACCACCTAGGTTTTGGTGGGGTTCCGACGCTCCGGAGCCCCGCTTCGGCGAAACCCTTGACCCGCTGGAAAAAAGTCAAAGTTGTCGTCTACCCCTTTGACCGGAGTCGAAAGGGGGTAAGCCGGTGGATTTTTTTTACTTGGTTTTGTTAGGTTAGGACATAGGAAGACCTGTGACACCCCTCCCTGGCACATCTCGCCAGAGAGGCGGTCGTCCCGTGCGCCAGCCCAAGATATCTGGCCGCACGTCACGACAGTGCAACATCATGGAAATCATTACACAATCAGGCACAAGAAGTGCTACAAATGGTTTACAAGGCCATCAAGGCATGACCAAAAATCAAGCCAAGCATGGCTCAGGACAGAGTTTAACTGGCAGCAAAAGACGACTAAGGCAACGGCTTGGAGCGGCGCCACTCCACAGGCATCTGGCTGGGCTACTGATCCTAGCACGCTCCTGCTCCATCTCCTCGCTATGGTGGAAGATGAATCCTCGCCAATATCTGGCCACAAACACAAGGCCCGTGAGTACATTTGTATGCACTCAGCAAGAATCGCCACTCACTACAAACAATCCAACAATCATGCAACAATATATACATTGGAAATAAAATCCTACAACATGATATAAAAGTAGCATGGCATTGACAACCAAACATGTCATAAGCAAGCAACGGGGGTATCACCAGTACAGAGTCCAAGCCAGGTGGGGTTGGATCGTGCACCGGCAATCATACAAAGAGATTACTTGTGACGGGTAAACGAGTGTACCAGTTGGTACCAAATAATACACAACAGCACCTGTGATCCCTGCTAGGCCCACTGGCCTCATCTTTCCACTCTGGGCATGCACGGTTGATGTTGGCTCAGGCCTAACTCTAGGCTCCCAACGATCACACCGCCATCCTATATCATGGGTAACCATCAACATCTCAATGCAACATTCCCTGCATCATCTTATTTGTTTATTTAGTGAGATCAGGTCGTTCATTAATTCTTTCAAACAGATCTTAAGTTTAACCTCCTGACATGACAAAGACACACAGTGTGACCGACACTGAACTGTTGTTCCATATCCAGGAACGAGGCTAGCTTGCTAGGTTGACACTCTCGAGAGGTTGCATTTCCAACTATCAGAATGCACCCTACTCAGCCGGCACTTCAGGTTGTCACGCCAAAGTCGTACTGAGCAAAATACACTCACATGACGGTCCACTTGCTAAGACACTCTCCTGCACCACCCTATACACATGGTACAATGGGCAAGTAAATCCGGCACATCCCCCGGCGCTACCGAGTATGCCTAGCTCCGGACTCCCTATCACAGTCGAACCCGTGTCTGTCGACCTCTACCCTCGGACAGCACAACCGAACGACTGCGCCCAATGGATGGCACAAAAGGGCTCAACAACCTGCTAGGTCACGGTCCTCCATGAGACGACGATGGTCCTGCTTTCAAAGTTCAGATTAGTGCCACCATGGACTGACCCTATCGTTGTTTGGAGGGGTGTTTCATTTAATCAAGTTTCATTATAACAAGTCCAAACAACAGAGAATTAGTTCAGCACAACCACAATATCAAAATAATATATATCAACAAACAACAAGACATTAGCAACATAATATTTCAAGAAATAGTAGAATCCATGTCCAAACTTAACAAAATAAAATGGCGTCAACCGGATGACTATGGCGGCGATCCCGCCGACCAGCGCCTTCTCGTTTGACAAGGAAAAAGAAACGTCAACCGGAAGACTACGGCGGCGATCCCGCCGACCAGCGCCTTCTCGTTTGACAAGGAAAAAGAAACGTCAACCGGAAGACTACGGCGGCGATCCCGCCGACCAGCGCCTTCTCGTTTGACAAGGAAAAGAAACGTCAACCGGAAGACTACGGCGGTGATCCCGCCGACCAGCGCCTTCACAGATCGACTATAAAAGATAGCACAATTGGTTAGCGTCGACCGGGTGACTGTGGCAGAGATACCTCCGACCAGCGCCATCGCAGATCGACGTTAACGTTTTAGTGAGACGGCGGCGGTTCCCCCAGTCCATTGTCTCAAGAATGATGTGTGTTTGATAAACATTAACAATACATAATATAACCAAGCAAGTCTGATAAATAAATATGCAACATAGTATGCAATTGGCAGGAGTAATATTGCAAGTTTCATACTAAACAAGAACAACAATCAGACCTGCATAAATAAGACTGTACACAGACAAAAATATTAACACCCGGCATGGCAATCAACAAGTAAACAAGCAATACTGCTAAACTGCTCATAGCAAGGGGTTAGCTAGCCTTCGAAGACGGGGATCCACCGGGTTTGGAAAGGTCGGGGTGATTCCGCGGCGTAGGGCAGCGATAGCCCCGTTCCACGGACTCCGGAATGCACGTATAAAAGGGCACCCCAAAGAACTATTTTGGAACAAGATGAAATCAGTACCACTGGAAAGATCTCGTCGAGACGGAGATTTAGAGATTTGAATCACTCCAATCGGAGCTACGGTTCAAAAGATTTGAACGTTTGAAAATTGGTCCAGCAGGAAAAGAAAAACAGGACCGGGGAAAAAAAAACTGCCGGTCCGCAAATGGGCCACGGCCACGCGCAGAGGGGCCGCTGTGCGCCGCACGCGCGCATGCCAGTGCCAGCGCCTGGGCGGGCCACCGGTGGGCCGCGAGATGGGCAGCTCGGCTGCTGCGCAGCTGGGCTGGGCCAAAGGAAACCGTTCAGTAACGGAAAGAAGGAAAAAAAGGAGGCGAGGAAGAACGGATCGATCTCCATCGTCTTCCACCTCTGGCTCCCGCACGGGAGGGCGCCGTGGTCGCCGGAGCAGGCAGCTCGGCGCGCCGGCCGGCCGACGGCGGGGACGGGAGGGCGGCGGAGGGCCGTGGCCAGGGAGAGGCTCGGGGACGGGATCGTGGTCGACCTTCTCCTCCGCACGCGCACGCACGGGAGCGTGATGGCTATGTGTTGGTGAACCCCAAGAGGAAGGTTATGATGTAGACAGCAGAAGTTTTCCCTTGAGAAATCTACCCAAGGTTATCAATCCAGTAGGACTTGACGATCTATCGGAAGGTTGTTGATGTTGACTCCCCCTGGCGCTAGGGAGCTTGCACCAACGTGGAATCTGCACAGACACAAACCAGAACTTTGCCCAACACGAAACAGAGAGGTTGTCAATCTCTCCGGTCTTGCAGAAACAAAGAGTTAAACGTATGGTGTGGAAAACAGCAGGAAAAACAGCAAGTAACAGGAAACAGATGATTGCAGCAGGTTGTGTAAACAGTATGAGGAAATTGGACCAGGGTCCACAGTTCACTAGTGGTGTCTCTCTCAGAACAGATAACTAGCATGTTGGGTAAACAAATTACAGCTGGGCAATTGACAAATAGAGAGGGCATAACAATGCAATACATGCCAAGATGTCTACTATGAAATCTAGTTGGGCATTACAACAAAGTACATAGACCGTTATTCCAACCGCATCTATGCCTAAATAATCCACCTTCAAGGCAGCATCCGCATCCATTCAGTATTAAGTTGCTAACAACAGATTATTGCATGAAGTAAAGTGTGTAATGTAATCAATACAAGTGCCCTTGGACACTGCACCAATGTTTTATCCCTAGTAGCAACAGCACATCTACCATCTTAGACCTTTCTGTCACTGATCCAGATATCTAGAGACTGAACCCACTATCGAGCATAAATACCCCCTCTTGGAGTCACAAGCATCTACTTGGCCAAAGCATCTACTAGCAACGGAGAGCATGCAAGATCAAGAGCACATAGATAAACAACTTGAATAAACATGGTATCAATATTCATCGGATCCCAGCAAACACAACATCTAGCATTACAATAAGATGATCTTGATCATGTTAGGCAGCTCACAAGATCTAAACATGGAGGCACAAGGTAGAGAGACAACCATCTAGCTACTGCTATGGACCCGTAGTCCAGGGGTGGACTACTCACGCATCACTCCGGAGGCAGGCATGGTGATGTAGAGCCCTCCGGTGATGATCTCCCCTCCGGCAGGGTGCCGGGAAGAGCTTCAGAACTCCTCCGATCTGAGATTGACGATGACGGCCGCGACGGAACTTTTCGTGGAATATGATCGACCGTAATAGGGTTTTCGCGTCGCGGAGAATATATAGGCGAAGAGGCGGCGTCGGTGGCCGAGGGGGGCCACCACGCCATAGGGGGGCGCGGGCCCACCCTGGGCCGCGCCCTAGTGTGGCGTGGCCCCCTGGTGGGTCTGCTCCGACTCCCCTTTGGACTCCGTGATCTCCTCGTGATATTATTGACGATGTCTTTTGTTTCGTCCAATTCCGAGAATATTTCCTTAATAGATTTTCTGAAACCAAAAACAGCAGAAAACAGGGAACTGGCACTGTGGCATCTTGTTAATAGGTTAGTCCCAGAAAATGCATAAAAATGATATAAAGTAACCAAAACATGTAGCAATTGATATAATAACAGCATGGAACATCAAAAATTATAGATACGTTTGAGACGTATCAAGCATCCCCAAGCTTAGTTCCTGCTCGTCCTCGAGTAGGTAAACGATAAAAACAGATAATTTTTGAAGTGACATGCTACCAACACAATCTTTGATCAAATAACAATGTAATGCACATGATCTGAATGAAGTGATCCAAGCCAATGGTCTATAGTTTGCAAGCAAGTAAATAAAGAGTAAACATAAGTGATCACACAAGTGCAAACTTTCATGAATAACACTATAAAACATTTAGAGATATAATAGTCTAACATAATAGTTAGTTCACAGCAGCAATAATTCTCAACATGAAAGTGTTTGTATCAACACAAAGGAAGATAATAGCTTCAGCTTTTGCTTCAACTTTCAACATGTATATCATATAGATAATGTCAATGCAAAGAATATGATCAACCAAACACAAAGTTATGTAAAAACTGTTATACTGGAGTTGACAATGATGTTTGCTTAAGTAGACAGAAAGAAGTGGGAAAACTGACTCAACATAAAAGTAAAAGAATGGCCCTTCGCAGAGGGAAGCAGGGATTAACATCATGTGCTAGAGCTGTAGTTCCCGAAGGCATATAGAGAGCATAAAATATTGTTTTGTAAGGTAATGGTGTATACAGGTGTCAACAAATCAAATAGCAGGTACTTGTCATCTTCCATGGCTAACTAACTTTTAGAGCGGTTCCGAGAGTTTTTAGGACTGCACTTGTAACAAGCACTTATTGGTGACACTCCTCCCAACCATTTACTTTCCACAAACCATGGCTAACCGAATCCTCGGGTGCCCACCAACATTCACCATGGAGGAGTGTCTATTTATTTATTTATAGGGTGGACTAACCAGCTCTTTAATGCAAAATAAAAGGTGGAGAAGCAGATGAAGCTGCCAATCCTTGTAAATTAATTAGCATGGAAGATGACAAATCTCACTACTACGTCCTTATGAGCTTTTCAAGTAGTGACACAAAAAGGAAATGTAACAGTTTTGAGTAGTTAGTAGATAGCACATGAAGAAATTTACTTGGAATGGTGAAAACACCACATAATAGGTAGGTATGGTGGACACAGGTGGCATGGATTTGGCTCAAGGTTTTGGATGTACAAGAAGCATTCCCTCTTAGTACAGAGTTTAGGCTAGCAAGGTTATTATAAGCAAACATCATTATCAACTGGAATAGCAAGAGTGTACATAAAACACAAGGTTTGACGAACCATAGACTCCCACTGTCTTCCTTGTTAACACATAGCCTTCATCCAAAAATTATCTAGACTACTATGGACTTCCAATTATGCAACAGATTATTATAGCAGAAAATCCTTATAGTAGTTCTTCATTAATAGCCATTACTTACATGATGCACAAGCTTAAACATTAATTACTTGACAGCTCAAAACAATTGGCAAGCATCAAATTACTCAAGACAACGATCTAAAAAGATTCATGTAAGCATTTTATACCACTACCACATGCATAGCATTTTTCTGGTCCAACCAAACACCAATCAACTTATTTGACAACTCTCCAAACAGATATAAGTGAAGCAAGAGAGTACTTTCTTCAAAAGAAACTGAAAGCTCTAACAAGAGATGTATGAAAAACTGAGAGCTAACAGCAATAACAGCAACTAGACAGGAATACTCAACAAGTATAAGTGAAGCACAAGAGTATTCTAATGAAAAAGTGGAGCGTGTCTCTCTCCCAAACATGAATGCTAGGATCCAACAAGTATAGCACAGCAAACAAAACAAAACAAACTGAAAACAAAAACACACTGACGCTCCAAGGAAGAGTACACTAGTATGAAGCAATAAAAATATAGCACCATTAGAGATGACCTGATAATTTGTAGATGAAGAAGGGGATGCCTTGGGCATCCCCAAGCTTAGATGCTTGAGTCTTCTTGAAATATGCTGGGGAGGTAAGCCTCCCCAAGCTTAAGCTCTTCACTCTTCTTGATCATGTAATATCATTCTCCTCTATCAACACTTGAAAACTTCCTTCACACCAAAACTTAACAGCTTTTCTCATTAGCAGGTTAGTGCACTAAAAGATAATACTTCAAAGTTCTAGCAAAGACAAAACTCACAAGCCAACTATTTTAAACATTAGCCACTGTTACTAGGCTCAAGTGGGCACTTTTACACGAAAAGAAACCACTTAAAAACTTGTAAAAGAGAGAATGCAAAATAAAAGACAGAATCTGTCAAACCAGAACAGTCTGTAATGACGAATTTTTTCGAGGCACTTACGATGCTCAGATGAAAAACTTTTGAAATAATGAAAGTTGCGTAACATCATCAGGAACATGCACAAAAATTTCAGCATTTTTCGATTTTTTCTGATTTTCTACTGAATTAAACGGTGACGAACAGCAATCTGTCCCAATGCAGTCCCGAAAATAAAAACCAACTTTGCATTAGTAACTCTCCTTGGCACAACAAAACAGCAAATAAAAGATACAAAGGAGTTGCTACAGAGGTAAACAAGCATCCTTGACTCAAGAAAACAAAAATAAAACAGCAAATAAAAACATGGGTTATCTCCCAGAAGTGCTTTTCTTTAATGCCTTTGAGCTAGGCATGAAGAGATGCATCAAGTATTGTCAAGACCAGAAAATCCAAAACCATAATTTGTCTTGACACTAGTATCATGTGAGTATTTCATCTTCTTCCTAGGGAAGTGTTCCATACCTTTCTTGAGTGGGAATTGAAATTTTATATTCCCCTCTCTCATATCAATAACAGCACCAACAGTTCTCAGAAAAGGTCTTCCCAAAACAATAGGACAAGAAGGATTGCATTCAATATCCAAAACCACAAAATCAACAGGGACAAGATTGTTATTAACCATTATCAAAACATCATCAACTTTTCCTAAAGGTTTCTTCATAGAAGAATCAGCAAAGTGAACATCCAAATGACATTTTTCCAAAGGTGCAAGCTTGAGAATATCATATAAATTTTTAGGCATAACCGAAATACAAGAACCAAGGTCACACAAAGCATTGCATTCAAACTCACTCAGTTTCATTTTAATAACAGGTTCCCAATTATCATCTAACTTCCTAGGGATAGAAGCTTCAAGTTTTAATTTTTCTTCCCTAGCATGCATGAGAGCTTTGATAATATGTTCAGTAAAAGCCATATTTATTTTACTAGCATTAGGACTCTTAGCTAGCTTTTGCAAGAACATGATGACTTCAGTTATGTTACAATTTTCGAAATTGAAGTTGTTGTCATCAAAAACAATGGAGCAATTATCACCAACACCTCTAAAAATTTCAGCACTTTTACTAGGAACAAAAGTAGTGCTATCAGGCAATTTAAAACTTTTTGTAGAGGTAGTAGAGACATTTCCAACACTTATTATCTTTTCACTAACAGTAGGGGGCGCATTAGCATGTGAGGCATCATTTGTTTCATTAGTAAAAATAGTGCAAACTCTAACAACACTATTTTGTTCAGCAATTTCAGCTTCTCTTTCTTCTCTCTCCCATCTTTCATGAAGTTCAGCAAGCATCCTAATGTTATTATCAATTTTAATTTGGATAGCATTGAGTGTTTTACTCTCTCTAATATCACTAGGAATAGCTTTTATTTTCAGCATTTCAACATCATGAGCAAGACTATCAACTTTAGCAGCAAGAGTATCAATTTTTCCTAGCTTTTCCTCAACAGTTTTATTAAAAGTAGTTTGTGTGCTAATAAAATCCTTAAGCATGACTTCAAGATCAGAGGGCACACTTCTATTGTTACTGTAGGAATTACCATAGAATTACCATAAGAGTTGCTACCATTAGCAGGATATGGCCTATAATTGTTGCTACCAAAATTATTCCTATAGCATTGTTGTTGAAGTTGTTATTTTTAATGAAGTTTACATCAACATTTTTCTCATCATGAGCAACCAAAGAAGCAAGAGGAATATTATTTGGATCCACAACACCATGTCCATTCGAAAGCATAGTCATAATAGCATCAACTTTATCACTCAAGGAGGAAATTTCCTCAACAGAATTTACCTTCTTACCAGTTGGAGCCCTTTCAGTGTGCCATTCAGAATAATTTACCATCATATCATCAAGAAGCTTTGTAGCAGCACCCAAAGTGATGGACATAAAGGTCCCTCCAGCAGCCGAGTCCAATAAGTTCCTTGAGAAAAATTTAGTCCTGCATAAAAGGTTTGGATGATCATCCAAGTAGTCAGTCCATGAGTGGGGCAATTTTTAACCAAAGACTTCATTCTTTCCCAAGCTTGGGCAACATGCTCATTATCAAGTTGCCTAAAGTTCATAATACCACTTCTTAAAGAGATAATTTTAGCAGGAGGATAATATTTTCCAATGAAAGCATCTTTGCATTTAGTCCAGGAATCAATACTATTTCTAGGCAAAGATAGCAACCAATCTTTAGCTCTTCCTCTTAAAGAGAAAGGAAACAATTTCAGCTTAATAATATCACTCTCTACCTCCTTATACTTTTGCATATCACAAAGTTCAACAAAGTTGTTTAAGTGGGCAGCAGCATCATCAGTACTAACACCAGAAAATTGCTCTTTCATAACCAGATTTAACAGTGCAGGCTTAATCTCATAAAATTCTGCTTTAGAAGCAGGTGGAGCAATGGGTGTACAGATAAAATCATTGTTGTTTGTGCTAGTAAAGTCACACAACTTAGTATTTTCAGGATTACTCATTTTAGCAAGCCTAAAACAAGCACAGGGCAACTCGAAATTAAAAACTAGATGCAGGAATTTAATTTTTTTGGGTTTTTGATTTTTAACAGCAAGCAAAACAAAACTAAAACAAGACAAAAAACAAAGTAAAGAGATTGGAACTGAGAGACTCCCCTTTCCAATAGCCTCCAAGTCCCCGGCAACGGCGCCAGAAAACAGCTTGATGGCTACGTGTTGGTGAACCCCAAGAGGAAGGTTATGATGTAGACAGCAGAAGTTTTCCCTTGAGAAATCTACCCAAGGTTATCAATCCAGTAGGACTTGACGATCTATCGGAAGGTTGTTGATGTTGACTCCCCCTGGCGCTAGGGAGCTTGCACCAACGTGGAATCTGCACAGACACAAACCAGAACTTTGCCCAACACGAAACAGAGAGGTTGTCAATCTCTCCGGTCTTGCAGAAACAAAGAGTTAAACGTATGGTGTGGAAAACAGCAGGAAAAACAGCAAGTAACAGGAAACAGATGATTGCAGCAGGTTGTGTAAACAGTATGAGGAAATTGGACCAGGGTCCACAGTTCACTAGTGGTGTCTCTCTCAGAACAGATAACTAGCATGTTGGGTAAACAAATTACAGCTGGGCAATTGACAAATAGAGAGGGCATAACAATGCAATACATGCCAAGATGTCTACTATGAAATCTAGTTGGGCATTACAACAAAGTACATAGACCGTTATTCCAACGCATCTATGCCTAAATAATCCACCTTCAAGGCAGCATCCGCATCCTTCAGTATTAAGTTGCTAACAACAGATTATTGCATGAAGTAAAGTGTGTAATGTAATCAATACAAGTGCCCTTGGACACTGCACCAATGTTTTATCCCTAGTAGCAACAGCACATCTACCATCTTAGACCTTTCTGTCACTGATCCAGATATCTAGAGACTGAACCCACTATCGAGCATAAATACCCCCTCTTGGAGTCACAAGCATCTACTTGGCCAAAGCATCTACTAGCAACGGAGAGCATGCAAGATCAAGAGCACATAGATAAACAACTTGAATAAACATGGTATCAATATTCATCGGATCCCAGCAAACACAACATCTAGCATTACAATAAGATGATCTTGATCATGTTAGGCAGCTCACAAGATCTAAACATGGAGGCACAAGGTAGAGAGACAACCATCTAGCTACTGCTATGGACCCGTAGTCCAGGGGTGGACTACTCACGCATCACTCCGGAGGCAGGCATGGTGATGTAGAGCCCTCCGGTGATGATCTCCCCTCCGGCAGGGTGCCGGGAAGAGCTTCAGAACTCCTCCGATCTGAGATTGACGATGACGGCCGCGACGGAACTTTTCGTGGAATATGATCGACCGTAATAGGGTTTTCGCGTCGCGGAGAATATATAGGCGAAGAGGCGGCGTCGGTGGCCGAGGGGGGCCACCACGCCATAGGGGGGCGCGGGCCCACCCTGGGCCGCGCCCTAGTGTGGCGTGGCCCCCTGGTGGGTCTGCTCCGACTCCCCTTTGGACTCCGTGATCTCCTCGTGATATTATTGACGATGTCTTTTGTTTCGTCCAATTCCGAGAATATTTCCTTAATAGATTTTCTGAAACCAAAAACAGCAGAAAACAGGGAACTGGCACTGTGGCATCTTGTTAATAGGTTAGTCCCAGAAAATGCATAAAAATGATATAAAGTAGCCAAAACATGTAGCAATTGATTAATCTAGATGGAACATCAAAAATTATAGATACGTTTGAAACGTATCAAGCGCACGGGGAGGCGGCGGCCGGCATGCGGCAGAGGGCTCGGCGGCCAGCTGAGGACGGCGGCGTGGTCGTGGTGCCATGCCGCACCAGCGGAGGTGATCTAGGGCTGCAGGGGGGGCTCGCCATGATGCCAGCAAGCTCGGCCGAGCTTCGGCCATGGCGGCCGAATTTTGGAACAAGATGAAATCAGTACCACTGGAAAGATCTCGTCGAGACGGAGATTTAGAGATTTGAATCACTCCAATCGGAGTACTGTGGGGACCCGGGCTAGCTGTCCGAATATACCCGATTATGCTTAACACAACGATCCCGTGATCAGTCTGTCGTTGCACATAATCCGAATTGGATACCAAAGTTTACATCCATTACATACTGAATTAAAAGTCTTACATTAAATGGTCATTTTAGACCAAGTTTTACATAGGTGCCTTCATGGGCCAAGCCAAAATAATCAGCGGAAGCTACGGCGTAGTAGGCATCAAATCCTAACGACGACGACCGACAGGCAGCTGACTTATGGAGATCCTTAGTTCGCGTAGAAGTCGCCATACTCTGCTCGGCGTAGTGCTCCTCCTTGTAGTCTGGCTAGGACAATAGCCAGGGATGAAACCAATATGAGTACATTTGATTGTACTCGCAAACTACCCCAACATGAGTATGCACTAGTTTTATTTTTACTTTCATACTTTTATTTATTTAAAAATCTCTATATCTTTATTGAAAAAGGTATGAAGAATTTTTATGTCTATCTTAGAAGAAGTCACCATTTTATTTATTTCTCCAAAAACTCCTCCTTTTTCTGACATTGCTCACCATGGTCCATTTATTTCAACAACTCATACCACTCCATTTGGTATAGCTGTGTAACACCATCTCCATTTCATTTTCTTTTAAACTTAAAGCTTTTCCAAAAACTTGCACATGGTCTTAGGACAGCCTCCCAACTGTCCATATCCGAGGACTCGGCTATTCGAATAGTTTTACACTCTGCAGAGGTAGCACGCTTTTCCCACAATCATCCGGCAACTCATCGTGTCCGCCACGTCTCGCCATACATGGTGTATGTGAAGTAAGCCACGACCTTAGCCTGTCCTTTGCTCATGATAGTATAGGACCTGCCGCTACAAAAACTTCCGTCGACACTCAGGCCAATTCCCCAACAGGAACCCAAGTGTGAGGACTCGTGTTCTGCCCGGGCGAGCGAACCCTTCAATCCTCCCACCAACGTGTTAGGACCCAGGTCAGGGGGTAGGTCACCAAACCATCCCCTCATGGAATGAGGTCATCCTCGTTGTTGAGGCATCCCATACTAACACGAGCAAATTATATGACTACGCCCTTTCCCATTGTGGGTGGATGTGGTCGCACAGGTTATCGGCTGGTCGTCATAGTACTAGGACACAATATGCATTTTTCACAAAACATCACCATTCTCCACTTCTCCACTTCAATACCGACATGTCGGCATTTCACATCCACACAAGTATTTCAAAGGAGTTTTGAATAAAAAATTTTATTTTCCCATCCTATAATTTTATATCAACTATCTTATTGCATAACTTTGGTTCTGTTGATCACAAAAATACAAATAAATTTCTACAGAAAGCTTGATGTGTAGAAGACAACACAATTTAGTGTGGATTAATTGGAGTTACCTAACTCGCTACACAATTGTTTTAATCCAGTAGCTTATTAATCAAGTTTTAACTACCAAATAAGTTCTGTTGATCCTAAATTAAATCCTTTTAGGGGTGACTAAAACATGACTAAATGTGATCTACAAAATTGGTCCTAAATCATTTAGATTAACCATTAAACATATTTAATTGTTAGTGCAGAAGGGTTCTCTTAACTTCATCTTTAAACTAAGCAATTATTACTGCACAATTAATTCTACCAGAATTAGGGAAGCTAATACATCACAGTACTAAGATAAAAAATTGGTTTGGAATATTTGGCTTAACAGAGTATCAGAAACAAACAAGTTTAGAATTTAAACCTTCTGGCGTTTTTTAATAATACATTTTATTATTTATCTAAATGAATTGAATCCACTTGGGTTGGTTAAACATTTTCATAAGCTTTCCAGAACAATTGGATTTGATTATTTAGAGCTATAAATCTCGAGTTATTTAATTTTCAATTTGGGTCCAGTACTGAATTCTCTGTGGAAAACTAAATTAGAAAATCTACTATTCTGGATAATGTTTAAAGTTATGACAGGGGGGTCCACGAGTCAGTGATCTGTGTGTGCTGGGAAATGAATAAAACGCTGATGGGTGGGGTCAGCCCGTCAGCCTAACGCCTAACCGAAGCGGTGGTAAGTTACCGTTGGATCTAGATCCAACGGCTCCCGGAGCACGAGAGTTCATCCTCGACATAACAATGGCGTCGCCGGAGCTCCGGCGACGGCGAGGTTCGCGGAAAAGCTCACCTAGCGTGGCTCGGGGACGGTGGAAATGACGTAGATCGACGGTGGAGGCTCGGGGAAGCTCGTGGGAGGAGTGGCACTTGCTGGGGAAGCTCTGGCGTCGGCGGCGAACTGATCCTTCTCCGCGGCCGTGCAGGAACTCCGGCGAGGCTCCTGCGTCGCTCCTGTGCATGAACAGAGGAGAGAAGGGTGGGGTGAGTGCGGTTGTTCATGGTGGTGAAGGTTCGGGGCAAGGAAGGGAGTGGGAGAGGGCAGCACGGCCTTGGCCATGATCATCTTCAACCTCGGCTCCGTCGAGCTCGGGGAAGAACCCCAGCAGCAGCGGCTCCGCGGCTGCGATTCCGCCCCCTGGCGGTGCACTGAGGAGAGTGCAGTGAGCGAGAGAAGCTGGGGTGGTGTGTGGAGATGGCGAGGCTCGGGTGGCTTTTATTGCCGCGCTCGGGCTCGCCATGGACTGGTGCAGGGAGAGGGTTCCGGGCTCGTTTAGGGTTCTTCATAGGGGGCAGCTACGGTGTTGCTACGGTGCGGGGGTGCTGGGGAGCAGAAGGGAGCGGTGGCGACGAGCTGCGCTTCCTCGACATGGGGACTTGGCCGCGGCGTGCTCTGGCCGGTGCTGGACGTGCACGGGCACGCGCGTGTGGGGGCTGTGGTGACAAGCTTCCTCGACCAGGGGGTGCGGTGTGGTGCTGGGAGAGGCATGGCGCGGTGCTGGGCTAGCTGGAGGCTATGCTGCCTCCTCCACAGGAGCGGCAGCACGGCCATGGCGACAGGAGCGGCTGCTCCCTGGGCGGCGACGAACAACGCCGGCAAATTGCCCCCCCCCCCCTTGTGCTCTCTGGTGCTCGTGGATGATCAGTGAGGCGAGGGAGAGCCAGATGGGTGCAGGGAATCGACGAATAAACCTCGAAATCGATCGAATTGATCTTCAATTTGGGGATGAACTCGACACTGGCACAAGGTGCTCGACAGGTGCCTGGCCCAAATCCAAATTTGGATTTTTGCAATTTGTTTTCATAATTTGCTTCTTATTATATTTATAAGGATTTGTGGTGCTGTGGTGCAATTTATTTGACAAGTGTTGCACCACACACTTTGTGATTTAAAAAGATAAAGAAAAGGTTTTTGGAATTTTAATTTAGATTTTTGAAATATATTTAGAGGGAAAAGTTGTAGGAATAAAATTGAGGTGATTAAATTTCATCCATTGAATTTTATTTTGAAAGAAAATTACTTTCTCACTTGGAGAAATTTGTGTTACACTTGTCACATTATTTTTCTTGCTTTATTTTATTCTTTTTCTTTTCTTCATGTTTTTATTTAGAGCAAGCAACACACAATCAACAAGAAATAAATAACACAAGCAACAATTGAGATCAACACATATATTTAGCAAAAGTTTTTGTTGGCTATCATTTTTGGAATATTAATACTTAATATTTTTGGGATGTTACAATCCTTCCCCCTTAAATAAATCTCGTCCCGAGATTTGCTAGGCTTAGGTACTAAAGAGGTTTGGAATTCGCTCTTAAGATTATCTTCGCGTTCCCAAGTTGCTTCTTCTTCAGAGTGGTTAGTCCACTGGACTTTGTAGAACTTGATCGCACGTCTTCGGGTAAGACGAACATCTTCATCAAGATCTTGACAGGTCTCTCACGATAAGTCAGGTCTTGGTTCAGGTCGATGGAGAGGTGGTCGATGTTTTTGAAAACATCAGGCTGGTCAGGAACTTCTAGAACTTCGGAGCAAGGAAATGTGGAAGACATCATGATTCTCCTAAACTCCGGGGGAACTCCAGTTGATAGGATACTTCTCCTCGACGGCTAATGATCTTGAAGAGTCCAATATCTTGGCGCTAATTTTCCTTTGACATGGGAAACGTTGCATTCCTTTAAGGGGTGTCACTCGGAGATAGACATAATCTCCGACGTTGAAGGTGAGGTCACGGCGCTTGTGTCAGCGTAACTCTTCTGACGGGATTGGGCAGTTTTGAGGCTCACGAATAAGCTGAACTTGCTCTTCAGCTTCACGGAGGGTATCTGGTCCAAACAATTTGCCTTCTCGGTATCGGACCAATTCAGAGGTGTACGACACTTCTTGCCGTAAAGGGCTTCAAAAGGGGCCATTTGCAGACTGACTGATAACTATTGTTATACGAGAATTCTGCAAACGGAAGACAATCTTCCCACTTGGAACCATAGGATAGAACACACGCGCGAAGCATGTCCTCCAAAATTTGGTTCACTCGCTCAGTTTGGCATCGGTCTGGGGATGGTATGCTGTGCGAAACGCTAACTTGGTTCCGAGGGCTTGTGAAGGGATTTCCAGAATCTTGAGTGAATTGCGTGCCTCTATCAGATACAATCTTCTTAGACCCACCATGCAGGCTCACAATTCTGGAAATATACAGGTCTGCTAACTGGGCTCCATTGTGAGTGGTCTTGACGGGTATAAATGAGCAGCCTTGGTCATCGATCAACGATGACCCAGATTGAATCATGGCCTCGGTTAGATCCTGGAAGTCCGGTAATAAAATCTATTCCAATTTCATCCCACTTCCACTTGGGAATTTTCAAAGGTTGAAGCAATCCAGCGGGTCGTTGATGTTCAGCCTTGACTCGCTGACAGATATCACACTTGGCTACAAAAGAGCCAATCTCTCGCTTCATTCATGCCACCAAAATCTTTCTCGAAGGTCTTGGTACATTTTGGTTCCGCCGGGGTGGATTGAATAAGGGGTCTCATGGGCCTCCTTCAGGATTAACTCCTTAAATTCGCGTACATTGGGCACACAGATCGGTCATTGAATTTCAGCACTCCTTCAGCATCTTCGGTAAAACCGGGTGCTTTGCCGAGAGAATCTTCTTCTTAATTCCTTCAATACTTTCATGACCTTTTTGGGCTTCTTTGATTTGATCCATCAGGGTTGGGGCTAACTCTAAATTGGCGAGATAACCATGGCTAACTAGTCTAGTCCAAATCTTTAAACTCTTTGAACAAGGCTGGCTGTTCGGCTTGGATCAAGGCATTCAGGGTGCTGGGTTTGCGACTAAGGGCATCGGCAACTACATTTGCCTTTCCGGGGTGATAATGGATTCAATATCATAATCCTTGATTAATTCCATCCATCTCCTCTGTCGCAGGTTCAACTCCTTCTGGGTAAAATATACTTCAAGCTCTTATGATTTGTATAGATCTCATAGCGATGTCCCACAAGATAGGGACGCCATGTTTTAAGAGCAGAACAACACGCAGCTAACTCCAGGTCATGGGTTGGATAATTCTCTTCATGGTCGCAACTGCCGGGACAGATACGACACAACTTTGCCTTCTTGCATCAGAACGCAACCAAGTCCGAGGCGTAATGCATCGCAATACACGTCGAAAACTCTTGGTGACGTCTGGCATAATCAGGATTGGGGCTGAGGTCAGTCTCTTCTTCAGTTCTTGGAAACTATCTTCACATTTCTGGGTCCATTCAAATTTTCTTGTCCCTCTCTTCAACAATTGGGTCATGGGTTTGGCTATACTGGAAAATCCTTCAACGAACTTGCGGTAATAACCAGCGAGTCCGAGAAACTTCGGATTTCAGTCACATGGTTGGGGCTAACCAGTCAACATTGGCTTGGTATCTTCTCGGGTCTACAGAAATTCCTCCGGCAGATACAACATGTCCGAGAAATGCCACTTCGCTGAGCCAAAACTCACACTTGCTAAGCTTGGCATACAGCTGGTGCTCTCGGAGTGTCTCCAAAACTAGACGCAGGTGTTCAGCATGCTTCTTCTTCGGTTTGGAATAAATAAGGATGTCATCGAGGAAAACTACCACGAACTTGTCGAGGTACTCCATGAAAATCTTGTTCATGAGATTCATGAAATAGGCTGGGGCATTGGTAGTCCAAAGGACATCACGGTGTATTCAAACAAACCGTAACGGGGTGGTGAAGGCTGTCTTGGGAATTGTCTGACTCTTGATTTCAACTGATGATATCCTGTCCGAAGATCGATCTTGGAAAGACTCGGGCTCCGTTATTTTGATCGAACAGATCCTCGATCTTGGGAAGAGGGTACTTGTTTTTAATGGTCACGTCATTTAGCTTGCGATAATCCACACACAGGCGTGTGGTACCGTCTCTCTTGTCCACAAAAAATAATGGGTGATCCCCAGGGTGAAGCGCTTGGACGACAAGACCTTTGCTGAGCATATCAGCCAACTTCTTTTCAACTCAACCAGTTCTTCCAGATTCATCCGATAAGGTCTTTGGGATATAGGGGCTGTTCCTGGGATAAGCTCAATTATGACTCAATATCCTGGTCTGGCGGCATACCAGGCAATTCATCAGGGAAAACATCTCGGAATCGGTGGACAACACGGATCTCATCTAGGGCTGGTCGAGCTATGCTCTCATGGTATCCTGGTCTGGAATGGCTGGTCTCGGATGCATACTCCACTTCGACTCCATCATTGAAGTGAGAGAAACAGCTCTTCGGGCACAGTCAATACGACCGTGATACTTGGCTAACCAATCTATTCCAATAATACAGTCTATGCCTTGGTTTCCTAAGTAATTAGGTCGGCTGCAAACTTTTCTCCTCCAATCTCTATGGGGTTTCGGAACACATCTGGTTGGTTTTGGCTAACATCCTGGGGTTTGTACCAACATTGGTTTGGGTAAATACTCCCGACTAAACCTCCCTTAGAAACAAACTCTTCGGTAATAAACGAATGGGTGGCACCAGAATAAAACAGAACAGTTGCAGGTACTGAGTTGACAAGGAACGTACCCAGCACAACATCTGGCGCTTCTTCAGCTTCTTCAGCATTGATGTGGTGCAGACGGCCTCTGACAACAGCAGCATTTCCGTGGGGTGCGCATTCTTGCCATTCATTTCCATTGCGGCCTTGACCATTGTTCGGTGCGGGGCATTGGGGCGCTGGAACAGTCTTCTTGGGATTGGGGCATTCTCGGGAGTAGTGACCCTGGGTGCCGCATTCAAAGCAGACAACCTTGGGGCGGAGATTGAAGTTATTGAAGTTTCCTCCAGAACGGGGTTGTCATTAGGACGGTTGAAGTTGTTTGGGCGGTTAGGGAAATTGGGGCGTGGAGCTTGTGGGGGGTCGATAGGCAGGCTTGGGGTTTTGCTGAA
>CAMZMU010000089.1:39585407-39686949 GCA_947311845.1 Poa pratensis | reverse complement strand
AAAAAGTCAAAGTTGTCGTCTACCCCTTTGACCGGAGTCGAAAGGGGGTAAGCCGGTGGATTTTTTTACTTGGTTGTGTTAGGTTAGGACATAGGAAGCCCAAAACCAAGATCCACCCCAGCCCTTCCAAGATTCCCTCCGTTTCGCCCGAAGTGGGAGTTTCGAGCTATAAGTCCAGGAACTCGGTATGGAGAAAGTGATGCCGGTGAAGCGGTCACTCACCGGAGTGAGATCTTGGACATGTACAACAACCAACACACTTGGATACATATGGTATGGAACCACCTAGGTTTTGGTGGGGGTTCCGACGCTCCGGAGCCCGCTTCGGCAAAACCTAGACCCGCTGGAAAAAAGTCAAAGTTGTCGTCTACCCCTTTGACGGAGTAGAAAGGGGGTAGGCCGGTAGATTTTTTGCTTGGTTGTGTTAGGTAGGACATAGGAAGACCCAAAACCAAGATCCACCCCAGCCCTTGCCAAGATTCCTCCGTTTCGCCCGAAGTGGGAGTTTCGAGCTATAAGTCCAGGAACTCGGTATGGAGAAAGTGATGCCGGTGAAGCCGGTCACTCACCGGAGTGAGATCTTGGACATGTACAACACCCAACACACTTGTATACATATGGTATGGAACCACCTAGGTTTTGGTGGGGTTCGACGCTCGGAGCCCGCTTCGGCGAAACCCTAGACCCGCTGGAGGAAAAAAGTCAAAATTGCGTCTACCCCTTTGACCGGAGTCGAAAAGGGGGTAGGCCGGTGGATTTTTTTGCTTGGTTGTGTTAGGTTAGGACATAGGAAGACCCAAAACCAAGATCCACCCCAGCCTTGCCAAGATTCCCTCCGTTTCGCCCGAAGTGGGAGTTTCGAGCTATAAGTCCAGGAACTCGGTATGGAGAAAGTGATGCCGGTGAAGCCGGTCACACCCGGAGTGTTAGATCTTGGACATGTACAAAACCCAACACACTTGTATACATATGGTATGGAACCACCAAGGTTTTGGTGGGGTTCGACGCTCCGGAGCCGCTTCGGCGAAACCCTAGACCCGCTGGAAAAAAGTCAAAGTTGTCGTCTACCCCTTTGACGGAGTCGAAAGGGGGTAGTCCGGTGGAATTTTTTGCTTGGTTGTGTTAGGTTAGGACATAGGAAGACCCAAAACCAAGATCCACCCCAGCCCTTCCAAGATTCCCTCCGTTTCGCCCGAAGTGGGAGTTTCGAGCTATAAGTCCAGGAACTCGGTATGGAGAAAGTGATGCCGGTGAAGCGGTCACTCACCGGAGTGAGATCTTGGACATGTACAACACCAACACACTTGTATACATATGGTATGGAACCACCTAGGTTTTGGTGGGGTTCCGACGCTCCGGAGCCCGCTTCGGCGAAACCCTAGACCCGCTGGAAAAAATCAAAGTTGTCGTCTACCCCTTTGACCGGAGTCGAAAGGGGGTAGGCCGGTGGATTTTTTGCTTGGTTGTGTTAGGTTAGGACATAGGAAGACCCAAAACCAAGATCCACCCCAGCCCTTGCCAAGATTCCCTCCGTTTCGCCCGAAGTGGGAGTTTCGAGCTATAAGTCCAGGAACTCGGTATGGAGAAAGTGATGCCGGTGAAGCCGGTCACTCACCGGAGTGAGATCTTGGACATGTACAACACCCAACACACTTGTATACATATGGTATGGAACCACCTAGGTTTTGGTGGGGTTCCGACGCTCGGAGCCCGCTTCGGCGAAACCTAGACCCGCTGGAAAAAAGTCAAATTTGCCGTCTACCCCTTTGACCGGAGTCGAAAGGGGGTAGGCCGGTGGATTTTTTGCTTGGTTGTGTTAGGTTAGGACATAGGAAGACCCAAAACCAAGATCCACCCCCCCTTGCCAAGATTCCCTCCGTTTCGCCCGAAGTGGGAGTTTCGAGCTATAAGTCCGGAACTCGTATGGAGAAAGTGATGCCGGTGAAGCCGGTCACACCGGAGTGAGATCTTGGACATGTACAAAACCCAACACACTTGTATACATATGGTATGGAACCACCAAGGTTTGGTGGGGTTCGACGCTCCGGAGCCCGCTTCGGCGAAACCCTAGACCCGCTGG
This sequence comes from Poa pratensis, assembly GCA_947311845.1. Classification (NCBI taxonomy): domain Eukaryota; kingdom Viridiplantae; phylum Streptophyta; class Magnoliopsida; order Poales; family Poaceae; genus Poa; species Poa pratensis. Next base: position 39,684,869 of record CAMZMU010000089.1, on the reverse strand, counting down.
AAAAAAGTCAAAGTTGTCGTCTACCCTTTGACGGAGTCGAAAGGGGGTAGTCCGGTGGTTTTTTTGCTTGGTTGTGTTAGGTTAGGACATAGGAAGACCCAAAACCAAGATCCACCCCAGCCCTTGCCAAGATTCCCTCCGTTTCGCCCGAAGTGGGAGTTTCGAGCTATAAGTCCAGGAACTCGGTATGGAGAAAGTGATGCCGGTGAAGCCGGTCACTCACCGGAGTGAGATCTTGGACATGTACAACACCCAACACACTTGTATACATATGGTATGGAACCACCTAGGTTTTGGTGGGTTCCGACGCTCCGGAGCCCCGCTTCGGCGAAACCCTAGACCCGCTGGAAAAAAGTCAAAGTTGTCGTCTACCCCTTTGACCGGAGTCGAAAGGGGGTAGGCCGGTGGATTTTTTTACTTGGTTGTGTTAGGTTAGGACATAGGAAGACCCAAAACCAAGATCCACCCCAGCCCTTGCCAAGATTCCCTCCGTTTCGCCCGAAGTGGGAGTTTCGAGCTATAAGTCCAGGAACTCGGTATGGAGAAAGTGATGCCGGTGAAGCCGGTCACACACCGGAGTAGATCTTGGACATGTACAAACCCAACACACTTGTATACATATGGTATGGAACCACCTAGGTTTTGGTGGGGTTCCGACGCTCCGGAGCCCTGCTTCGGCGAAACCCTAGACCCGCTGGAAAAAAAGTCAAAGTTGTCGTCTACCCCTTTGACGGAGTCGAAAGGGGGTAGGCCGGTGGATTTTTTTGCTTGGTTGTGTAGGTTAGGACATAGGAAGACCCAAAACCAAGATCCACCCCAGCCCTTGCCAAGATTCCCTCCGTTTCGCCCGAAGTGGGAGTTTCGAGCTATAAGTCCAGGAACTCGGTATGGAGAAAGTGATGCCGGTGAAGCCGGTCACACACCGGAGTGAGATCTTGGACATGTACAAAACCCAACACACTTGTATACATATGGTATGGAACCACCAGGTTTTGGTGGGGTTCGACGCTCCGGAGCCCGCTTCGGCGAAACCCTAGACCCGCTGGAAAAAAAGTCAAAGTTGTCGTCTACCCCTTTGACGGAGTCGAAAGGGGTAGCCGGTGGATTTTTTTGCTTGGTTGTGTTAGGTTAGGACATAGGAAGACCCAAAACCAAGATCCACCCCAGCCCTTGCCAAGATTCCCTCCGTTTCGCCCGAAGTGGAGTTTCGAGCTATAAGTCCAGGAACTCGGTATGGAGAAAGTGATGCCGGTGAAGCCGGTCACTCACCGGAGTGAGATCTTGGACATGTACAACACCCAACACACTTGTATACATATGGTATGGAACCACCTAGGTTTTGGTGGGGTTCCGACGCTCCGGAGCCCGCTTCGGCGAAACCCTAGACCCGCTGGAAAAAAAGTCAAAGTTGTCGTCTACCCCTTTGACCGGAGTCGAAAGGGGGTAGGCCGGTGGATTTTTTTACTTGGTTGTGTTAGGCTAGGACATAGGAAGACCCAAAACCAAGATCCACCCCAGCCTTGCCAAGATTCCCTCCGTTTCGCCCGAAGTGGGAGTTTCGAGCTATAAGTCCAGGAACTCGGTATGGAGAAAGTGATGCCGGTGAAGCCGGTCACTCACCGAAGTGCATGTACAACACCCAACACACTTGTATACATATGGTATGGAACCACCTAGGTTTGGTGGGTTCCGACGCTCCGGAGCCCCGCTTCGGCGAAACCCTAGACCCGCTGGAAAAAAAGTCAAAGTTGTCGTCTACCCCTTTGACCGGAGTCGAAAGGGGGTAGCCGGTGGATTTTTTACTTGGTGTGTTAGGTTAGGACATAGGAAGACCCAAAACCAAGATCCACCCCAGCCCTTGCCAAGATTCCCTCCGTTTCGCCCGAAGTGGGAGTTCGAGCTATAAGTCCAGGAACTCGGTATGGAGAAAGTGATGCCGGTGAAGCCGGTCACTCACCGGAGTGAGATCTTGGACATGTAAACACACACTTGTATACATATGGTATGGAACCACCTAGGTTTGGGGGTTCCGACGCTCCGGAGCCCCGCTTCGGCGAAACCCTAGACCCGCTGGAAAAAAGTCAAAGTTGTCGTCTACCCCTTTGACCGGAGTCGAAAAGGGGTAAGCCGGTGGATTTTTTTACTTGGTTGTGTTAGGTTAGGACATAGGAAGACCCAAAACCAAGATCCACCCCAGCCCTTGCCAAGATGCCCTCCGTTTCGCCCGAAGTGGGAGTTTCGAGCTATAAGTCCAGGAACTCGGTATGGAGAAACTGATGCCGGTGAAGCCGGTCACTCACCGGAATGAGATCTTGGACATGTACAACACCCAACACACTTGTATACATATGGTATGGAACCACCTAGATTTTGGTGGGGTTCCGACGCTCCGGAGCCCCGCTTCGGCGAAACCCTAGACCCGCTGGAAAAAAGTCAAAGTTGTCGTCTACCCCTTTGACCGCAGTCGAAAGGGGGTAAGCCGGTGGATTTTTTTACTTGGTTGTGTTATGTTAGGACATAGGAAGACCCAAAACCAAGATCCACCCCAGCCCTTGCCAAGATTCCCTCCGTTCGCCCGAAGTGGGAGTTTCGAGCTATAAGTCCAGGAACTCGGTATGGAGAAAGTGATGCCGGTGAATCCGGTCACTCACCGCAGTGAGATCTTGGACATGTCCAACAACCAACACATGTATACATATGGTATCGAACCACCTAGGTTTTGGTGGGTTCCGACGCTCCGGAGCCCCGCTTCGGCGAAACCCTAGACCCGCTGGAAAAAAGTCAAAGTTGTCGTCTACCCCTTTGACCGGAGTCGAAAGGGGGTAGGCCGGTGGAATTTTTTGCTTGGTTGTGTTAGGTTAGGACATAGGAAGACCCAAAACCAAGATCCACCCAGCCCTTGCCAAGATTCCCTCCGTTTCGCCCGAAGTGGGAGTTTCGAGCTATAAGTCCAGGAACTCGGTATGGAGAAAGTGATGCCGGTGAAGCCGGTCACTCACCGGAGTGAGATCTTGGACATGTACAACACCCAACACACTTGTATACATATGGTATGGAACCACCTAGGTTTTGGTGGGGTTCCGATGCTCCGGAGCCCCGCTTCGGCGAAACCCTTGACCCGCTGGAAAAAATCAAAGTTGCCGTCTACCCCTTTGACCGGAGTCGAAAGGGGGTAGGCGGTGGATTTTTTGCTTGGTTGTGTTAGGTTAGGACATAGGAAGACCCAAAACCAAGATCCACCCTAGCCCTTGCCAAGATTCCCTCCGTTTCGATCGAAGTGGGAGTTTCGAGCTATAAGTCCAGGAACTCGGTATGGAGAAAGTGATGCCGGTGAAGCCGGTCACTCATCGGAGTGAGATCTTGGACATGTACAACACCCAACAGACTTGTATACATATGGTATGGAACCACCTAGGTTTTGGTGGGGTTCCGACGCTCTGGAGCCCGCTTTGGCGAAACCCTAGACCCGCTGGAAAAAAAGTCAAGGTTGTCGTCTACCCCTTTGACCGGAGTCGAAAGGCGGTAGGCCGGTGGAAATTTTTTGCTTGGTTGTGTTAGGTTAGTACATAGGAAGACCCAAAACCAAGATCCACCCCTGCCCTTGCCAAGATTCCCTCCGTTCCGCCGAAGTGGGAGTTTCGAGTTATAAGTCCAGGAACTCGGTATGGAGAAAGTGATGCCGGTGAAGCCGGTCACTCACCGGAGTGAGATCTTGGACATGTACAACACCCAACACACTTTATACATATGGTATGGAACCACCTAGGTTTTGGTGGGGTTCCGACGCTCCGGATCCCGCTTCGGCGAAACCCTAGACCCGCTAGAAAAAGTCAAATTTGCCGTCTACCCCTTTGACCGTAGTCGAAAGGGGGTAGGCCGGTGGATTTTTTTGCTTGGTTGTGTTAGGTTAGGACATAGGAAGACCCAAAACCAAGATCCACCCCATCCCTTGCCAAGATTCCCTCTGTTTCGCCCGAAGTGGGAGTTTCGAGTTATAAGTCCAGGAACTCGGTATGGAGAAAGTGATGCCGGTAAAGCCGGTCACTCACCGGAGTGAGATCTTGGACATGTACAACACCCAACACACTTGTATACGTATGGTATGGAACCACCTAGGTTTTGGTGGGGTTCTGACGCTCCGGAGCTCCGCTTCGGCGAAACCCTAGACCCGTTGGAAAAAGTCAAAGTTGCCGTCTACCCTTTGACCGGAGTCGAAAGGGGGTCGGCCGGTGGATTTTTTTTGCTTGGTTGTGTTAGGTTAGGACATATGAAGACCCAAAACCAAGATCCACCCCAGCCCTTGCCAAGATTCCCTCTGTTTCGCCGAAGTGGGAGTTTTGAGCTATAAGTCCAGGAACTCGGTATGGAGAAAGTGATGCCGGTGAAGCCGGTCACACACCGGAGTGAGATCTTGGACATGTACAACACCCAACACACTTGTATACATATGGTATGGAACCACCTAGGTTTTGGTGGGGTTCCGACACTCCGGAGCCCTGCTTCGGCGAAACCTTAGACCCGCTGGAAAAAAAGTCAAAGTTGTCGTCTACCCCTTTGACCGGAGTCGAAAGGTTGTAGGCCGGTGGATTTTTTTACTTGGTTTTGTTAGACTAGAACATAGGAAGACCCAAAACTAAGATCTACCCCAGCCCTTGCCAAGATTCCCTCGGTTTCGCCCGAAGTGGGAGTTTCGAGCTATAAGTCCAGGAACTCGGTATGGAGAAAGTGATGCCGGTGAAGCCGGTCACTCACCGGAGTGAGATCTTGGACATGTACAACACCCAACACACTTTTATACATATGGTAGGGAACCACCTCGGTTTTGGTGGGGTTCCGACGCTCCGGAGCCCCGCTTCGGCGAAACCCTAGACCCGCTGGAAAAAAGTCAAAGTTGTCGTCTACCCCTTTGACCGGAGTCGAAAGGGGGTAAGCCGGTGGATTTTTTACTTGGTTGTGTTAGTTTAGTACATAGGAAGACCCAAAACCAAGATCCACCCAGCCCTTGCCAAGATTCCCTCCGTTTCGCCCGAAGTGGGAGTTTCGAGTTATAAGTCCAGGAACTCGGTTTGGAGAAAGTGATGCCGGTGAAGCCGGTCACTCACCGGAGTGAGATCTTGGACATGTACAACACCCAACACACTTGTATACATATGGCATGGAACCAGCTAGGTTTAGGTGGGGTTCCGACGCTCCGGAGCCCCGCTTCGGCGAAACCCTAGACCGCTGGAAAAAAGTCAAATTTGCCGTCTACCCCTTTGACCGGAGTCGAAAGGGGGTAGGCCTGTGGATTTTTTTGCTTGGTTGTGTTAGGTCAGGACATATGAAGACCCAAAACCAAGATCCACCCCAGCCCTTGCTAAGATTCCCTCCGTTTCGCCCGAAGTGGGAGTTTCGAGCTATAAGTCCAGGAACTCGGTATGGAGAAAGTGATGCCGGTGAAGCCGGTCACACACCGGAGTTAGATCATGGACATGTACAACACCCAACACACTTGTATACATATGGTATGGAACCACCAAGGTTTTGGTGGGGTTCCGACGCACCGGAGCCTGCTTCGGCGAAACCCTAGACCCGCTGGAAAAAAAGTCAAAGTTGTCGTCTACCCCTTTGACGGAGTCGAAAGGGGGTAGTCCGGTGGAATTTTTTGCTTTTTTGTGTTAGGTTAGGACATAGGAAGACCCAAAACCAAGATACACCCCAGCCCTTGCGAAGATTCCCTCCGTTTCGCCCGAAGTGGGAGTTTCGAGCTATAAGTCAAGGAACTCGGTATGGAGAAAGTGATGCCGGTGAAGCCGGTCACTCACCGGAGTGAGATCTTGGACATGTACAACACCCAACACACTTGTATAGATATGGTATGGAACCACCTCGGTTCTGGTGGGGTTCCGACGCTCCGGAGCCTCGCTTCGGCGAAACCATAGACCCGCTGGAAAAAAAGTCAAAGTTGTCGTCTACCCCTTTGACCGGAGTCGAAAGTGGGTAGGCCGGTGGATTTTTTTACTTGGTTGTGTTAGGCTAGGACATAGGAAGACCCAAAACCAATATCCACCCCTTGCCAAGATTCCCTCCGTTTCGCCCGAAGTGGGAGTTTCGAGCTATAAGTCCAGGAACTCGGTATGGAGAAAGTGATGCCGGTGAGCCGGTCACTCACCGAAGTGATATCTTGGACATGTACAACAACCAACAAACTTGTATACATATGGTATGGAACCACCTAGGTTTTGGTGGGGTTCCGACGCTCCGGAGCCCCGCTTCGGCGAAACCCTAGACCCGCTGGAAAAAAAGTCAAAGTTGCCGTCTACCCCTTTGACCGGAGTCGAAAGGGGGTAAGCCGGTGGATTTTTTTACTTGGTTGTGTTAGGTTAGGACATAGGAAGACCCAAAACCAAGATCCACCCCAGCCCTTGCCAAGATTCCCTCCGTTTCGCCCGAAGTGGGAGTTTCGAGCTATAAGTCCAGGAACTCGGTATGGAGAAAGTGATGCCGCTGAAGCCGGTCACTCACCGGCGTGAGATCTTGGACATGTACAACAACCAACTCACTTGTATACATATGGTATGGAACCACCTAGGTTTTGGTGGGGTTCCGACGCTCCGGGGCCCCGCTTCGGCGAAACCCTAGACCCGCTGGAAAAAAGTCAAAGTTGTCGTCTACCCCTTTGACCGGAGTCGAAAGGGGGTAGGCCGGTTGAATTTTTTGCTTGGTTGTGTTCGGTTAGGACATAGGAAGACCCAAAACCAAGATCCACCCCAGCCCTTGCCAAGATTCCCTCCGTTTCGCCCGAAGTGGGAGTTTCGAGCTATAAGTCCAGGAACTCGGTATAGAGAAGGTGATGCCGGTGAAGCCGGTCACTCACCGGAGTGAGATCTTGGACATGTACAACACCCAACACACTTGTATACATTTGGTATGGAACCACCTAGGTTTTGGTGGGGTTCCGACGCTCCGGAGCCCCGCTTCGGCGAAACCCTAGACCCACTGGAAAAAAGTCAAATTTTCCGTCTACCCCTTTGACCGGAGTCGAAAGGGGGTAGGCCGGTGGATTTTTTTCGCTTGGTTGTGTTAGGTTAGGACATATGAAGACCAAAAACCTAGATCCACCCCAGCCCTTGCCAAGATTCCCTCCGTTTCGCTCGAAGTGGGAGTTTCGAGCTATAAGTCCAGGAACTCGGTGATACGTCTCCAACGTATCCATAATTTCTGCTGTTCCATGCTTATATTATACCATTTGCTACATGTTTTATATACACTTCGTATCACTTTTATGCATTTTCTGGGACTAACCTAATAACAAGATGCCACAGTGCCAGTTCCCTGTTTTCTGCTGTTTTTGGTTTCAGAAAGTTACTTCTGGAAATATTCTCGGAATTGCACGAAACAAAAGGCCAGGTCCCTATTTTTCTAGCACGTACACGGAGTCCGAAGGAGAGACGAAGACTCGCCACGAGGTGGCCAAACCACCAGGTGGCGTGGCAGTGGGCCCAGCCGCGCCTGCCTGTGGTTTGGGCCCCTCGGGGGTCCGCCGACATCGCCCCTTCGCCTATTTATTCCCCGAGACGCGAAAACCCTAAATCACCGAGCCTTTCATCCAGAACATATTCGCTGCCTCCGCCGTCGTCAACCCTAACTCGGGGGGTTTCTGAAGCTCTTCCCGGCACCCTGCCGGAGAGGGGAATCATCACCGGAGGGCTCTACATCGCCATGCCCGCCTCCGGAGTGATGCGTGAGTAGTTCATCCTTGGACTATGGGTCCATAGCAGTAGCTAGATGGTTGTCTTCTCCACTTGTGCCATCATGTTTAGATCTTGTGAGCTGCCTATCATGATCAAGATCATCTTATTGTAATGCTACATGTTGTGTTTGCTGGGATCTGACTTATATTGATACCTATGTGGAGCTGAATATTATATTATCATGTCTATGTCATTTGTGATCTTGCATGCTCTCCGTTACTTGTTGAAGCCTTGGCCACGTGAATACTTGTAACTCCAAGAGGGGGTATTTATGCATGATAGTTGGGTTCAACCTCTATTTAACCTGGGATAGTGACTGCAAGTTCTAAGGTTGTAGATGTGTTGTTGCCACTAGGGGTAAAACAGCAATGCTTTATTCAAGGATGAATGTATTGTTTACATTACGCACATTACTTAATGCAATTGTCTGTTGCTTGCAACTTAATACTGGAAGGGGTACGGATGTTAACCGGAAAGTGGACTATTTAGGCATAGATGCATGCTGGATAGCGGTCTATGTAGTTTGTCGTAATGCCCAAATGAATCTCATAGTAGACACCACAGCTCACACATGCATGTTATATGCACTTATCAATTTTCAATTGCCCAGCTGTAATTTGTTTACCCAGCATGTTAGTTATCTTATTGGAGAGACACCACTAGTGAACTGTGGACCCCGGTCCATTCTTTTACATCTGAAATACAATCTACTGCAATCATTGTTCTCTACTGTTTTATGCAAACAAACATCATTTTCCATTCGATACGTTTAACCCTTTGTTTTCAGCAAGCCGGTGAGATTGACAACCTCACTGTTAAGTTGGGACAAAGTAATTTGGTTGTGTTGTGCAGGTTCCACGTTAGCACCGGAATCCCTGGTGTTGCGCCGCACTACACTCCTTCACCAACACCTTCGAAGCAAACCTCGTTTTCCTACTGGTTCGATTAAACCTTGGTTTCATACTGAGGGAAAACTTACTGCTGCACTCATCATACCTTCCTCTTGGGGTTCCCAACTGACGTGTGACGTACAAGCATTGTTTCTGGCACTATTGCCGGGGACATATTCCCTCGTCAACCTAGAGCCACCACTCGGTATGGAGAAAGTGATGCCGGTGAAGCCGGTCACACACCGGAGTGAGATCTTGGACATGTACAACACCCAACACACTTGTGTACATATGGTATGGAACCACCAACGTTTTGGCGGGGTTCGGACGCTTCGGAGCCCTGCTTCGGCGAAACCCTAGACCCGCTGGAAAAAAAGTCAAAGTTGTCGTCTACCCCTTTGACGGAGTCGAAAGGGGGTAGTCCGGTGGAATTTTTTGCTTGGTTGTGTTAGGTTAGGACATAGGAAGACCCAAAACCAAGATCCACCCCAGCCCTTGCCAAGATTCCCTCCGTTCGCCCGAAGTGGGAGTTTCGAGCTATAAGTCCAGGAACTTGGTATGGAGAAAGTGATGCCGGTGAAGCCGGTCACTCACCGCAGTGAGATCTTGGACATGTACAACAACCAACACACTTGTATACATATGGTATGGAACCACCTAGGTTTTGGTGGGGTTCCGACGCTCCGGAGCCCTGCTTCGGCGAAACCCTAGACCCGCTGGAAAAAAGTCAAAGTTGCCGTCTACCCCTTTGACTGGAGTCGAAAGGGGGTAGGCCGGTGGAATTTTTTGCTTGGTTGTGTTAGGTTAGGACATAGGAAGACCCAAAACCAAGATCCACCCCAGCCCTTGCCAAGATTCCCTCCGTTTCGACCGAAGTGGGAGTTTCGAGCTATAAGTCCAGGAACTCGGTATGGAGAAAGTGATGCCAGTGAAGCCGGTCACTCACCGGAGTGAGATCTCGGACATGTACAACACCCAACACACTTGTATACATATGGTATGGAACCACCTAGGTTTTGGTGGGGTTTCGACGCTCCGGAGCCCCGCTTCGGCGAAACCCTAGACCCGCTGGAAAAAAGTCAAAGTTGCCGTCTACCCCTTTGACCGGAGTCGAAAGTGGGTAGGCCGGTGGATGTTTTTTGCTTGGTTGTGTTAGGTTAGGACATAGGAAGACCCAAAACCAAGATCCACCCCAGCCCTTGCCAAGATTCCCTCCGTTTCGCCCGAAGTGCGAGTTTCGAGCTATAAGTCCAGGAACTCGGTATGGAGAAAGTGATGCCGGTGAAGCCGGTCACTCACCGGAGTGAGATCTTGGACATGTACAACACCCAACAGACTTGTATACATATGGTATGGAACCACCTAGGTTTTGGTGGGGTTCCGACGCTCCGGAGCCCCGCTTCGGCGAAATCCTAGACCCGCTGGAAAAAAGTCAAAGTTGTCGTTTACCCCTTTGACCGGAGTCGAAAGGCGGTAGGCCGGTGGAAAGTTTTTTCTTGGTTGTGTTAGGTTAGTACATAGGAAGACTCAAAACCATGATCCACCCCTGCCCTTGCCAAGATTCCCTCCGTTCCGCCCGAAGAGGAAGTTTCGAGTTATAAGTCCAGAAACTCGGTATGGAGAAAGTGATGCCGGTGAAGCCGGTCACTCACCGGAGTGAGATCTTGGACATGTACAACACCCAACACACTTGTATACATATGGTATGGAACCACCTAGGTTTTGGTGGGGTTCCGACGCTCCGGAGCCCCGCTTCGGCGAAACCCTAGACCCGCTAGAAAAAAGTCAAATTTGCCAACTACCCCTTTGACCGGAGTCGAAAGGGGTAGGCCGGTGGATTTTTTTGCTTGGTTGTGTTAGGTTAGGACATAGGAAGACCCAAAACCAAGATCCACCCCAGCCCATGCCAAGATTCCCTCCGTTTCGCCCGAAGTGGGAGTTTCGAGCTATAAGTCCAGGAACTAGGTGTGGAGAAAGTGATGCCGGTGAAGCGGTCACACACCGGAGTGAGATCTTGGACATGTACAACACCCAACACACTTGTATATATATGGTATGGAACCACCTAGGTTTTGGTGGGGTTCCGACGCTCCGTAGCCCTGCTTCGGTGAAACCTTAGACCCGCTGGAAAAAAGTCAAAATTGCCGTCTACCCTTTTGACCGGAGTCGAAAGGGGGTAGGCCGGTGGATTTTTTTAGTTGGTTGTGTTAGGCTAGGACATAGGAAGACCCAAAACCAAGATCCACCCCAGCCCTTGCCAAGATTCCCTCCGTTTCGCCGAAGTGGGAGTTTCGAGCTATAAGTCCAGGAACTCGGTATGGAGAAAGTGATGCTGGTGAGCCGGTCACTCACCGAAGTGATATCCTTGACAGATACAACACCCAACACACTTGTATACCTATGGTATGGAACCACCTAGGTTTTGGTGGGGTTCCGACGCTCGGAGCCCCGCTTCGGCGAAACCCTAGACCCGCTGGAAAAAAGTCAAAGTTGCCGTCTACCCCTTTGACCGGAGTCGAAAGGGGGTAGGCCGGTGGATTTTTTTACTTGGTTGTGTTACGCGGGATCATATTTTTAGTGCAATATAATCTAATCCTGGTGAAGCATGCTTGTGCTATTTAATCTTTGCCGTGCGTCGTATGCGGGCACACAGCAAAGACCTGACAGTGGGCCATTGTACAAAAAATATATTGATAAATCGTTGCCGTGTGCATGCACACGGCAAAGGACTTAATCTTTGCCGTGCGTCGAATCCGGGCACACGGCAAAGAACTGCCGTGACGGTTCCGTTAATGCCACCGGCTGGTCGGACACGTGGCCTCGGTCTTTGCCGTGCGCCTGACTTTGCCGTGTGTATTCTTTAGGCTTTACCGTGTGTCACTCGTTGCCGTGTGCTATTTTGGCTGCGAGGCCGTGTGTTGGCCTTTGCCGTGTGCTGCGCACGGCAAAGAGGAGGGTTCCCGTGTGCCCGATATCCGGCACACGGCAAAGAGTTGAGCACACGGCAACGTACCGCTCTCCCGTAGTGAGCCACACGCAGCAATGACTCTTCCTGATTCACTCACGCTCCTTACTCTGCTGCCGAAGTACGTACGGGTCATCGGCAGAGGGCGCCGACAGCGAAGGTGGGGTCATTCATGATGCTTCTCTCCCGTCCCCCAAGCTGATGAGGGCGGCAGAAAGGTCGGCGGCGCCTCCTAGGTCATTCCAGCATCGACTAACCGCACGGCCCGCACCCACAGGTCCTGGCGCGTCGAGAGAAGGCGGCGTCGGCGCCATGGCGGCGCCATCCATTGAGGTTGATTACATGAAGACGGCCCAAGACGAGATAGACTCGTGATATAGTGGTGTCTATCAGTCTATGTATGTATAGTTATGGTGACATGGGTTAATAAAGCGGCCATATGCATCACTTCGATGCAGAGGCTGGGATATTTTCCTTTAAAAAAAAAGCTATGGTGACATGGTGTGTGGTTTACGTGCTTCATGACCTTAATTAATCTGGATAGACAGAAGTAAGTTGACTTTCGCTTGCAGAAACGAATCCGCGTCCATACAACACTGTGCATGTTCTTCCTTGTCCGATAAACTCCCTGAAAAATGTAAGGGTTTTGGAGGTACGAATGCACAATCAAAGGGGGCCGGAAAGTGCTTTCCGAGCACGGGCTAGCTCCATAAAGCTTGTTTGTCGAATATTTTCGAAACGACACTTTAAAGTATCAAAATATCATGAAAAAATTGTAAACGTTGAAATGACGTATTTCACCATCCTGCAAATTTTCAACCGGAATTTTTCATTTTCCACATAGCCCAAAATAAATTAATATTTTACATTGATTTTTCGCTCACTGGTAGAAATAATCATAGTCTACAACTAGAATTTTCTCCACATTTTTCTGAAACTAAGAAATGTCCTATCTAATTTTGTTAAAAAAAAGAGCTCCACGGAACCCACCCTCCAAATCCCGTCCTCCAAAGGGAGCATGCTAATTTGCTTTCTTCCCTGGCCACTACTATTTTCAAACATGCTAGCCGTCCGCTCAAACTCTTAACTAAAATTTAGACAGTAAATAATTTGAATTAAATTACGCAACTATACTTCAAAATCCGAGCTAAATTTAAAGAGCTTGCATCCAAAATTAAGAGGTTTCAAATGTGCAGTGCACCATTTCGGTTTTGAAGTAATTTCAAATAACATTATACTACATTACATAGCTGCCGGCTAAAATGTTTTCCTTAATTAAACTATGATTCATTATAATTATAATTATAATAATAATTATTATTATTATCATCATCTATTAAACACAACATATTGAATAGTTTCCTGCCACTACGTTAATCCACATCATTCAAATTGTTCCAAATATTGGATGTATAATTTGTGGCAAAGATTTCACGAGAGATTACTAGCAATATGATGTTATGTTGAAGTTGTGTAGAATATGTGCGTATGCTACAATTGGAATTGGATTATGCGGCAGGTATAGTGTTGTGGTCGAACACTTGTAATCGGGGTCACATGTATAAAGGCGCCATGCATAACTAAATTAGACTAGACGCAACCTGATAGGCTAGACATGCGATAAGAGGAGGACGGCGTCTATCATCCTTTAAAGCGATGCCTGGGCCAACGTGGCGTTGGTGATCGTGGTGTGGTGTGACTGTCTGTACCAACATGGCGTTGATGATCGTGGTGTGACTGTTGACCTCGGTGGGTTTGTCTTCGATGATACTATGATAGTAAATGGGGATAAGCACATGTTAAGCATGCCCTGAGATGTAGCTATTGCAGCTGAACCTCGTTAACCGATATTGTCTCCCATTTACTTTCTACAATGACCTAATTGTGTGTACTAGTAGTATCAGAACAAGGTTTGTAGATTGGATTATGCATGGTTGGATAATCTAGACTTAACTGATAAGGTGATGGTTCTTCTAAAATAAAGGCGGGTTTCAATCAGAGAGGGGGCCGGAGCGGAACGAAACGAGAGTCCGAAGTGTAACGAGGATCCAATCGGAGGGGAGCAGAACACCATTTGTTTATGCAAATGTCGCCCGTCCATTTTACAAACTTGGGTAAAATGGACAACATTGAACACTGTATTTATGTTCAGTGAAACATACAAATTTTTGGCAACATCACTATGCATTACATAAGGGACTGACCAATTCCTTTCATATAGATGCATTATAACACATCATGCACTAGGAATTTTCTTCCCAATTACTCCCTCCGTTCCTAAATATAAGATGTTTTAGGTGTTACACATGTTGTCTAAATGCATAATAAAGTGAGTGGACCTACACATGGAATATGTCTAGATACACTTGTGTGATGTGAATGTGGACAAAAGCTAAAATATTTTATATTTGGAAACGGAGGGAGTACATCACAATTTTTAACCATGTAGCAGGAAACAAATTTGATTTTCACCGGAAGACATACACGTTATTACATGCATGCATATATATTTCCTCCACCCTTTCACAACCATGTAAAGAAAAAACATTCATCGGCACCAACGTAGTGACGTCACCAACCAAATATATAGGTTCTGCAATGGATCTCGATCATCGGCGCACATATGTGTATGCATCGTTTGTCTGCATTGGCTTGGCTACTTGACTTGCTACCAAACGACAAGGTCAACTAGTTAACGTGTATCCCGGCCACCAGAGTTTGACTCAGCTGAACTGGACCCGTACGTTACGTACGTACGGAGTATGAGAGAGAGGTACCCCAGCTGAGCCGTATTACGACCGCGAGTAGAGTGGAGTACAGTCCCTGTAGTAGTCTGTAGAAGAAGAAGAATAATTCTCAATCATAGGTTTGGGCTTACCTGCCTCTTGGTTGTTCGAGTTAATTATCATCAACATGATCATTCTTTTCCATTTCTCTTTGTTTACTGTTGATGGCTCAGTCAGTGGGCTGCTCCAGCTAATTTAATCGTTAGTATTGACTAATTGCCACTAGAGCTGCGTTCACAGTTCACACACACACATGAGAGTGAGACTGTTGAATGGTACGTTGGATTCATTCAAAGTCTCGGTCGATCGGAGCTCCCGCGAGTCACCTTGATCCAAGTCTTCCACGCGGACACGCGCACTTTTCTTGGCTCGGACCAGTTCAGCGGCTAACTTGGGACGACGACGACGACGATGGTTCTGGCTTTGGCGGTCCCTGACCCCGAGCTTGCTCTCCAATATGTGCTGCTCCCCCATAAATAGAGCCCGCTAGCTGCATCCATGGACCAACAAGCTACACATCGACCCATAAAGAGACAGAGAGAGGGAGAAAGAAGAGAACACGCATTCCGCCGTCCTCCCACGTACGAAACGAAAGATTAGCTTGAGCTCGCTCCGGCCTCGACCACCAACACCTCAATGGCGTCGTCGCCGCATTCGTTCCTGCTCCAGCTGGTGCGCTACGTGTCGTCCCTCCCGACCAATCTCATGCGGATCCGTCCCCTCGCCGCTCCCAAGCCGAAGCCGCCAGGCCCGCCGGCGGAAGGCCCCGGCGGTCATGGCGGGATCATCCACGCCGCCTCTCCCGTCCCGCGCGAGCTCATGCGGGCGGCGGCGCCTCCGAGGCAGGGCGCCAGCGGGAAGACCCATCCGCCCAAGGGGCCCAAGGAGCCGGCCGAGGGCAAAGGCGGCAGCGGCGGGATCATCCATGCCGCCTCTTCTTGAACGGCATCAAGCCGTCAAGTGCATTCATTTTGAGGATGGGATGATCATAGAAGATGGCTGAAGAACTAAGAAGACCGAGCCAAATCGAGATTCGTAAATGTTACTACTGCAGGTGCATTTTCTGTTCGTCGTAGGTACAGTTCGAGATGTATGCGATGCATGTCCAATGTACGTACGTGAGAGCGCACTGCTTGAGCTTCATAGGAAAACATATACTCAATTGTTCAAATATGTTATAATCCGCAGGCGTGTTCGCCTTGGCGCCATGCATGGGACATGGGTGACCTGAACTCGATCTGTTCTGTTATCCTTTGTAATGGGACCCCGCTCCTACGGATGCTTATGAAAAAGAAAAAAAATAACAGGCGTGTTCACCCCCATTGCTAATAGCTCCATTGAGTTTAGGCTCCTTGTAAGTCGCCCTCTCACCCCTTCCTCCGCTACAGTCCAGAGGAGCGATTTTTGAGAGTCAGCCGCCGTTCCACCTCGCCCGCCGGTGAGGCGTGGGTTCCTCCCCCTCCGCCGGCTGCTCCGGCGGCGAGAGGGTGGGGGAAGCCCGTCTCACGGCGTGTATATAGTGTAGGCTTCGGTAGGTTCCCGGCCGGCGGCGCTCTGGAGGTGGTGGTGCTGCAGGCTAGGGTTTTGGTGTCGGCACGGATCCCCTCCGGCGGCGGCGTTCCTTGGAGCCTCCCCGCCCTGTGCTCGACTTCCCCGACCTTGAGGAGCCGCGGTTCGCTCGAGTTCGGTGCACCACGGCCAGATCTGGGCAAGCGGCGGATCTGGATGGAGTTCTTCCGGAGGATGACTTGCTGGGGCACGGCGGCGATGGCGGTCTCCGGTGTAGGCTCTGCGGAGCCGGCGCTCGGTGACTTCCCGTCTGTGCGTGGTGGGCTCTGGCGACCATGCGATGTGATCTTGTGCAGCGGCGCGCCATCGACGGCACCGGATCGTCTCCGTCGTCAGGTTTCAGTGGTTTACTCTGTAAATTTCCTTTCTTGCTTCTGTAAGTTTGGAGAATCATTGTAAGTCATCTTTCCCCGCAAAAAAAAAAAGAGTTTCGGCTCCTTGTGATTTACTTTTATATTGAATAAGTTTGGTAAAATAGAAGTTGAAAATGCCACAAACTTTTAAACCCCAACTTTCCAACTTGTGAACCATTTTCACGGTTGTATTTCTCCCTGTTGCGGTGACATCTTCAACACTATGAACCAGATTTAATTTGTTACATAGCGAGCATGCATATCGAAAACCTATTTTAAAGCCCGAGCGACATGGAGCTTGTTTTTTTTGAAATTTCGAAATCGACATTTTGAAGTTTCCAAAAATCGCGAAACAATTACCGGCTGTAGATATTGTCGAGATCTAGTGTCGTGCAAATTTTCAGTCCAAAATGCGTTGTATTTTGGGCTGCACAAAAAAGACAAACGGGTGGATCTGGGTGGTGAGGAATACACAGTTTTAAAATTTTGAAATTTCCTCTGATTTATCTTTTTTGTACAGCCCAAAGTACAACAACTTTGGAGCTAAAATTTTGCACGATTGTAGATATCAACAATATCTACATCCAGGAATTTTTTCGCGATTTTTGGAAACATAAAAATGTCGATTTCGATTTTTCAAAAAAGGAGCTCCATGTAGTTCGGGTTCCAAAAATCCACTCTCGCATGCATATGCACATATTTCATCATTCATATGACCTATATGCGGGCCAAAGGAGTCGTTACCCGGTGGTGACTGCTACACGTGAAAATCAAAAAACTGAATCGAAGTTGAAAGTTCAGCACAAAATGAACCCTTTTAGATCCAACCATTTTGCCTGGCACCGTGGGGGTAAGAGCAACTCTAGCAGATACCGGATAATTTCATGCCGGATGAAACTTATCCGGTTGAGCGGAAAAACATTTTCCGGTACCTCGCGTCCCGCGGCAGAATAGATGCGGAAAACTCGTACCGGATACGACTTTACCGCATCTGTTATGCACAGCGTACCGGTACCGGATTTTTTTTCCAGAGTTTATCAAATTCATCTCATTTGACATTGTTTAATCACCAAATCAAATAAAAGTTTTAACATGTCTCATCACCGAATTAGGTCTATTACATTAAACTACTACACAACCAAAATCATGCGCAACTAGATAGCAATAAATTTGTCCAAAAGAATGCGCAATCAATCAACTTGATGATCAATCAAGGATCAACATCCAACACATCCGAAACTTGAGAAAAACCACCACCACCTACTCCAACATCACCGCCTCCAACATCACCGCCTCCAACATCACCACCATCACCACCACCACTACCATCATTGGCTGAAGCACCATCACCACCACCACCACCACCATAAGATGCTGGAGTACCATACCCAACCATGAGATCATGAAGCTCTTGTCTCCTCCAAAACATGATCTCCGCTCTTGTTAGTTCCAAAAACTCTCTTGCCATTGGCTCCATGGTGGTGGGATCGAGTATCATCAACCGGTTCTCTTTGGCTTTCTTCTCCGCCTTGATCTTTTCCTCTTCAATGGAGATCTTGTGGTCTTCAAAGGAGCATCTTGTCACCCACTTCTTCTCTTTGCCCTCAATTTTCTTTTCGGCCAATGCCACCTTCACCTCCAAGTGTTTGGTCATCATTGCTTCCTTGAACTTCATCATCGAAGCAATTTGGTCTCTCAAAGATGTAGCCTCGGCCGACCTCTTTGCTTGCTCTTTCTCCATCTTATTTCCATCCGGCTTGTCCTTGTTTCTTTCTCCTCTTGGTGCATCATCGCTATCTTCAGCATCTTCCACCTTGAATGCACCTCTCTTCGGCATGCCTGTTTCATCCCTCAACATCCATTTCTCGCAATGTTCAAGAATCTTCCAACAATGTTGAAGCAAGAACAGCCGGAACTTGGAAGCCGGCATTTGCTTGAATCTTTCATGGGCAATGCGGTCCTACGTTGCAAAATCAAACATTTGTGAGCCAATTGCCGAAGTTGCAACCGGATGGAAACATGATCACCAAATGTGTGAAAGAAAACTTACATAGTCATCATTTGTGCAACCGGATGGTGGTGCATTCCTCACTTGTTGCAAACAACCATTCCAACAGCTACATGCATGTTTGCTTGATGTAGTCCCATCGGCCTTGGAGAGATCGCAAGGAGCGCAAAGATGGAACCGGCATGATCTTGTGGTACTTGTCCTCGATGCGGCACCAATACCTAGCTCTTGTTTGATCATTTCCCACACCGGCATGAAGAGTCACACTCTCCCAAGCTCGGATCAACGTGGTGTCCTCCAACTCGGTGTAGTTCCCGGCCCTCTTTCCCAACTTTGGCCCACCTTCATCGAACTCGTCCTCCCCAATCTCTTGTAGGTCATCGTCGCCAAGTGCATCTCCCTCCGCCACTTCGGCCTCGGGCATGCCGCACTCAAACGCGTCAAAGTGGAGCACTCAAGAGGCCGACCGAATTTTCCTCCAACAAATGCGAGTATGTTGAATCCACGGGATAGCTACGCAATCGAAACATGCGAAAACATAAACACGTCCATCGATTTGAGCAAAAGGCGGAAGAAAGATAAGAAATTTACCCCTCCGGTGTTTGATCGAACACATTGTGAGCGGTGGATGGGGCGGCTGATGGCGCAGCACATCCTCGAGGAGCACGGCCACGGGCCGCCGGAGCCTTGGCCTTCTTCAGTGGCTTCGGCCCAATGGCGTGGGACTTCGGCTTCCGCGAGTGCACCGCGGCGGGAGGAGGGTACGATGCGGTGGGAGGAGGATACAACGCCGCGGGAGGACGGGCCACTCCGAGCGTCCGCGGCCATTTCTTCCCAGCGAGGGCTAGAACTGGTGCGGCGACGGGGACACCGGCCACCGGCTGCGCGCGATATCGCGGCTGTGCCCTTGCGCCCAGCGGAGGGACGAACCCGGTGTGTCGAAGTTGGGAAGGATCCATCGGTGCCGAATCGGTGGCGGGCGGCGCCGGAATGGTCGAATCGGCGGCGGGGCATGCCAAGGTCGAACGGTTACCCGAGCTGAAACTTCCGGGCGGGAGTTTTCGCGCCAAAAGTGCGGGGTGTAGGAAATTCGGCCACCAAAACGCAACAAGTAGGGCACCGGCTTCGAAATATCCTGCTCCCCGGAAAAAAATTCCGGTATGGGGGCTTATCCGGCGTCTGGTCTGGCAGAAATTGTTGCCCCGTGCCCGAAAAAAGCAGTTATTTACCGAGCCGGGGCCTTATTCGGTATCTGCTAGAGTTGCTCTGATGTAATGTGTCCTACAACAAGTGGTACAATGACAAGAGCAAGAGTCAAAGCTCTCCATGATAAGGTGAATGCGCTCCTATCTATGTGTGATCTTGACACTCCCTTGAATGGCTTGCTACTTCATTCCGATCGATACATTGTGTGTGCTCAGTTTTGACGGCCTTGAAGACCGCCGAAGCGTTGATCAAGATGGCCAAGAAACCAGCCAAGATGAAGATGACGACAAAGGAGGAGCCAGGCAGCCTGGCCTGGCCGACCCAGGCCGGCCATGCACCAGACGCCGCCGGCCTCCTCGACACTCGAGGCCGGCCCAACCCGGCCTAGGCAGGGCCAACCACCCGACGCCGCCGGCCTCCTTGACACCCAAGGCCAGCCCCTAGCTCGGCCAGGCCGGCCTTCGCGATACCCAAGACCGGCCCCAGCCCGGCCAGGCCGGCCAAGCACCCGACGCGCCCGGCCTGCCCCTGACCTAGGCCGGCCCTAGCCCGGCCAGGCCGGCCTCCCGATGGCCCGCGTGCTGTTTTGACCCTTGGAGTCATGTAACCTTATCCTCCCACCTACCCCTTCGTCCTAGACTATAAATAGATGTCTCCTAACTCAGATCTAGGGTTAGACTAAGATTAGACTTGAGTTGAGCTTTGCTCCTTTTCCACCCTTGATGGTGTTGCCTCTTTGGAGATGAATCAAGGTCTCCCCTTGTGGAGATGAATCAAGGCCTCCCCTTGTGGAGAAGATCCCTCTAGTGGATTCAAGACCTTTCTTGTTGTTGTTGAGACTACTAGCCAACCTTTCCTCTTGGGGTGACTAGATTGGATCGGTTGGGTTGACCGATAAGAGAAACAATCTTAAGAGTAAGGTTGCTTGGAGATTGAGAATCGGGAGCTACCCTTGGGGATTGGTTACCATTTGATTTTGTCCATGTTGCTTTGCTAGTTATCTTGATTTGAGACTTTTCCCTTTTTGTGTTATTCGTGTTCTTCGTGTTCTTCGCCAGATCCACCCCAAATCCGTGAAGATCGGGACCAAACCCGCATCATATGGTATCAGAGCTCTAGGTTGCCACGGATTTGACTTTGTTCCCCCCACAAATCCCCCAATTTTTTTCTTTGATTTTGAGAAAATTCGAAAAATTTCACCAAAAATAGCCTCACGAGCTTTTAGATCGATTTGTGAATCTTGTGTGTTTTGACAGGTTTTGATCCATAGATCTATTGCTAAACTTGTTGATCTACCTTCCTTTGCGTTCACATAGGCCAATTCCATCTTCTCGGCCTTCGATTTGCTGTTTTCCGTTGAGTTTTTCCGCCCAAATCGGCTATTTTCGCGTCCTTGGGCACGAACAGCGTCCCGTAGCCGTACTGCCGGCCTAGGCCGACCCTAGCCGGCCTAGCCGGCCTAGAACCCGATGCCCCCGGCCCCAGCGACCCCGAGGCCGGCCCAGCCCGGCCTAGGCCGACTTCTGAAAACTGGAATTTCGGGAAAAAACGGTTTTGGCCATATCTTTTGATTTCGGACTCCGTTTTTAGTGTTTTTCGGCTCGTTTCAAAACTACGGACAAGCTTTACGTCACCATTGCGGTTGCTCCAACATCCACCACCTCCCAAAATTCGTGAGAAAGCATGAGACTTCGACACCAAAGGGTAAAGTTCGTCGACGAAAGGTATAACATCATGACTCTTTTCCCCTTGCCACTCCTTTTGTGAGCCACACTATATCTTTGTGATTATCATGTCCTATTGTGGCTAGCTCTTGATGCTTGCTTGGGCTTTGCACATTTGCACCGTGTAGTTTCCGAGCAAACTTGTATGCGCTAGTTGACATATATCATATATCTTGTTGGCATCAAAGAAGTGGGTGTGCAAAAGAGAAAAGAATCAAAAGAGAAAAGAAGCAAAAAAAGCCAAATCAAAAGAAAGAAAGAGAAAGAAACACCACTTGCCATATCTCTTGTAGGAAGTGCGCAAGCTCGATGAACATCGTGTAGGTGGTACATTTTGTGCAAATCTTGTAGCTCACCAATAAATTGCAATCGAGCTAGTGGCTCTCCTTGTACTTAAGCAACACGAGCTTATAGTATTCGCTAGGATCATATGGTTCTTTAGCTCACTCCTTGGTTGCATAAGTCCCATTTATCTATCCTTGTGTGTGTTTCCTTGAGCTACATTCCTATATTTTGAGATTGACTTGTTTTTACTTTGTGATCATCGTGGTTCTCTACTTGCCTTTACAATATCTTGGTTTCTAGTTGGTTCAATTTGCTTTCCACCTATCATACCTTCCCATCCTCATAAGTGTGTGTGTTGGGTGTTAGAACTGGGTTCTCTTTCATCAAACAACTCTATTCTTTGGATATAGTTTCTCTTGATTCTCCATTTTCATACATTTCACTTGTTTTTGAGATCATGTTTAGGGGAAGTACAAACGGAAACTCAAACTCGGATGATGATATCAATGGAGGAATTCAAGGTGACAATGGCTATGTCACATATAAGGAGTTCGTGGGCCTTCGACACCTTGTCCGTGATGGGCTAGGTCGCTATGAGCGCCGTCTTCAAGCACAAGAAGCAAATTTCAATGCGCAAATGGCGAATGTGACCGAAGCTCTCAACAACCTCTTGCAACGTCGATCTTCTTCTTTGTCACGCTCAAGCCGTACAAGAAGCACCTCAAGGTCGACACAATCAAGGCAAGCGCATCATGGTACTCATCAAGAAGAACTGCAACAAGGTCACCAAGAAATACCAAGACGCGACGAACATGATCGACATCGCCATGACGTGGAACATCCACCTTCTCCTCGAGCGCACCACGGCAATGCGCATCAAGAGCAACATCGCCCAAATGGTGGACACCGTGAAAGAACACCATCACCACCACCTCAACATCAAGATCGTCGGGACCCATTGGCCAATGACAATGGTGTGCCGGGTGCGCATGACTTTGGTGACCAAGGCCGTCGACACCGCCATCCTCCAAGGCCACGCCACCACAATCGTGACCATGGGAACCATGAAGAGCACCCAATTCTACACCATGAGCCTCGTCCCCGTCAAGAGCATCCACATGATCGTCACCACCACCACCATACCGAGTCAAGTGATAATGAGTTGAGCCAACATAATAGTGATGGACTCAATAGAAGGAGACGTGGACGTGCATTCCAACCTCCAAACCGTCCCGACGAAGATGACAACTTGAACAACCTTCGCTTTGATATGCCAAAGTTCTATGGAACAACTGACCCGGAAGCTTATCTTTCATGGACACTCAAGGTTGACAAGATCTTCCGAGTTCGCCGCTATTCCGACAACAAGATGGTTGCTCTAGCTTCAATGGAGTTTGAGGACTATTCTCTCTTGTGGTGGGAACAACTCCAAGATACACGCTTGGACAACCACCAACAACCAATCAACACTTGGGTTGAGATGAAAGAAAGCAATGTACAAGCGCTTCGTGTCAAACCACTACACTAGAGACTTGCACAAGAAGTTGCAAGAGTTGAAGCAAGGGTTGAAATCGGATGATGAGTACTATAAGGAGATAGAAATTTCCATGATGAGAGCCAATATTGAGGAGTCGGAGGAGCAATCCATGGCTCGCTTCATGAATGGCCACAACTATCCAATCAAGAAGATTGTGGAATTCCAACCATATGCCATCTTGGTTGAGCTAGTCCATCAAGCAACAAAGGCCGAGCGTCACGTGCTTGAAGAGCTCAAATACATCAAGACAAAGGCATTCTTCGCCAACAAGCCTTCATCATCCACGCCTACGCCCACACAAGCTCCTACTCAAGCCAACAAAAGAGGTCCTCCAAGAGCTTCTACATCAACAACTCAAGCGCCTCAACCTTTCAAGAAAGCGCCTCCCTCAAGTAACACGCCTCAAGGATCTTCGTCCGGCACACGACTCTTGAAATGCTACAAATGTGGACAACAAGGACACAAATCCTTTGAGTGCACAAATAAGAAAGTCATGATTGTCAATGACACGGGAGAATATGAATCTATGAGTGAAGAGGAGTACCATGCTTTGAACCAAGTCGCCACAATGCAATGTTGAAGAAGAATCAAATGATATATATTGTGATGGTGACAACAACCCTTCGTTGGTTGTGACAAGAGCATTGACCACCAATGTCCAAGTTGACGAAGACCAAAGATGCAACTTGTTTCAAACAAGAGCGGTCATCAATGGAAGGTCCATCAAGGTCATCATAGATGGTGGAAGTTGCCACAACTTAGCGAGTAAAGAACTTTGTGACAAGCTCAACTTGAAGTTCAAGAAGCACAATCACCCATACCATGTGCAATGGTTGAGTGATTCCGGATCCGTCAAGATTCAACACATGGTGCAAGTGTCCTTCAAGATTGGAGCCTATGAAGATACCGTTGATTGTGATGTTGTGCCTATGTCCGTTTGTCACTTACTTCTTGGACGTCCTTGGCAATTTGATAAGGGTGCTATGCATGATGGAAGAACAAATTACTATAGCTTCAAGAGCAACGACAAGAATTCGTCCTTCGTCCCATGACACCAAGTCAAGTCATTGCCGACAATGCCAAGACTATTGCTCGGGCACAACAAGATCGTTCTTCAAGTGAGATGAGTGGTGAGAGAGACCCACCATAAAGTGAGTGAGCGCCACAAGCCAAATGAGAGTGACACTTCAAAGAGAGCCCCACAAAATTACCTATTTGCCACCAAAAGAGAGATGAGGGATTTGAGAGAGGACCCATCCACCCTCACTATGTGCTCATATGCAAGGGTGAAGTTTCTATGACTAACACTTTCACAAATCCTCCTCCTCCTTTGATGTCTCTTTTGAAGGACTTTGAAGATGTCTTCTCAAGACGTGCCACCGGGACTACCTCCTCTACGCGGCATCGAGCATCGCATCGACCTTGTCCCCGGCGCACCGCTACCGAACCGCGCCCCATACCGCACCAACCCCGAGGAGACCAAGGAGATTGAGCGGCAAATACAAGAACTCCTTGCCATGGGACACATCCGAGAGAGTTTGAGTCTGTGCGCCGTGCCCGTCATCTAGTGCCCAAGCACGACAACACTCTTCGCCTTTGCATGGATTGTCGCCCCATCAACGCCATCACGGTGAGGTATCGCCACCCTATCCCTCGACTTGACGATATGCTTGATGAACTTTGTGGTTCCTCCATATTTCCAAAATTGATCTTAAAAGTGGATACCACCAAATAAGGATGTGTGAAGGTGATGAATGGAAGACCGCATTTAAAACAAAGCTTGGTCTTTATGAATGGCTTGTCATGCCATTTGGTCTCTCCAATGCACCTTCTACTTTTATGCGTCTTATGAATCATGTGTTGACTTTCATTGGAAATTTGTTGTGGTATACTTTGATGACATCCTTATCTATAGCAAATCTTTGGAAGAGCACACTTCTCATGTTGCTCAAGTTTTGTTGGTTCTTCGCAACGAAAAGCTTTATGCAAATCTTTCTAAGTGCACATTTGCCACCAACAAGCTTGTTTTCTTGGGTTTTGTTGTTTCTTCATGGAGTTGAAGTTGATGATGCAAAGATAAACAATTCGACTTGGCCTTTTCCCATGACTTGAAGTTGCGACTTTTCTTGGTTTTGCCGGATTTTATCGCCGATTCATCAAGGATTTTTCCACAATTGCTTGCCCCTCATGAACTTACCAAGAAAAATGTACCTTTCATTTGGGGCAATGCACATGATTTTGCTTTCAATGAGCTCAAACGGTTGTTAACCGAAGCACCACTCCTTGCCCTTCCGGATTTCTCTAAGACATTTGAGATTGAATGTGATGCAAGTGGATTGGGCATTGGAGGAGTGCTTATGCAAAATGGTAGACCCATTGCATACCATAGTGAGAAATTAGATGGAGCTCGTTTGAATTACCCCATTTATGACAAAGAGTTATTTGCTTTGGTTCGTGTTTTGGATGTGTGGCAACACTACTTCGTCCTAAGGAGTTTGTCATTCACTCCGATCATGAATCTTGAAATATTTGAAAAGTCAAACAAATTTGAACAAAAGACATGCTAAGTGGGTTGAGTTCATTGAGTCTTTTACCTTTGTAATCAAATACAAGAAAGGTAAAGACAATGTGGTTGCATATGCTCTTTCCCGCAAGCCAACCTACTTACACGTCTTGATATTAGTGTGTTGGGTTTGGATGAGATAAAGGATTTGTACGCCACCGATGCTTTCTTTGGAGACATTTTTGCTCAATGCTCGAACACAAAGGAATTGGTTATTACTATTTGCACAAGGTTTCTTGTTTAAGACTAACAAACTATGCATTCCCGAGTCTTCGCTTCGTTTGCTCCTTTTGAAGGAATCACATGGAGGATCACTCATGGGACACTTTGGACGCGACAAGACCTTCGCCATGCTCGCCACCAACTACTTTTGGCCACGTATGTACCGCGACGTAAACCGCCTTGTGCGCCGATGTTCTACATGCCTCAAAGCTAAGTCTTCTCTTAACTCTCATGGCTTGTATACTCCTTTGCCCATTCCGCATAAGCCATGGTCCGACATTGCTATGGATTTTGTCTTAGGCCTTCCACGCACCAAAACAAACAGGATTCCATATTTGTCGTCATTGATCGATTCTCTAAGATGGCACATTTCATACCATGCAATAAGACCGACGATGCTTCACATATTGCTACATTGTTTTTCAGGGAAATCGTCCGTCTTCATGGAGTGCCCAAGACCATTGTGTCGGATCGAGACGTCAAGTTTGTGAGCTATTTTTGGAAGACTTTGATGGCCAAGCTCAGAATCAAGCAACTCTTCTCCACCGCATACCACCCTCAAACCGATGGTCAAACCGAAGTGGTGAATCGAAGCCTTTCTACACTCCTTCGTGTGTTGATCAAGCCAAACTTGAAGAATTGGAAAGAGTGCATCCCACACGCCGAGTTCGCCTACAATCGAGCACTACACGAGCAACAAAGAGAACTCCATTCGAGATCGTCTATGGCTCAAACCCCTACACCGCGCTAGACATGCTACCACTACCACTCCGTGAACAAGTTAACATGGATTTCGACAAGCGCGCCGCTTACATTAAAAAGCAACATGAGGACACAAGAACTACACTCGAGAAGCACAATGAAGCGCATGCTAAGAAGATGAACAAGAACAAGCGCGCCATGATATTTGAAGAAGGAGACCTTGTTTGGTTACATCTTCGCAAAGATCGCTTTCCGGATGCAAGGAAGTCCAAGCTTCACCCTCGAGGAGACGGACCTTTCAAGGTTGTCAAGCGCATCAACAACAATGCATACAAGATCGACATCTCCAACTCAAGGTACTTGGTCCATGACACCTTCAATGTCACCGACCTATCGCCATTCCATAGGACATCAACTGATGAGGATGACCAAGAGTCGAGGACGACTCTTTTCCAAGGGGGGGGGGAGATGATGTAGTGCATCCTACAACAAACGGTCCAATGACAAGAGCAAGAGTCAAAGCTCTTCATGATAAGGTGAATGCGCTCCTATCTATGTGTGATCTTGACACTCCCTTGAATGGCTTGCTACTTCATTCCGATACATTGTGTGTGCTCAGTTATGACGGCCTTGAACACCGCCGAGGAAGCGTTGATCAAGATGGCCAAGAAACCAGCCAAGATGAAGATGAAGACAAAGGAGGAGCCAGGCAGCCCAGCCTGGCCGACCTAGGCCGGCCTAGGCCGGCCATGCACCAGACGCCGCCGGCCTCCTCGACACTCGAGGCCGGCCCAGCCCGGCCTAGGCCGACCAACCACCCGACGCCGCCGACCTCCTGGACACCCAAGACCGGCCCCCAGCCCGGCCAGGCCGGCCAAGCACTCGACGCGCCCGGCCTGCCCCTGACCTAGGCCGGCCCTAGCCCGGCCAGGCCAGCCTCCCGACGGCATGCGTGCTGTTTTGACCCTTGGAGTCATGTAACCTTATCCTCCCACCTACCCCTTCATCCTAGACTATGAATAGATGCTCTCCTACCTCAGATCTAGGGTTAGACTTGAGTTGAGCTTTGCTCCTTTTCCACCCTTGATGGTGTTGCCTCTTTGGAGATGAATCAAGGCCTCCCCTTGTGGAGATGAATCAAGGCCTCCCCTTGTGGAGAAGATCACTCTAGTCGATTCAAGACCTTTCTTCTTGTAGTTGAGACTACTAGCCAATCTTTCCTCTTGGGGTGACTAGATTGGGTCGGTTGGGTTGACCGATAAGAGAAATAATCTTAAGAGTAAGGTTGCTTGGAGATTGAGAATCGGGGACTACCCTTGGAGATTGGTTACCGGTTGATTTCGTCCGTGTTGCTTTGCTAGTTATCTTGATTTGAGACTTTTCCCCTTTTGTTTTCTTCGTGTTCTTCGCCAGATCCACCCCAAATCCGTGAAGATCGGGACCTAACCCGCATCATGCTCTAACGCCATGGTTACACTGTATAGTGTTTTGGGGTAAATCGCCACAGTATGCACAACACCGTGGGGTGAAGCGACATGGTTTGAATGACGCTAGGTCGATCTGTAATATGTACCATGCCATGCAATGTAATTATGAAGCCCTAAGGACGGGTGCCATGGAAAGATGTCATATCTCAATTTTGTTAAACCCGGTTCATTTTGGGTTGAACTTTAGATTTAGGTTAGTTTTGTTGATTTTCACATTCTACGCACGAGTTTTGATTGGAAAACAATTTATTAAAAAATTAAATTAGAAACATGCCTTAACATTATATTTTTTTTCCTGCTTACCTCGATCAACAAGATTGAATAGTACTCCCTCCCAATGTAGATGTCATTCTTATTTTTTGTATTTTAAATTTGACCTTTAATTTGAAAAAAATAATTTGTTATATTATGGTATTATAATTGGGTTTGTCGTAAGTTTTGTCACTTATAATACACATTTGGTAGATAAAATTAATGATCAAAGTTAAAACTCGAAAATAGTATGCTCCACCACCTAAGGGCTTCTTTGAATTGAAGTAATTTCATAGATAGTCAGGAGGATTTCAATCCGTTAGATTGTTTCCCTAGTATTGAGCCCATCCAATTCCTAAGGATTCTAGACCCTATTCTATAAGAATCTCAACATGACATGAAACCTCCTTTTTATTTTTTTAAGAAATTTATTGCACTCATATCATATCTCTCTTTACTCTCTCTTTGTTCCTGCAAAATTTCCGTGTTTGTTTCCCGTTGATACTCTAGGAATTGAAATGCACGCCACCATGATTCTCTGCCTTTTCTATTCATACTCCCACCGTTCACAAAAGTATGTCTCAACCAACTCCAAATGTGATGTATCTAGACATAATTTAGTGTATAGATACATCCAAATTTGAAATTAGTTGAGACATGCATCCTTTTGTGAACAGAGTGAGTACGTTTTGAAAATCTTGGATTCAAACAAGCCCTATTTCTAATAGGGAGAGCAGTAAGTAGGAAAGAATAGTCAACCAATCGGTCACCCCTCGATTCCTCATATATACCCCACCAAATTAATAACCTTCATTAGTTCCAAGTTCCAGCCAGCTATCCTGCTCCCTCATCGACTACAAATAGAGCTAGCTGCTCCTTCTCTCTCGTCCGTGGTCACGAATTCAAACAATTAATGCAACCCATCACCAGTTGCTCCTGAGAATCTATCACTAAAAGGGCCCGAGCTAGCTAGCTAGCTAGGAATCCATCTGTGGAGATAGCTAGGCAGCCATGGCCATGAGCTTCTTCTCACGCCGGCTGATGCTGCCGTTCCTCCTGTCATCCAGGCCGCCGGCTCGCCACTGCTTCATCTTCTCCAGCGGCCTCCTGCAGCTACACCGCCATTCTTCTGCTGCTTCTTCTTCCAGCTGCCGGCAGCAACCACAGCCAGTACCCGGTACCGACGCCGAAGAAGAAGGAGGCGCGGTGCAGCAGGGCAAGAAGGCGGCGTTGGCGGTGGCGGGAATACAGCGGGCAGCTCCCAGCCCCAGGGCGCCACGCCGCAGCGCTCCGAAGAAGCCGAAGAAAGCAGGTCCGGCGAAGCCAGGTGGCCCGAAAGAAGGCTCAGGGGCAATGGTGGAGTCGTCCATTCTGCTCCAGCTTATTCTTCCACCTCTTCTTCTTCTCATGGAGATGACAAGAAGGCCGAATAAGCCATGTAAATTGCTCTGGTGATTTCTTCCCAAAAAGAAATTTTTGGTGATGCGTCGTCCAGATTAATTAATTTGTAAGTGAGAGGGCGTATGTGTGTGGTGTAATGTATAATGTATTAAATCTGTAGCAAAACAGTGATTTGACTGGTAAAACCTACTCTATTATTTGTGTGTTGTTCGATTGATCGATTCGTGCATGCGTTCCTGATTCACTGTAGCATCGATTGTACTACTCAGTTGAGTACTATCACTGGAGTATGTTTCAGTTGAGTATGACGACGGTCAGAGATGTCCTATACATTTATCTGTGCTTAACGTCGGAGTCTACCTAACACATCTGGTAGTTATTGCGGCGTGTAGATGCGACAAACATTTAGGGCCGGTGTCAGGTGAAGCAGTTGATAAACCAGTGAAATTCGCACAACAAAAATTGATAAACCAGTGGACGAATGAATCCCAGCGGGGAAGACATAGATATACTTCCAGGCCAGATGTGACATGGGTGAACATGCAACTTTACAACTGAAATGGAGCGGAGATTTTTTACTCCCGAGATCGAGTGCTCCCTCCGTTCAAAAAAAATTCGTAAATGATATTTGCGGTGTTTAAAAAATTATGCAAAAACATCTGGATGTAGCCTATAATTTATCCCACTAATATGAAAAATATCAGTTTCAAATACTATGTATTTTGCGCTACACAAAAATGACAAAAGTGTGGATCTTAGTATGCATATTTTCAAATCTCTAAATTTTTCAGATCTTGTCTTTTTTGTGTAGCCTATAATATAAAGTAGTTTTACGTGATATTTTGTACGGTTGTGGATACACTATTGGCTACATTCCAGTCATTTTTCAGATTTTTTTTGAAACTCTGAAATACTCTTTTCGAATTTTTTAAATCAGAGAGAGCACTAGACCTCGGGAGCACAAAACAATTTCCGACCGAAATGCTACTATATATATAGGCTCAAAGTTAAAAAATGTCGTAAAGAAAAGACTTGAGAAAGGTTCCATTTTATTTTTTGACTACATGGACACACTGAAAATTCCTTACGAAATTTTGTGGTAACGCAGATGCATGTTGTACCAAAGCCGTACTGTCGTCAAGCTTTTCTAAAAGAAAATTACAACCACTCTTGTAGACATTATACTCCCATGTCTTATACGTGAGCAGTACACCGTTTCTGATCTTCAGCTGAAGCTGTGCAGAGTACAGATACATCATGCATTCATATCAAATCCAGTGCCTGCGCAATTGCAAATTTAAGGCAAACGCTGCACACTGATCATTCATGGCTAGTTGCCGAGGTGAGAAGAAGAAAATTTGATGGCAGCCAGCCGGAGTTGTTGTGTTCGCAGTACTCAGTGGTGTGTGTTCGCAGGAGACTGACCAAATGAGTCAATTCGCAGGTAATTTACATCCCGACGCGCGTACATACTTACCGGGCCCGATCAACATCGGCTTATGAGTTATGCGACGACCACACATATGAGTTGACCGGCCGAAAGCGAGGAGGTCACATACGCCCGACGACACTGTGGAGTAGTAGGTTGCTATTGCCAACGACTCCATGAAGCTGACAGTACCAGCGAATCAACCGGAAATCCATATCGGGCTTATAGAATTAGATGCACCCACTACTTAAAAAACATTTTGTAAAATGTCAAAAAATTCAAAATAATTATTTTAGATATACTACATGTCAATTTATGTTAGCATAAAAAGTTTGGCGAAGAAAAGACATTTGTGTGGGCTGTGCAAAAAAGACAAATCCGGGTTTTCAAAATGACTTTGTACGTGATTTTTTGGTCTTTTTTGGATATGTCACAAAAAATATCTTTGCTTCACGAAAGTTTTGGTGCTAACATAAAATGTCATGATGTATATTCAAAATTTTATTTAATCTTTTTGATATTTTGAGAAAAACTAAAAATGTTTTAAATAACGGGTGCATCCGCACCCGTGACCTGAAACGCCGTGTCCCGAATCAATGTCAATGGGCATTATATTATGGGATCTGTCAACTTTGATATGGATCAACGTGATCCAAAGGGTTTTTAGGCCCGATCTTTCACGGCGAACCAATAACAGCAACGCTGGATAGATGGATTCAATCCCACGCACGCAGCAAACAACAGATCAATGATGATCAGCAATCAAAATCCAGTAGATACTCGCAAAGGCGACCCATCTTGGGACGAACCTCTCAATACTCTTAATCTCGAAAATCTTGTCCCCGATACATGGCGGCTGTCGTGACCCTTATATAGGGTGACTCAAACCTAAGTCGGTTGGACAGGCCCAAACCGAACCTAACACAAACTCAAACCGGCAGAACCCAAACATGGTTCGAAACAACTAAAATAAAACACACGAAATAAAAACAAAAAGACTACGTGGAGCGCCTCAATCTCCATGCGCCTCTAGCTTGGTGGAGTCCGGAATTGGGCTTCACCTCATGCTCGAGAGGAACCTCAAAACAGAATTGTCCAATCTTCAAAATATATGGAGGTGGTGCGATGGCAGGAATAATAGGCATCCTCCCCTCATCGTCCCCCCCAACTTGAGAGGAAACCGTCCTCGGTTTCACCTTAATGATTTGGACCTTCTTCTTCACAACAATTGCATCCACTTTGATATCCTTGTCAAGCATTGGCTGCAGCACATGACGCTTGCCCTAATGCCACAAGGAATAGACATTGGTACGCCCCTCATGAGTGGAACGCTTATCAAACTGCCACGGTCGGCCTAGCAGCAAATGACATGCATCCATAGGCAAAACGTCACAGACCACCGTGTCCTCATAATTACCTACAAAAAATTTCAGGCGCACCTTATGTGTGACTTTCAGTTTCCCGGAGTTGTATAACCACTCAACGCAATGTGGCTGCGGGTGCTTCCATGTAGGCAATGCAAGAGAGTCCACCAAACTCTTGCTAACAATATTGGTGTAGCTGCCATTATCAATAATCAGCTTGCAAGTGGTGTTCTTGACGGTGCATTGGGTCTGAAATATATTCCAGCGCTGCCCTTGTCCCTCTATGCGGTCTTGAGGCACACGTTGCACCATCAAACTTTTGCAATTGGGAGCAGCGTCCTCCGGATACACATCGTACTTGTCATCGTCAGATTTGTCACTAGATGACTCATTATGGTTCTCCTCATCCGTCACATAACCATCTGTCGTGAGCATAACCCTCTTCTTATTAGGGCAGTCACGCCTCATATGTCCTCGTCCTCCACAAGTGAAACACTCAATACCGGCTGTGGTATGAGTAGATGCAGCTTTGGAAGCGCTTGACTTAGGCGCTTCAGTAGTGGAATTATAAGCAGAACGTGTAGGAGGTGTCGACTTGGAGCTAGAACTAGCAGCCTCAGTATGTGAACGACGCCATGGACTAGTAGGGGGTGTCACATTACGACGTTGCAGTTGTTGTTCCGCACGCTCAGCCTGGTGCAAAAGCTCCTCTAGATCATAATATTGGGTCAGCTCTACACGGTCTCGTATCTCCAAATTCAGTCCATGAAAGAATCGAGACATCTTAGCCTCCGGATCCTCTCTTGTCCCTGTATGTATAGACAGCAGCTCCATCTCCTTATAGTACTCAGCAACAGTTTGAACACCTTGAGTGAGACGCTATAACTTATGATGCATATCTCGCTTGTAGGTTTGAGGGACAAAACGACCTTGCATGAGAGTTTTCATATCAGCCCATGTCGCTGGACGATTACGAAACTGCAGAATTTGACTCCACCAAACCAGCACATATCCGGTGAACTCAACTGCAGCAAGTTGGAGCTTCCTCTCCTCAGAATAACGGTGGGTAGAAAAAATCTGTTCCATGCGCATCTCCCACTCCAAGTACTCCTCAGGTGCACGGTCACCGGAAAACGACGGTATGGTCAATTTAACACGCCCAATACCTCCATCATCCAGTGGTAGACGAACAGCATGGCCTACCCGATCATTTGGCTGTAGACGACGGGCACCAATAGGGTTACCAGCAAAGTGACGCCGTCGAGGCAAGTAATCATCATCGTCTGCAAACTCCTCACGAACAACAAGAGGTTGTTGGACAGCAGGCGGTGGTTGTCCAATAGGTAGGGGTGGAGCAGCAGGTTGGCGTTGTGCAGCCAAAAAACCAACCTGATCAACCAGCGCATCCATCCGAGTTCCGAGATCTTTCATGTGCGCAGCGAGCACATCAAATCCTGCACGAACATTAGGGTCTAACCCCTCAGCAAATTCAAGTTTTGGCAGCTCCTTCGGTTGACCTCCATTAGCAGCTGCAGCGGCGGATTGAGCATCGTCCGACATCACGCCGTAATTCAGTAGCAGCAGGCGAGAGAAAACAGCAGGATGGCTTGCCTTGAGAAACCTCGCGATGGTCTCGTAAATACGATCGAACCAATGGTGACGGCAGTAGACTTCTGTCTCCAGCGATCAAAACCCAATCGGTACAGGACTAGGTAAGGAAATCGATCCAATCCAATCACAAAATAGACACGTACGTGACCTTGCCTTGTGTACGTGATCAGCTTTGCAATCTGATCTTCTCTCTCCTTATTTCTTCTCGTACCAAACGTGGATTCTAATTTCGATCGTTTGCTCGGTTCCTTTCCGTTCCGATCCAAACGAGCGATCTACAACTCCTTGCGAGACCAGGACTCCTCCACCGAGCGAAATCGAGCGATCGACAATCACGATCGACAATCACGACTCGAACAGATCCTTAGCGACGGCAGCAAAACTTCACCAGCAGAACAAACTCAGCAGATAATTCTCGAAACAAAATCGCCGTGAGAAACCCGACGAATCTGATACCAAGATGGTACGGATCAACGTGATCCAAAGAGTTTTTAGGCCTGATCTTTCACGGCGAACCAACAACAGCAACGTTGGATAGATGGATTCAATCCCACGCACGCAGCAAACAACAGATCAATTAATGATGATCAGCAATCAAAATCTAGTAGATACTCGCAAAGGCGACCCATCTTGGGATGAACCTCTCAATACTCTTAATCTCGAAAATCTTGTCCCCGATACATGGCGGCTGCCGTGACCTTTATATAGGGTGACTCAAAGCTAACTCGGTTGGACAGGCCCAAACCGAACCTAACACAAACTCAAACCGGCTGAACCCAAACATGGTTCGAAACAACTAAAATAAAACACACGAAATAAAAACAAAAAGACTACGTGGAGCGCCTCAATCTCCATGCGCCTCTAGCTTGGTGGAGTCCGGAAGTTGGGCTTCACCTCATCCTCGAGAGGAACCTCAAAACAGAATTGTCCAATCTTCAAAATATATGGAGGTGGTGCGATGGCAGGAATAATAGGCATCCTCCCCTCATCAAACTTGCTACTGGGCATTGGACATATAGAAACGTGTAGAACCTTAGACTAGCCATAGTGGGGTATCATATGTCGTATCATGCATGCCACCATGGTAAAAAGCTGACGTGGCACTGCAATTAATGATGAAAGAGATGCTAGTGTTATCATAGGTAGATATCGTAACATAACGGACTCCAAGACAAAATGAGTCTACAAGCTAATAAATGCATTGTTATATGATACCACACATATGTTACTACCATAATGAAAGTAGTAACATAGACTAGTATCATACGTATGATACTTGTGCATGATACTTCCCACTATGGCTAGTCTTAGGCTGCTCATAGTGAGAAGTAACATAGCGTAGTAACATGCACATGTTAGTAGTCCATGTTACTATCTCTATATTAGGTAGTAACATATGTGTGGTGTTATGCAAGTGTAGTTATTAGATGTAGACTCATATTGTATTGGGATATGTGATGTTACGATAACTACCTATGTTACTCCATTTGCCTATTAATTTCTTTATTAATTGCATGCATATCATCTTTTCGCTTATATGATATATGTTACTACTTATATTACTCCCAGTGGATAGTCTAATATTTGTCATTGTATTGTCATGATCCCGTGGAATATATATATATATATATATATATATATATATTAGTGCAAATAGATAAATAAACTTGGTGTATAAAAAGGTTTATAATTTCTAGTCTAATTCTAACTCGCTTATCTACTCTAACATTCCCCCTCAGTCTTAGCGGGAGTGGATTGCGACTGAATTTGACGTCTTGGGCTTCCGTCATCTCCTGCTCTCCGTCATCATCAACTGTGTCTCCATTGGTCTCTTTGTCAAGCAAAACTTTTTATATTTCGAACAAAGGTAGTAATTTTGATTCAAAACAGCATTCGTCTATAGCCACCTGGTTCACCCTGTATCCGACATGAACACCTATGGTTTTCAGTACGCTAACGACAGCTTAATTATCTCATTCTTATGATGATGTGGCCTTCCATCTCAAGAAGTGTCTTAACGATTTTGCTAATGCTATAAGACTAGCTATTAAAGTCCACAAGTCCTCATTTGTCCTCATGAATGTTCCTCACACTTTGGTGTCGTCCATTGCTCGCACCTTGACAAACCGTATCTCTGGTTTTCCCCAACAGTGTTTTTGCCATTCCCTCCCCTGTTAAGCTTCCCATCTCTGCATATGCCCCTTTAGTAGCCTATTTTGTTCGTCGGCTCCCTGGCTGGTCTGCGCTACTCCTCTCTTCGGGTGGCTGCACCCTCTATAACGCGGTCCTAAATAACCTTCCCTATTAATATATGAGATCTTTCTTGCTTCCTAATGGTGTGATCAAGAGTACTGACAAGTAACGACGTGCTTTCTTTTGGACTGGGAAGGATACGCCTGGGAGAAAGTCTTTGTGTGCAACAAGGAGGCATGGGGTTGCGCGACCTTCGGCTGCAAAACATGGGGCTCCTCCTCAACTTCATCCACAAATTGCACCAACTGGAGAGCCTATCTTGATTTTTTTTTTGTTTCGGCTTAACTCTTCTAGGATCTTGGCAACAACTCCTCCTTCCCCCTCTTCCGCTAAAAAATTGTTACCTTCGGTCTTCATCTCTTGCTTCACATCCACTCGCCTTGGTGAAGGTCATGCTAGCTACCGCCTTTGGGGTTCAAACTATGGCTCCCAGGAGGCCCTGTGATGGTCGCCTCTCATGCCGCTTCAGCCATGTCACCTGCCCAAACGCGTCTATTGCGGCTGTCTTCAAGGATGGTTTTCAACTCCAACCCTGGGTTTCCTCGGTTGCGGGCACCGAGCTCGTCTCCCTTCAATCTCTCACTTTTGCTGTTGCTCTCTCCACCTCCGAGGATGTGCACATGATGGATTGGGGACCCGATGCCTCTTTCATCTCCATGTCGTGTACCGCCTGCATTCTTCACGCGGGAGGCTTGACAGCTTCGTTTGCTACTTGTGGACTTCATCTCCCCACTAAGTTCAAAATTATCTTTTACCTTGTGGATATTGACATGTTAAGTTCCCGTGACAACCTCTTTTACAAGATCTGCTCCCCACCAACAAATGCGAGAATTGCCACCGCACAGATACTTGCTGGTACATCTTCTTATATTATGCGTTCCAATGAGCTATCTGGGCAAAGCTCGACGTGGACTTGCAATCTTCTACCTGGTGTGACGGCACTGCAGTCATCCTTTGGAACACGTGGAAGGCTCGAAACAAGCTCATCTTCAACTCGCTAAAACCCTCATGTTCAGACATCTTTAATTTTACGGTGTGATGCGGACCTCGCTACTTGGTGGTGCCGCTTCAGCCGAGATGATCTTCCCGCCATTTATCGTATGCGCTCTTTGTTTGTAAATTATTGTATCTAAGGACTGACCCCCGTTGGAAGCTTTCGCTCTCCACAGAACGTATTCATTATTCTATTTGTTGGCCACGAGGTCCTGTTTCGTGTTTTACGAAAAATTGATGGGTATAACCCCAGTCACTACTAAAAAAGAGTGAATTTTCAATTGAAAAACTAATTGGAAATTCTTATGATCGGTCGGCCTACTCATGCACGATGTAGGTCGACTCGCCCACGTCCGACCGAGCGGGCTTTCTTCAGCCTAGTCTTTTGGGCGACACACACACCCTGATTTTTTATGTTGGATATGTGTTTCCAAATTTAACGAACTTATGTCATTTTTATGTTACAAATTTATATGTATCCTCATTTTTGAATGATGTTTCAAGTGCTTTTTAAATGATGCAAACACATGGATTTTTCGTTTTAATTGTTTTGGAGTTTTGTTGGAATAGGTGATGATTTTGTTTGTAACTTAATCTGCAGCAAGAAAATGTTGCTTAATCACTTTTTTGATATTGTAAATACATGGTGTTTTCCAATTGTTTGCATTTTTTTGTCGATATTGTTGTTGATTTTTGCTGCAAACAATCCGCAAAAATAATGGCTGTTTAACCACCTTTGTTGCATTACACTTATGAAATGTTGAGACGATTTGTTGCAATACTAAAAATTTGTACGAGGGGGAGAAATTTTGTTCAATGCTAGGGCAGTGACATTTTTGCTGTAAATATCGGAAAGGTCAGGAATAATGTGATCTACCTGTTTTTAAGTGGAGCTACTCTGTACCGTGGACTGATTTTCTAAAATTGAGGGACTACAACGCGAAATCATGTTGTTGGTGTTTCTGGCTGTTGTATGGCGAGCGAACGGCTGTAGATAGGACTGATTTTTTTTGACACGTGTAGGTCGACCTACGCATATATGTAGTTTCTTTCGATTTGTTTGAGAGCACGGATGCACAGCATAGAATAGCACAATCATGTAAAGCTAGCTTCGTGATAGTGCCAGATCTTGTTTCGTTCCATCTTGCTGCAGCCTGCAGGTTACCGGCATAGTTTCAGAATTTTAATCCAAAAATGAGAAGCACAAAACAGTTGGAATTTTGAGTGGTT
This sequence comes from Poa pratensis, assembly GCA_947311845.1. Lineage (NCBI taxonomy): Eukaryota > Viridiplantae > Streptophyta > Magnoliopsida > Poales > Poaceae > Poa > Poa pratensis. Next base: position 39,646,306 of record CAMZMU010000089.1, on the reverse strand, counting down.
TCTATCGGCCGGGAACGCGTACGGCAGGGGCGGTAGACTGAACTGAACGCTGACTTGTGCAAGCGAGGAGTGCGTGTGTACGTAGTACTCAGTTGTGTGTGTGTTTGCAGTTGACTGATGCTAGTAGCCAACAAACAGAACTACGTTTGTACTGACCAAATCAAATCAGTCAATTGTCAGTAAATCAGATAGCTGCGTGCGTACATACTTAGCGGGCCCGATCAACACTGGCATATGCGATGACCAACTATGTAAGTTGACCATATTGATCCACGAATGAATCGCATGCAGCACCACCACCATCGCCAATAAATCTCTCCACGCCACAGCTCTAACTGCCCCGCCATGCATGAGCCTGGGAGGCGGTTAGTAAAATCGCATTCAAGAATCGCACACGCGCTCGCACGCAGCATTTATTTATTTTCTAGTCTCCACCGTCGATCGCAAGGAAATCCTCTGACCTCGCATAGCCTGCGATCAATGGAGGAGAAGAGCGTGCTGGCAGGAAACGGCGAGGCAGAGGCCGCCGTGGAGGAGGCCTCGTCGCCGGCGCAGCCTAGCACGCTGCGGCCACCGTACGTCTTCCAGCCCTACGCCGGCTGCATGTGTGATGGGGCCGATCCTACACCTGCTCCGGCTAAAGATGATCGCGTGACTGCGGATGGAGGCGTTAAGGCTTCTGTAAGTACCTACTCCTGCTACGGGATTAGCAAATGCTCTTACTATTCGTTAGATAAAAAAACTTGTTATATGAAATGAAAGGTAATTTTGATGGCAATATGCTTCTGACTAGCTAAAGTTAGATTAAGTTGAGTCTGTAGCATATGTACTACTCCAGTTTGGGACTAATCGAATTGATCTGCTTGTGTTTATTTCACCAGGCGAATTCGCAGCTCGGCCATGTTGTGTTGCTGCAGGTTACCGGAAAAAATCTAGTCCAGCGCCTCCAGGTGACCCAAGAGAAGGGGGAGGTGGCAATGGCGGATCACACCACTAGCCAGCCAAGTTAAAATTGCGGTCAATGAAGGGGTGACATCGAGCAAACTCTGTTTAGGCCCATCGCAAGTTGTTTACCAACTCAGATGTTAGTCATGGTGTACAAAATATTGATTTTAGTCAAGCTACTAATAAAAAACTCATGTTAGATGTGTTCGTTGAACTTTGTACTACTCTAGATTATGTACAACTTCAAATTGCCAACCTTGTGCAATACCCTTCCAAAGGAAGAGCTTAAGTGTTTGTGAAAGTTTGTCGTGAGGCCAGTGGCCAACGCAAATTAATCCAGAGGACTTCTACGGTACCCCCCAACTACATATAAGAGCATATCTAGTAGATCATGGAAAAATGCCCCTACACTTATAATAACCGCCGTTTTTAGATTTCGGGGCGAAACAATGACTCTCGCAAGTCACGGAAAATGATCCGGCCGAAAAAATTTAGGGGAGCAGGAAATTCAACCCCAAGTGACTCAAAAGCCCACTTTTTGCGGCCCCATATTTAGTTTCACCAATACCTTCCAAATTTTGATGGGACCGAAGTTTCTTCTCGTGCCCTCCATTCCACCGCCGCCGCATCCCACCGTCGATTTCCACCAGATCCCCTCCCCCATGCCACATTGTCGAATAGCTCCCACTCTCTCCGTCGTTACTCCCCCCCACCCCTTTTGGAGCTCGCGGGTGGCTCTCTTCAGCCCCATCTTGGCCGAAGCTGCCGCCATGAATTTTTGATTGGGACTCGTCCTCTTCATTCTCGTCAGATGATACCGGCTTAGAAGAATTCAACGACAAGAAAAGGAAGCGTCGACGGTCTACAGTTGGCCGTGTTTGCATTTCACGCAACTGACCTCTCGGCCATCGATTTCTTATGAAAGATTATTTAGCCGAGGTACCCACCTACCCGATCATCTCTTCGTAGACACAATCGAATGAGAAAACATTTTTTTGGTTTGCATTGTGGAAGCTTGCGAGCAAAGTTCTCTTTTTTCACTCGTCAGAAGAATGCCGCCGGTTTATATGGATTTAGTTATTTCAAAATATATCGACGACAATGAGAGTGATAGCACAGGTCATTCGACTGACTACATCAATCAATATCTTCACATTGGAGAAGATACCAGACTCAAATGTGTTCGATTGTTTGTGAAAGTGTTAGTCCGGGTTTTTGTTCCCGATTACCTCCGAGTTCCCAATGAAGAGGACACAAAGAGGATAAAGGCGATAAATGAAGTAAGAGGATGGCCCGACATGCATTGGAATGTGAATTACATGCATTGGAGGTGGAAGAACTGCCTTACAACTTGGCAAGGGACGTTTACAGGCCATCATCGTGATCCCACTATTGTACTTGAAGCAGTGGGTTCAGAGGACATGTGGAATATGTATTGCTTTTTTGATTTGCCGGGTTCTCTCAGTGATATCAACGTTCTGCAGATATCACTATTTTTTGCTAGCCTTACTAGTGGAGGTGTTCCGGTTTGCAACTACACCATCGATGGACATAACTATAGCACATGATATTATATAGCCGATGATATGTATCCGCACTGGTGAAGGTTTGTGTAGACCATCCAAAATTTTGAAGGTAAAAAACAATCTGTTTATGCCCAAGGTCAATATATAGCATGCTGAAAGGTTAGTCACAGGTCATTTGGTGTGTTGCAAACTCGGTTTACCATTGTTCGAGGTCCTTCTCGCTTCTAATATAAGAGATCTCTCCGAAATATCATGACGGCATGTGTGATTCTACATAATATGATCTTCGAGAATGACAAGGATTTAAATTTGGAGTCTTTCTATGACAATGTTGGTAGCCGTGTCCAGCCTAACAGGATCGTCACGAGTTTTTCTATGAGCAAAAATATCTTCCGTAAAACTACGACTAAATATTGTGCATTCCGCATATATATAGCAGCATATGGGCTAAGAGAATTCTTGTTGTTCTTCATTATCTCAATCACATCCATGCAGTCCAAATTTACTTGATCCTATTGCAACAGCCACTAGGATCAGGCCATCTCTCAAAGTATATGCTTCAGATGTGGATGGGTTAAACGAAAGGAAGTCCGCAATAACTGTTCGCCATGGAAGAGCAAATAGACTCGGATGGTCATGAGGACCTTGATACGCCCATCATTAAACTTAAAAGAGCTTACACCAAAAAGAAATCAAACGTTCGTCGTAGAGCGAGAATTAAGTTGAAGTTCAAGAGGCAATGGTGATTGTTTTAGTGATGGTTTTAGAGATACGGCAAAACATTCAGTTGTTAGAGATATTATAAAAGAGAACAGGCTTGATTTTTGTGCTATAATTGAAACGGGTAGGGCCAATTTCTCCACTCCTTTTTTAAATAACTTGTCGGGAGGACTCGCTTTTTATTGGTATTGCCTCCCTCCTATAGGACGGTCGGGTGGCATACTAATGGGTTTTAATTCTCAAACTCTTCAGGTGACAAGTGTTTCTCCTGGAGAGCGGTGTGTTAAATTTCACGTGACCTCCAAATTTGATAATTTTGAATGGTCCCTAGTGGTAGTTTATGGTGCTGCTCAAGATGCCCAAAAGGGGGAATTCTTGACAGCGTTAGTTCGTATTTGTGAGAACGAAGAAAGGCCGTTTCTAGTAGGAGGTGATTTCAATATCATCCGTCGACAAGAAGAGAAGAATAATGATAATTTTAATGCGCGATGGCCGTTTCTTTTCAATGCCATAATTGAGAGTCTCGTCCTGAGAGATATAGATCTTTCGGGGAGACAATATACGTGGGCAAGCCGTAGGGAGAATCCTACGTATGAGAAGCTTGACACGGTACTAGTAGGAACAAAAGTTTCCTTTAGTAACTGTAAGAGCTCTTACTAGAGAGGGGTCGGATCACACCCCCTTGTTGATAGATTCAAGAGAGCAAGCTCACCTAGGTAATAAGGTTGCTTTCTCTTTCGAATTAGCATGGTTGCGCCACGAGGGGTTTCATGACCTAACTGTAAGAAACTGGGCTTCGGTTCATCATGGCAATACCCCAATGGAGATATGGCAGAATAAGATCCGCCATATTCGTTCGTTTTTGCGGGGTTGGGCTAGGAATATGAGTAGTATTTATAAAACAAAGAAGAATAGACTTCTTGGTATTATAGACACTTTAGAGATGAAAGCTGAAAGTTGTCCTCTTGTTGCTTCTGAAAGGGAAGCGCTAAGGGACGCAAATGATAAAGTGGCGAAGCTCAGGCGAGATGAAGAGTCTAAGTGGGCTCAGAGGGCAAAAGTAAAGCATATTCACGAAGGGGGAAACAACAAAAAATATTTTCATCTCATTGCGAATGGGAAACATAGACGGCAAAAGATTTTCCAACTAGAACAAGATGAATGAATCATAATAGGACTGGATAATATTAAGAGCTATATCACACATTATTACAAGGGGCTTTTTGGGGCTCCACCCGAGACTCATATCTCATTAGTTGAGATGAATACCAGTGATATTCCACAAATCTCGGCAGAAGAAAATGCTATCCTTACAACCAACTTCACAGAGAAGGAGGCGTATGAAGAAACAATGCAAATGAAAAAGAATAAAGCACCGGGACCAGACGGGTTCCCTGCTGAATTCTAACAAAATATTTGGTAGGTTGTTAAACCTGATCTAATGAATTTGTTTGCTAAATTCCTACAGGGGGATTTACCACGTTTTCATTTAAATTATGGTAACATTATTATTTTCCAAAGAAAGAGAATGCAGTTCAAATTCAACAATATCGTCCGATTTGTCTGCTTAATGTTAGCTTCAAAATTTAAGGTGGCCACCAATAGGATATCTGAGGTAGCTCAGAAAGTAATAAGTCTGACTCAGACGGCCTTTATGCCAGGAAGGCACATCCTTGAAGGAGTGTTGATTCTTCATGAAACCATTCATGAACTTCATAGGAAGAAATTGGATGGAGTTCTTTAAAAATTGATTTTGAGAAGGCATATGATAAAGTTCAATGGCCTTTCCTAAAACAAGTCCTACAAATGAAAGGTTTTGATCCCAAGTGGTGCCAATGGGTGAAACAATATGTTAGCCGGGGCAGTGTTGCTATTAAGTTAATGATGATTTGGGAAGATATTTTCAGACGCGGAAAGGTTTAAGACAAGGGGATCCTCTCTCATCTATTCGCTTTAATATTATCGCTAATATGCTAGCTACCATGATTGCAAGAGCAAAGGAGGATGGTTAGGTTGCTGGAATTATACCTCACCTAGTAGAGGGTGGGATTTCAATTCTCGAGTATGCAGATGATACAATTATTTTTATGGAACATGACCTCGAGAAAGCACTAAATATGAAACTTATCTTCTGTATTTTTGAGCAGCTTTCGGGATTGAAAATAAATTTTCATAAAAGTGAAGTTTTCTGTTTCGGCAAAGCAAAAGAAGTTGAAGAGCAGTATAGGACTCTCTTCGCTTGTGCGTCTAGATCATATCCATTCAGATACTTGGGTATTCCGATACATTTCCGAAGCTGAAAAATGAGTGGAAACTGGTGGAAGACCGGTTTGAAAGGAAGCCCGCTAGTTGGGCAGGCAAACTTCTTTCTTATGGAGATTGCCTCATTCTTATCAATTCGGTTTTGACTAGTCTACCCGTGTTTATGCTATCCTTCTTAGAATTACCAAAAGGGGTACGGAAAAGAATGGACTATTTTCGGTCCAGGTTTTTCTGGCAAAGTGATGGACATAAACGTAAGTATAGACTTACTAAAAGGAACATTATATGTAGACCAAAACAACAAGGAGGTATTGGGGTGGAGGTCTTGGATATAAAAAATAAAAGCTCATTATGTAAATGGATGTACAAGATCTTATCAGAGGATGGGTATGGCATGAACTTATACAAAATAAATATTTGCATTCGCATTCTTTGTCCCAAGTTAAGGCAAAGCCTTTTGACTCTCCTTTTTGGAAGGGGCTTATGAAGGTAAAAGATGATTTCTTCAAGAGAGGCTCTTTTACCTTAGGTAATGGAGAGAGTCTTCAGTTTTGGGAGGATGTTTGGCTAGGGACCAGACCGCTCTCAGAACAATATCCGTCGTTTGATGGCCCTTCACGTAGTTACCCCACAACGGCGCCAGAAAACGGTCTTGACGGCCCTTCGTGTGGTTACCTGCGTGAAAAGTAAATGGGTTAGGTTGAGACTCCAAGTGCAGAGTGTATGTAGTAGTGGAAGACAGTTTTCCCCACGAGGGGTGACTCGAGGGTTTAATATCGAACTCTCGGGGAACCAGTATTTCAGGTGTTATCTCCTTATCCTTCTCTTGAGAACCTGCAACAAAATAAATTGTTTTGTGCCCTCAACCTCACCAAGTGGTTGTCAAGCACAAGGTGTGAGAATGATAATAAAATAAATATGCAAACAGTAGTAAATATGCAATGATGGTAAAATAAATATGCAAGGATGATGGTAGTAATGATAAATGATATTTTTGGGTTTTTTATGATGAATGCAAGATGTAAAAGTGTTTTTGTATTTTCGGATTTAATAATGGCAGCAAACAAAAGTGGTGATAAAAGTGTTGGAAAGGTGTTTCTTATGATTAAAAATGGACCGGGGTTCATGGTTTCACAAATGCACTCTCTCTTGATAACGTGGTAGACAATGGAACACTAAAATTAACATGTAAGATGGCAAGACATGGTTTGACAAGTTATTAATAATATGGGCATCACGTCCTAACATAGAGATCTCAAGTATAAGTTGTTCTCTCTCTTATGCTCCACCAAGATGCGAACTAAATCATAACACCTTAGTAATTAAGATAAATCAGAGCATAGCAATAAGTTCAATGACATGAAGTTAAAATAAGAACATGCTAGATCTAGTCATGGAGATAGTGGCCAAGGTCACATCCACTCTCCGGTAGCATGGTATTTTTGTTTATCCCTAGTGAGGCAACAAAGTAAGGTAGAAAACCCAAGTGGATCGCAGAACTTTCTCTCACGTTCACTGCACTAGCCACCCCCCGTTACTCCAACTAATGCACACGTTCCCCCTCACATGCTCTCATAAACATGCTTGATCATGACAAGTAAATAAGAACGGGGTACATAATATGCATCTACTTTCATAACTGAAACAAAACCATTGCAATCTCAAACATGTATTAACTCATAATAAAGATCCACCACAAAGGAATTACATAGATGACCGTAATCATGTTCAGCAGCTCATACGGTACTAATTAGTGAAGCTCATAGAGAGGAGAGATACATAAGTTACTTCCACAAACCCATAGTCCAGGGGTGGACTACTCCCTCTTCATCATGGTGTCGGTGGAGATGTTGTTGGAGGGGAAGGAGACCACACCGGCAGCGCCCCGCCGGAGTTTTCCCCCTCCAATCTTCAGCTCCAGGTCTCTGTTTCGTGGTTTCTGTGTTTCGGCGGCGCTCCCTTTCGCGAAAGCCCTGGGGGGTCTATATATAGTCGTTTTTAGGTCAAGACGAAGCTTCGGGAAGAAAGATCGACGGCAGCGGAGGCCCGAGGGCCAGTTTGGTGGGTCCCACGCGGTCAGGGAATCTGGCCGCGTGGGCCCACCCCTTTCGGCCTTCTGGTCTCCGTTTCTTCGATTCCTTTGCGCCTACGTTTCGTTCCTTCCAAAAAAGTGATCCCCGTAAAATTTCAGGTCATTTGGACGTCGTTTGGGTCCCTGAAACATCAAAATATAGAAAAAGGGGTTTTCTGACAGCGCAGGGTTAATTCCAGAAAAATGGGGAAGTTGTTAATTATCCCCAAAACTCAATATAAATCATGAATATAACCCTTATATGATGCAAATAACATGGAATAACATGTAATAAAATGTAAAGTTCATGTATGCATTTTACATGCATCAACATCCCCAAGCTTAACCCATGCTCGTCCCGAGTATGAAGGTGATAAAACTAACATGGACTTTGCATTTTAATACTATCAATGGATATCAAAGGTGATTACTATTGCTACATAGAGTCAAATGATTCATTCTTCAAAGGAATAACAATATGCAAGATAAATTATGAAGTGATATCAAATACTCAATGTAAAGATGTTCAATGATAAATTCACAAAGTGTAACATAGAAGAAAGTACTATGGACCAAATGTATGCATAATGAAAAGTAAAAACATCCTATGGTGGTCATAGAGTACTTCTTATGAAAACTGAATATAAAAGGTGGACACTTTGGATAGATAAATAAGTAGAGGTAAAGCATGAATAAGTTTCATCTAACTTCCAAACACTTCTACTTAAGTTAATGCTTGCAATGTGGTAGTCATTGGTGTGGAGCTCTCATTACCCCTATCATAGCATCTTGAATGATTAATGTTTAAAGTGAAAGCAAATATGAGTGGTGTGCTTGACAATGTATTGGTTGAATGTCTCATGTCCCTTGAATACAAGTACCTACACCATGTGTTACTCACTTTGGTCCACAAAGTAAATTCAAATAAAGGTCATTGCAAGTAATAATAGTATCATCAAGAACTGCACTGGGGTACCTCTTGCCCCTTGACATGAACAAGCCCATGTCAAAACAACAAGACAAACAGACAATGAACAATCTCAGCACTCTTTTATTTACTATGGGTATAGCTTTTTATTATGAGGTGCATCACTGAATGAACATTATGGTTATGCTGTAAATTTCCACCATGAATGATGCATGGCTTAGATTAGCGGCCCAGGCATTTCTCTAACCATTTATACAAACTCTTTGAACTTACTAAGTATCCACATTCATTTCACCCATGATAGGCATCCATAAACAAAAGTACATGACATCAACTAAATATAAATAAGTGCAATGTTGAAAGCTTGCCATGTGACAGCACATATGGGCTAACTCCCAACCAAAACAATTGTCAAGCCCACAACTTCATAATTTTAATCACAATGGTTCATGCTTAAAAGTAAATTGTGCATCAAGTTCGTGAGAGCTTTTAACCAATTTTTCCCATGACAATCAATAACATAAGCATTTAAATTCAGAAATGTAGATAACACAATATAACATGATAAACATACTTGGAATAGCATAAAGCTAATAGGTAGATATGGTGGACTCACTGGAAAAACTTTGGTTGAAGGTGTTGGGAAACAAGCTTTTTACTTGTTGTAATTTTTGGGCTAGCAATAGGGAGAAAGTTGACCATCTAAATGCATGCATAAGTGTCCATAGAACTAATCAATCCATGTTAAACCAAGTAAAGTTAAAATTCAACATCTAAACATGGTAAAAGATAGCTCTTGACAACACTCTTGCAAATTAACATTCATTCAAAGCACATGAATTATGCAACTATATGTATCTTTTAAAATCAACTCAAACATCCCTATCCCAATATATTTAATAGCATCCAACATAATTCAACCCAAACTTCCAGTAGCTCTCTCATATATAAATGATAGTGGTGGTCTTATTAACAAACCGAAAAAAAACAAAAAAAAAAAGACGCTCCAAGTTTATACGATAAAGTGCTTTGATCGAAAAACAGAAGTTAGACGTGTGCAAACCGAGAGTGTGTTGGTCTAGTGGGGTTGTCTTGACATCCCCAAGCTTATGGTCTTCACCATCCTTGGATAGCTCTTGGTGCAGCTCCTCTAATCCCTGTGAAAAAACTTCAAAACACCGTTTCTCCCATTTCTTTTCTGTGGGGTGATATTAGTAGTGATAAACAAATAGGTTCCTTGCTGCATAAAATCCTTAGGCAAAAATTCATATGAATGTCCAGAGAGTATATAATGTTGTATGCCTACTCATAAACTCAATTGAATCAAAAAGATTCAAGCAAAAAGCTCAAAGAATGCATCAAACAATATCAAGACAGAATCTGTCCAGAAAAACAGCAGCAGCAAAACGCATTTTTCTACCCTACTTAAACTCGTCAGAAAAATCTGCAAAAAATCACGTGTGCAGAGGATGAAAAGTTGAAGCTACAGTTCAAATTACAGCTCAATCGGAGTTACAGATAAAAAATGAAAAATCAAACCGTGCACAGACTTCGTGCAGGCAGAAAACTCTCCGAAAATGAATAGCAACTTTTCAAACCCAAAATAGGTAAAACTTGGTTCTTTATTAAAAATCCCAGAAACAAAACTAACAAACTACTCTCTTGTTACAGCAAGAGGACTCAAAGAAAATCTCAAACAAAAACAACCGGGTTGCCTCCCGTAAAGCGCTTTCTTTATAGCCATATAGCTAGGCTTACTTACTTGATAATCAAAGGGGACGTAGCTCATGAGGGAGCTTGAACCTTGGTGTGTCCCTCTTCCTTGGGAAGTGTTCCATGCTCTTCTTGTGTGGAAACTGAAACTTCACATTCCCTTCCTTTGAATCAATAATGGCACCTGTAGTACGAAGAAAAGGTCTTCCCAAAATAATAGGACTAGAGGTTTTATTCCCCATGTCCATGATTAGAAAATCAACAGGCACAAAAGTCATGTGTAACTCTACCATAACATCACTTACTTTTCCTAGAGCATGTCTAATGGAATCATCAGCAAGTGCAAGTTCAATAGAGCATTTCTCAATATTTTTAAGTTCAAGGACTTCATATAGTTCTTTAGATAATATAGAGACACTAGATCCTAGATCTAAAATGGCATGGTGTGTCTCTTTTCCAATGGTTACTAGTACCTTAGGATCCAGATATCCCCAAGCTTAGGTGGTATCATAGCTTCTTTTAAATCATCCCAAGAATTAATATTACCAGTAGGTAATGAATGTAGCCACTCTTTAGCTTTTCCTCTAAGTGAGAAAGGAAATAACTTCAGTTTTAAGACATTACTTTCAACATTTTTAAACTTTTGCATGTCACAGATTTCAATAAAATCATGAAGATGCATAGAGGCATCCTCAACAGCACTACCACCAAATTGTTCCCTAGTTATCAAGTTTAACAAACTAGGACTAACTTCATAGCTCTCAGCAGTAATCTCAGGTGTGGTGATAGGCGTAGCAATAAATTGATCATTAGGAGTGTTTGTGTAGTCACACAATTTAGTTCTATCTCCCATTTTAACAAGTTTTTATGTGTTTTTAATTTTTTATGCAAAACTGAAATTAAATGACACTAATGCAACTCGAAATAACAAATACAACAAAAAAAATGCAACACTGAATATAAATATGCAAACCGAAATATAAAGATGATATGCAAGACAAGAACAAAACAAAATAAAATGATTGTAGGTAAAGATGGATAAGATGATGCTCACGTAGGTGCAACCTCCCCAAGCTTAGGTTGTTACACAAGCTGGTGATGAAGTTGACTTGATGTGAGTGATCATTGGATAAACCTTTCAGCTATGGTTCCCCGGCAACGGCGCCAGAAAACGTCTTGATGGCCCTTCACGTAGTTACCCCACAACGGCGCCAGAAAACGGTCTTGACGGCCCTTCGTGTGGTTACCTGCGTGAAAAGTAAATGTGTTAGGTTGAGACTCCAAGTGCAGAGTGTATGTAGTAGTGGAAGACAGTTTTCCCCACGAGGGGTGACTCGTGGGTTTAATATCGAACTCTCGGGGAACCAGTATTTCAGGTGTTATCTCCTTATCCTTCTCTTGAGAACCTGCAACAAAATAAATTGTTTTGTGCCCTCAACCTCACCAAGTGGTTGTCAAGCACAAGGTATGAGAATGATAATAAAATAAATATGCAAACAGTAGTAAATATGCAATGATGGTAAAATAAATATGCAAGGATGATGGTAGTAATGATAAATGATATTTTTGGGTTTTTTATGATTAATGCAAGATGTAAAAGTGTTTTTGTATTTTCGGATTTAATAATGGCAGCAAACAAAAGTGGTGATAAAAGTGTTGGAAAGGTGTTTCTTATGATTAAAAATGGACTGGGGTTCATGGTTTCACAAATGCACTCTCTCTTGATAACGTGGTAGACAATGGAACACTAAAATTAACATGTAAGATGGCAAGATATGGTTTGACAAGTTATTAATAATATGGGCATCACGTCCTAACATAGAGATCTCAAGTATAAGTTGTTCTCTCTCTTATGCTCCACCAAGATGCGAACTAAATCATAACACCTTAGTAATTAAGATATATCAGAGCATAGCAATAAGTTCAATGACATGAAGTTAAAATAAGAACATGCTAGATCTAGTCATGGAGATAGTGGCCAAGGTCACATCCACTCTCCGGTAGCATGGTATTTTTGTTTATCCCTAGTGAGGCAACAAAGTAAGGTAGAAAACCCAAGTGGATCGCAGAACTTTCTCTCACGTTCACTGCACTAGCCACCCCCCGTTACTCCAACTAATGCACACGTTCCCCCTCACATGCTCTCATAAACATGCTTGATCATGACAAGTAAATAAGAACGGGGTACATAATATGCATCTACTTTCATAACTGAAACAAAACCATTGCAATCTCAAACATGTATTAACTCATAATAAAGATCCACCACAAAGGAATTACATAGATGACCGTAATCATGTTCAGCAGCTCATACGGTACTAATTAGTGAAGCTCATAGAGAGGAGAGATACATAAGTTACTTCCACAAACCCATAGTCCAGGGGTGGACTACTCCCTCTTCATCATGGTGTCGGTAGAGATGTTGTTGGAGGGGAAAGAGACCACACCGGCAGCGCCCCGCCGGAGTTTTCCCCCTCCAATCTTCAGCTCCAGGTCTCTGTTTCGTGGTTTCTGTGTTTCGGCGGCGCTCCCTTTCGCGAAAGCCCTCGGGGGGTCTATATATAGTCGTTTTTAGGTCAAGACGAAGCTTCGGGAAGAAAGATCGACGGCAGCGGAGGCCCGAGGGCCAGTTTGGTGGGTCCCACGCGGTCAGTGAATCTGGCCGCGTGGGCCCACCCCTTTCGGCCTTCTGGTCTCCGTTTCTTCGATTCCTTTGCGCCAACGTTTCGTTCCTTCCAAAAAAGTGATCCCCGTAAAATCTTAGGTCATTTGGACGTCGTTTGGGTCCCTGAAACATCAAAATATAGAAAAAGGGGTTTTCTGACAGCGCAGGGTTAATTCCAGAAAAATGGGGAAGTTGTTAATTATCCCAAAACTCAATATAAATCATGAATATAACCCTTATATGATGCAAATAACATGGAATAACATGTAATAAAATGTAAAGTTCATGTATGCATTTTACATGCATCATCGTTATATAATATAACTCAACAAAAACAAGTTTCAGTAGCTATGGTTATGGCAGAGGCTCCTCCGTCAAACATAGGTTTTAGGAGAGACTAAACAGGAAATAAATGGAATTCTTGGCTCTGTTTGGTCAAACGGCTAATGGACGTGCAGCTCTCCGATCAGCCGGATGTGTTTAGGTGGAAATTTACTAAATCTAGATCTTTTACGGTCAAATCTCTATACTTTGACTTCTTAAATGGCCACACATGTTACTTACGTAAGTATATTTGGATGATGAAAGTAACACTAAAGATTACGATTTTTATGTGGTTCTTAAACCGGAAAGTTCTTCCCACTAAAGATAATTTAGCGAAGAGGAACTGGAATGGTTGTAAGAAATGTTGTTTTTGTGATCAAGATGAAACGATACAACATTTGTTTATAGCGTGTCCGTTTGCGACATATGGCCTTAAATTTAACTCCCCCAAATAATATTTCGCATTTGTTTGGTAATTGGTTGAGGAGGGAGGGGTCTCCAAAACACATATAGTACCGATCCGTGTTGGAGTTTGTGTGTTGCTTTGGGCCATATGGAACATACAAAATGATTACATTTTTAACAAGGCAAAACTCTATTCCTTTATGCAGGTTATTCCAATGGCTACGCATTGGATCCGTTCATGGTCTTACCTACGATCAGCAGAGAAGCGCAACGAGATGGATATTGGGTGCAACCGACTGGATACGGTGGCACAGGATTTATACAACCAGTGCAGCTGGCGTTCTGATCTTAGGATAACATGTTAATGCATAGTCATTCATGTTTGTCTTTGCTCTTTAGATGGTTGACCGTTACTTATCCGAGGCAAATTTTATGCTTCATCTAATTAATTAAGAATAATAGAATTATCCTGTTAATTATCGGAATACGGGACAAAAACTGCTACAAATGCAATGTGTTCACTTATCGACTAAACATGAATATATAAAAGGGCTTTTTATTTTCGTGTCGCCATGTCTAGGTTGTGCCCTACTCGTTTAGTTTTTCTCGGTTTAGCCCTACTTGCATCTATCGAGTCTCGCACATGGCCAAACGGCTGTTTCCGTCGGGTCAACTTCTTTTAACCGTTACTTGGCTGAGTTGACAAGTGGGACCCCTTAAGATGCTGACCAGCAGGTGGGGTGCCATGCCCAGTAGTTGATTCAGAAGCCCGGGGATGTTTAATCCCACTCGCTAATTTGGAGGGTGAAATCACTGGTTTATAAGCAGGATTGCGCGGTATCTAATCAAAATAATGTTTATCTTATGGCTTTTTTAAGTCAAATAGACATCCCATAAAAGCCTACTTGAGTTCAAAATGGCCCAAAGATTCAACATTAATTATTTTTAAACTTAGATACAAATATTCTGATAAATATACATATAAACTACATTCAAAATTAGGATCTTTAGAGAAAATTCATTGATTAAATCATGCTCAACATTTAATTATTCAGTTTAGAGACTGTTTGTTCATTATTACGTCATTAAGACTGAAATTAAATTTGGACACATTTAATTTCGAGGATTAAAAATTGAAACTTACTATTCACATTAGAAACTAATTTGAATAAGCAGTACAAAAGATTTTCTTTCACTTTTTTTTACGCTGAAGATTTTCTTACACTAATTACTTCTAATCCTACGAGTACTACTTTTATTACTTCTTCGCCGGCGCCGGGCGGTGCGCTATCCTACTTCTTCTTCTGCTTCTTCGCCGGCGGTGTTGCGCCCCCATCATCATCACCATCATCGTTTCCCTGAGTCAGCGTCGTCGTCCGCCTCCTCGCCGTTGTCGTCCTCCTCGTCATCATCGGAGTCGTCCACCGGCGGCTCTTCCTCCTCCTCGTCACGAGAGTCATCGTTGTCATCGTCCGCAGCCGCTCCCTCCTCCTCCTACCTCTGCCCCTCCCACCAGTTGTCATGGCCCTCCTCCCACCAGTTGGGCTAGCCCTCGCCCTCGCCGCTAGCGTCGTCGCTAGGGATGTCTTCATCGCTCCACCACTCGTCATCTTACATTGTGCTCGATCGCTCGCTCGCTCGGAAGGGACGCTGGATCGGGGTTTTTTGGGGAGAGAAATGCTTTTGGAACTCTTAGAACGGCAATGGCATACACAATGGGGTTTTTATCTGTCAGAAGAACTTAGTGCGGCGTGTAGATCCATAACTGCCTGCGGAAATGAACAGACGGAGAGATCGCTTCGTATTCTGCCAAAAGCAGCGTGTGACAAAGAATGTACATTATGGCTTATATTCACAATGATGGCATAGTACTGTGACTACTACAGAGAAGTTCAGTTGAAATGACAAGACAGTAAATGTTCACCACATCATCTAGAGCATCTTGACGCGTGTCATCTGTCGAACAGTTGATGTGCATTGACGTTCTGGTCAAATTGACTGCAATTGGAAACGTTATGATCCATCTAGACATGTTGCAAGCATGTTGTGCAAGAACTGAGGCAATAATTCTATGTTTACGTGCATATCTGCATACGGGCATCCGTGTCATGTCACCAAGCGCGTTCTGGACGTGAACTGGATGCGAACTAGAACCCGGACTCGCACCCATAGTGCGCGCTCTAGGACACAAAAAAATTCAAAACTTTTGTATTGCAAATTTATGATTTTTCCCTGATACTAGTACACCAAAAAGAAGATTCCCCCAGGTTTTCCTTTTTTGATTGTTTCTCGAATATAGTTAAGAAGCTCAAACATTCTAGATTTTCAGTGATTATGCCTTCCATATGATAACTTTGTGTGAAAATTGTAAGAGGTCAATTTTCAATATTATTTATGGTATCTACTTCACAAAAATGGGGATTTTTCACTAAAAATATAAAAATAACATTTCAAAAAATCTTAGAATCTTTAGTTAGCAATTTTGTTTACAATGTTAATGCACATGTTTGTACCGAGTTTGGTCATCATAGCAAGAAGATAGCCATGGATATGGCCATGACCTTGGTTTTGGCTTGAAAGCCATGACTTTCATACTATGGGGAACCTAAACACGTTTAAAATATGAAAATGAAAAACTAAGTTTAGATCCTTCTTATTCAACCCAAAATGAAGCTTCGGTGAAGTTCTTGATTTTTTTTTTTCAAAAAACCCTACCTCACTTTCCTTGAACTTTGTACAACCTTGGTCATGGTAGCTCATTTGTGTGAAGGTTTTTTCATGAAAATATTCGTGAACCAAGTTCATTATTTTTCATGGTGCATATGTCACATAAGACGACAATGTGCGTAGATTTCATTTTTACGATTTTTTTGAATTAGTTGTGCTCATTTGAACTCGAACGTGGTAGCTCACTCGTGCTAGGGCTTTTTTCATGAAAATATCTGAAGACAAGGTTTAGTATTTTTTTATCGTAACTATGTCACATAAAACGACAATGTGCACATGCATGTTTCATATTTTTATGATTTTTTGATTCAGTTGTGCTCATTTGAATGCTGGTCAAACCTTAGATAACCCCGTTGACCCGCTCAAAACCCCGCAGTCCCTCTCCAAACCCTAGCGGCGATCTGTGACCGTTCGATCATACCCAAGCGCCCAACTGCGGCGGTCAGATTTGCCGAACCGCGAGAGGTTTGTTCGGCAACGTGATTGGTCGTGCGCGTAGGACTAGGCAATCTCTCTGTCACCCAAAGCATGTTACTGTTTCCCGCTGACGAGTGGACCGCTTTATATTGTGACGGTGGGCCCGCGTACCCAATGACAGGTGGGTCCGTAAGCTCGCCCACCATTTGCTGCCTCTTTGCCCCAACAAAAACAATCTTATTTATGGTGTATACTTCACACAAAATGGGGAGTTTGGCACTAAAAAATATAAAAACAATTTTAGAAAAATCTTGGAATCTTGTTCACATGTCAATGCACATGTTTGTGCAAAGTTGGAATCTTCCTTATTTTTTTATTTTTCACGATTTATGCTGTTGTTTTCAAAACAAGGTAAAAATTGTCGGTGTGACAATTCATAGCTAAGAAGTGAGTTTTTCCAACTTTTTTCTCTGCAATTGCATAGAATCATGGTAGACCAAGTTTGTTTTATTTTAATCTATAATTTAGGGCAAGAAAAAAACGAAAATTGGGAATGTTCAGTTTGACGTAATTCAAAATTCAAACAACTAATAACCAGACAACATAATTATACACTAGATCAACAACTAATTTTCATTGGGGCCTAATACATAATTATACACTAGACCAGCAACCAAAATGAACTACCACTCGTCCTCGTCGTCGAAAACCTCCACCGGGGCCTTGCCCTTTTCCTCCACCGAGTTGTTCAGAGCCTTCTGCAGGTTGTCCGCAGAGAAGCGACCAGAGTATCCATGAGTTGTTGCTTCTCGGTGGAATGTTTGGCCTGCTCCGTAGTCGGCCCTGGCCTAGGCCATACTCGGGTCCACGACCACCTCCTCCTCCTCATCAGACTCAAGATCAATGAAGTGAATGGGATCGGGACCAATGGCCCGACGGATGGCAAAGCTGCCCCTGCTCAAGCTCGGAGGAGGCTAATTCCGGTGGGGAGAAACTCTAGAAACTTTGCCTGAGACTTCTTTTGGGCTTCTATTTTATTCTTATTTGTTATATTGAGTTGTGAAAAGTCTATAATGCCCTCACTGATCACACCTAAGCTGAACATGATTATTGGTTGTACATAATTCAACATGATTATTGAGTTGAATAAATTTTGTGCAAGTAAGAGAAAGGCGTTACCATCATACTTGAGTTTAACATGAAAAAGTTGTCATCTACAGAAATCTACACCCGACTAAAAACATTAGTAGAGAGATAAACTAGGTAATCGTCACAAACTGTTAAACACAGGCCGTAACTCGCTGTCGATTCCCCCGCCGCTGCCGCCGGCCGCAACAGCCTGCTCCCGCCTCCCGCAGCTGGGGTCGCTCCCGCCCTGCTCGAACCTCCGCCGCCCCGGCAACCCCTCTAACCCCCTCCCTCTTCCCCGAACACCGGCGAGCACCACCGCACAGCCCCCCCCCCCCCCCCTCATTAAGTTCCTTATGAGCCTCCACCTGCGCCGCCGCGGCGATCCACGTCGCCGCGGCTACGACTCGGTCCAGTCCTCGCCTGCTCGGTCGCTGCCACGGCAGGCCGCGTCGTCGCCGTCGAAGGCTTGGTGGTCCTCGTCATCGTCACATGCGGCTCGTCTTTGTCGTCTCCCGTGGTCGCCGACTTGCCTCGCGTCGTCCTCCTCGTCTCCGATCGCCGTCGCATCGTTAACGGGCCGAGGCCACTACTCTTCTCACGCTGGCGTTTTGGCCATAACCAGTTCTACATAGGCTGAATAGGGATTGCCGAATCGACCAGTTCCCTCTTCGGTCGCACATGAGGACAGGAGGCGCTTAGGCAGACTCAGAACTCAGAACTGGTCCAATTAGTCTCTTTTTTTCTTTCAGAAACGAGTAGAAAATAACAAAACAAGATATACATATGAAAATGCCTGTAATTTTTGGCCAAAACTCAAGGTACGACGGCCGCCTACCTCGACCGGGGAGCTCCGGCTGCTCCGCCCCTGGCCTCGTTACGACAAGAAGCATTGATCGATCGGCACCACATGGATCCGAGCTAGTAACACAGTACATGCTTTCGAAGCCTACAACCGTTTCTGAAGCCATTTTTTTTAGATAAATAACAAGAAAATAACAAGAATGTCGATCCACGTCGGGTACCCACAAAATTTTGCATGCGTCACCCGTTACGGAATGGGTGGAAGAGGTCATCGGATCGTTCGGCCGATCAAGCCCACCGGTTTATGGCGCTAGAACTGCATGCATAGTCGCATGGCGGTAGTGCATGAAGATGAAGCTAGCTTGCTACCAGGCCATCTAATTTTTTCCCCCGAATTTGCTAATAGTACTCAGTCGAGGTGAGGTCTACAAGCTAGCTTGCATGTGGACTGAGTAGCAGCTGCTCTCAAATTACTGCGATATCAAGGAGATGATTAAGTTCATTCTTGTGACAAATCATTCGTTCATAAGAAATCTCTACTACAAAAGAAGGAACTGTCCTGTCTCGGACAGGGCCGGATGAAATCGGACGTCGCGCGTTTTGCAATTTAGACCCTGTAGAAAGATGCAATCAACCCGCACTACAACTGTTAAGTCACGGTTCGTTGTCCACTTTTACATTTAACCCCGCATCCCAACGCATCCCAACTGTTAAGTCACGGTTCGTTGTCCACTTTTACATTTTAACCCCGCATCCCAACTGTTAAGTCACGGTTCCCACGACGGAGCACTCGAGGACTACCCAAGAGGACCAGCACCGTCGCTGCGGACTTCCCTGTGCCAGTTTGCCGTTTGCAAGAGCTCCGACTCGCCGTCCTCATCCTCATGCTTAAAGGAACCGAGCCGGGACGCATGGAATCGAGCGAATCGTCTCCATCTTCTACACGTTCGGCCGAGCGCCGTTGCCGTCGTCCTCGTGCCTGAGGCGAAGAAGAGGCGGCGATAGGAGACCTGCAACGTCGATTCCTAAAGCGAGCTCCCCGGAGGAAGCGCACCGAGCTCCTCCGGCTCCAAGAGGCGGGAACTCGGTGATCCGCCAGCCGCCTGGACGCTGAGCTAGAGGCTCTCTCCGCCGTCGGGACCAGCATGTGTTCCTCTGCAATGCCGTGATCCGGGGCTCTGCCAACGCGGTCCTCCCGTGCGGCACGCTGGCGTCTTCAACGAGGGACACGCCGCCGAGTATTAGGCTCGGCGTGGCCAGCGCAGACGCGTACATGGGCAACTCCGGTTCTATGCCCGACTCGACATTGTCAGGGGCGCCGAGAGGGTGTTCGACGGAATGCCGGCCAGGGACATCGTGACGTGGAACTCGATGATGGACCGTTACGTGTCCAGCTGATCTTGGACTGCTTCTGGGAGATGACGAGGTGCGGCATGACGAAGTTGAGATCATCGCCGCCCTTGCTGTTTGCTTTCTGGAATTGGCGTTCATGCAAGGGCATTGACATGTACTGCAAGTGTGATGCCATTGTTGGTTGTTCTCAGAGTCGCAGCCAGGAGGATTGGAGGAAGCTGCTGGCCTGGGCGCTCGCCAAGGACACAGCCGTCGGCGCGGACTAGACGGTACGCGATGTGAAACGGTGGCTGTTCATCCAGCAAGCCATGGCTTCGGCAAGGAAGGCGTGGACTGCGGGGAAGACAGCGTGTACCTGCCTGCGCCCCTAGGTACCACGCCGAACAAACTAGCGCCAGTTGGTCATGCTCTGAACAAGCTGTGAACGAGGTGATTGCTAATCCACTGCAACTGACTGCA
Source organism: Poa pratensis (assembly GCA_947311845.1). Classification (NCBI taxonomy): domain Eukaryota; kingdom Viridiplantae; phylum Streptophyta; class Magnoliopsida; order Poales; family Poaceae; genus Poa; species Poa pratensis. Next base: position 39,625,859 of record CAMZMU010000089.1, on the reverse strand, counting down.
CTTGTGCGAGCTAATCTCAGAGCACCTGTACGAATACCATTTTAGCAGTGAGGCTTCAGATCAGATTATGTTTTTGAGGATAACGTGGTCGTACCACCCTCGAATAGATAGAAAAGAATTGGCCCAGTTTATAAGAAAGAGCGGCCCAAAAACCATACAAAATGTCCTGTTTATAAGGAAGACATGGCTAAAAAACCACACAGACGAAGCGACCCGCCGCCCACACGACACAAGTCGACAAAACGCCACAACAAACACCACCTATTCCGGGGCCGCCGCCCCGGCGAAGCAACCAGAACGACCTTCGCATTGACCGAAAGCGCTCCAGTCATGGTCGACGAACCATCTGCCCGCGCAGTCTTCATCCAGGTCGCCACCAAAACCACCTAGCTCCGGGGCCGCCGCCCCGACGTAGCAACCAGATCGGCCTTCGCATTGCCCGAAGTCGATCCAGACGAGTCGGCGAGCTCGCTGCCCATACAGCACAAAGTTGCCACCCAATCCTCGCAAGGCGAAGGCCCTGCCCATAGGACCGTCGCCGTCGAGGAGATCGAGGCCGCCGCCTCGACGTACCACCAGCTCTCCAGGGTCGCCACCCCGGCATCCGCCTCCCCCGACTGCCTCCCCTCGCCCACAGAGCCAACCTGCCCAACTGCCGCGAAACCAATGCACCGTGAGGGCCAAAACCTCTAAGGCGACGCCTCCAACAAGGATGTGGCGCGTTCGTCACCGTCGCCCGCTCCGAGGGAGCAAAGGTTTTCACCCAGAGATTTTGAAACCGCTCGCGTCGGTCAAAATCGGAACTCCACGATGACGCAAACAAGAGAGGAAATGACGCCCGAAGGCGCCGCCGTCATCGGCACCGACGGGAGTCGATGCAAAGCTTTCGCCGGAGCCTGACCTGCCCGCGAAGCAACGGGAGCAGCGAGACAAAACAGAGGCGCTGCGGGCAACCACCATGATCCTCTGCCTCAGCCGTCGCTCGCCGGAACCCACCGTGGCACCCCCTGCCTCGACGGGCGCCGCCGCGCCTTCTTCCGTGGTCTGGGGCCGCTGCCCCAGCTTCCTCGCCGGCCTGCCATGGCGTCACCAGCACCGTGCGCCCGCCGAAAGAGCGCCACGGCCGCGGCCCGCCCGGCCCAGATCGAGCCCGGGCAGGCCCGCGCAGCCCATCGCCGGCTTCAGCCGCCCCAGAGCCGCGCTCCCTCCTTCCTCCTCGCGCCGGCAAGTGCCGCGCCGCGAAGCCCACGCCGGCGAGCGCCGCGCCCGTCTTGCCCTCCCGCCACGCCGCGCCTGCGTGGTGGAATCTGAGCGGAAAAAAGGAGAAAAGTGGCCCCGCCGCCACCATCCTTGGACGCGGCCGGCTTTGCCGCCGCTTCCTCCGGCGGGGCGGAGCGGTGGACGGCGGCGGGAGCCCTTCTCACGAGTGAGCACTTCTCACGAGTTCTGCTCTTTTGCGACAACGAGAGTGACTGAGTGAGCACTTCTCACCTATCTGCACAAATGTTCGTTCATTCACCTAAAGGAAATAGCAGATTGCTTGTCAAAGGAAGATGACGCAACTTGTACGTGAATATTATTTGCTATTTCCTCGAAACTGTTCAGTTGTACACAATGTGAAATAGTTTTTGGTACAATATTAAAGGCTGGGTGAATACTTGTAAGTTTTTATTTCAGTTGGCAATATTCAGATTAGATTATGTCTTTCACTCATATATTAATTCTGCAAAGTGGCGTTGGTCTAATTGCAACAGTTTTTCGAGGGACAATAACAAAAAAGAGGGATGAGAAGGGATGCATTTGAGTTTGAACCAGAGGTGGATATACTTGGCTAGAAGAGAACCGAAAGGAGGCACGACACGCAAGCGTGTTGTGACAATGCAATAGACAACTATTCGTTCGATCTTGATGCCCTTTTAAGAAAAGAGATATTTTTATCGTCGTTTTACACCCCGTAGCAACGCACGGGCATTCAGCTAGTACAGTATAAAAGTAGATGGAAGAAAGAGACGGTCGATTATTACAGGAATGGTAAAACAATTGGTGCATGCATGATTCTATTACAGACACGAATTACAGACATCTCGGCACTAAATTAAATTATTTCTATGCATTGGTCACATCTACTGTACTTAACGAGTGTTGCCGTTGCTTTATTGCGTTGGCTATTTAGCCGAGGATGCAGGCCTTGAACGCGTCCATATGCGCCGGGTCGATCGACACGGACACCTGCACCTCGCCTTCGTGCCTGCCGCCGACGAGCACCATCTCGCCGTCGTGGTTCATGGACACCAGCTCCACGCGCGCTGGCTTCCCGAACCCGAAGTCGGCCACGTCGTAGGCCCGGAACCGCGGGCTGGCAGCGACGTTGGTCATCCGGTGGAACGGCAGCCGCATCAGCGTGTGGATCCACTCCTTGTCCGTCCCTGCCAGCGGCGCCGCCTCCATCGCCGCCACCGCCGCCTGCACTGCCCGCGTGGCGCGGAGGATGCCCGCCTCGCCGAGGAGCTCGGACGCGTCGGCGCAGCTCGCCATGCACGCGCGCACGCAGTTGCCGAAGTAGGCCTCGCTGACGGGCGGGTCGAGTCGCGTGCGCAGGTCGGCGAGGAACATCAGGTACGTGTCGTCCCCGGCGCCGAGCCCCTTGGACCGGACGAACGCCGTCCAGCTCAGCGCCGCCAGCGCCACGAACGTCGACACCGGCTTCGGCTTGCTGTTCGGGTCGTCGTCGCTGCCCCCGGCCTCGGCCGACGCGAGGTCGTCGATGCGCCGCCTCAGAGACTTGATGTCGTCGGTGCCGAGGTAGAACGTCCGGCGCGCCCGAAGGAACCGCTGGCTGAAGTCATAATCACCCCTCACCTGCAAAGAAGTACAATACAAGTCAGCACGTGTTTCTTTGGAAAATGGCTGCGCGAGATGATCACGATGAATTGATGCCATTGCTTGCTTGCCTACAACTCTGAGCGGGCATGGAACGTAACTAAAAATTGTTCCGTGCAATGTAGTGTCATCTTGGATAAGACATACGGTTAGCATGGTGCAACTGACGAACGAACGACTACACTGGTTAACGTAAGTTGACGAAGCGGCGTACACGAAGCTACAAGTGTGATGCGTATGCAGTGTTGACCGTAATGCATGTGATTAGTAGTTACCGCGGGGAGATTAGGCGCGACGGTCCTTAGCATCTCGCGGCCGAGCTCGTCATCGTTGGGCTGCGCGACGGCCTCGCGGCCGTAGTGGGGCGGGCCGAGGGCCTTGGTGACGGGGAGCCCTCGCGGGAGGCGGACGCCCAGGCTTCCATGAACCGCCAGACGGCGCTTCCGTCGGCGACGGCGTGGTGCACGGACAGGCCGATCGCCAGGCCAGCGCCGAGGCGGGTGGCCTGCACGGACAGCACGGGCAACGGGAGCGCCCGTGCGTCGAGCTCCGGCACGAGGCTCAGTAATGCTGGGATGTCGTGCGACTCCTCGCCCGCGAGCCGGCGCACGTCGATGTCGCCCTCGGCCTCGAGGAAGGCGACCCCCGCGTCCGAGCAGTCAAGAAAGACGTCCCCGGTCTCCGCCACGTACTCGAGCCTCCCCGCGAGGGGCAGGTAGTGAGCCAGCGTGTGCGCGAGCGCGCGCTTCAGCCGCTCTACCACCGCCGAGAACGCGAGCTCGTCGCCGCCGCCGCCGCCCTGGCCGAGCTCGTACAGGAACACGCGCTGGATCGGCGGCAGCACGACCCACGGCGTGTCGAACAAGGACAGCTTCAGGCGTCCCCCATGATGACTCTCCCTCAGCGCCGACGGCGCGACGCGGGAGACGGCGAGCACCCGCACGGCCGAAGCCTGCAGGGCGACGTCGGAGCCTGTCTCGCCCATCGCGGTTTACACGCGCGCGCACCGGCGGTGGTGGACGTCTTCTTGTGCAGGAAGGAATGAATTAGGACTTGCGTTCGATCCAAACAAATCTGACTAGGTTATATACGCGCCAGGACGATCTGCAACCGCATCCGAGTTATATGCAGCGGTGGGCGTAGGTCTTCTTGCGCAAGAGGAAGAAGAAGAGTACGATGCCAAAACCGGACTGAGGTGACAATCTTGAGAGTTCGTATCTGTCCACGTGTAGGACATGGAGACATGCTGACATTGTCACCGATCGAGGCGGCAGACGTTACAGCTACGCACGAGTGCGCATCGATCCAGCCTCGATCTGTTCATTTGGAAGGCTACGAGCTGGTTCATCTTCATCGCCGGAGAGAACAAGCTAGATCTCACTTGCTGGAAAACGACAGCGTATGTTGTTTCTCTGACGACAGTAACAACAGCGTGGTTCCTATCCTACCTGCGGTGGACAAATGTGCGTATCCGTCTGCGTGCTTCAGATTCAGTGGCGCCAGCGATGGGTGTCTAACAGAATGCATTGGTCACGGATGATTGTAACCGATCGGCAGAGATTAGTCCAACATTTCACGCCAGTGATAGGTGGCTAACACGGCGCATTGATCACAGATGATGTAACCGATCGGGTGAGAGTAGAAATCCCTCCGTTCGCTTTTATAAGGCACACTAGCTATATATTCTATTTTGACCACATACATACTAAAATGAGTGAATCTATGTACAAAATAAGTCTAGATTCACTCATTTTGTTATGCATGTGGGATAGCTAGTGTGCCTTATAAAAATGAATGGAGGAAGTACAACATTTCGCCTCTTGTGATAGGTCCTTGGATATCCAATGACGATCGACAGAAAGTAATCCAATATTTTACGTCTTAGGCCTCGCTTGGATGGTTGTAATTTAACCCAAAACCCAGGTTTTTTTCGGAGCACACGATTTTTTCGACGGAGACCAGTTTCGCCACTTGGTTAGCTGTTTTCTTTTACCCGTTCGTTCCGACTTCGGCCTATTTACCCCCGTAAAGACCACGGACCTGTGGTGGTCCATTTCCTTTCCCCGCGTATAGCTGTGCACTGAGAAACGGCCCCGTGGGAAGTTACGGGCCGAAAATATAACCAATGTCCCAAGCGGGGCCTTAGTGATATGTCCTTGGAGATCCAGTGAGGTGGTCATGCGTCTGGGCCTAACACGGCGCATTGGTCACAGATGATGTAACGATCGACACACAGTATTTCAACATTTCGCCTCTTGTGATATGTCCTTGGAGATCGAGTGATGCCGGTGCTGGATGCCTAACACGGTGCATTGTTTATAGACGATGTAACCGATCAGCAGACAGTAGTACCACATTTTGCCTTTTGTGATATGTCCTACTGCTTGCCTAGTTTCCCACTCCTCTTGTCAAGTTATTTAAGAAATAAACCAAATCCCGACTTTAACGTGAAACTATAGGGATGCTGAACACAGGTCACAGCACAAGCACAAATTAACAAGAAAGGAAAATGATTGCTCCTTAAGACGATGTCATCCACGCTTAAACGCCAAAGCAGAAGCACAAAAACAGGGCCGGGCCGGCAAAATCCGGTGCCCTGTGCCAAAATCTAAAACGGTGCCCTATCTCACACACAAATTTAAATTAATGAAAAATTCTAATATATATGACATAATATCTTACGTAACAATTGAATACATTAAAAAAACATACCTATATATCTCAAAGTTGCATAACATTTATTTGAACATCATCATTCTTTTTGTGTTCTTTGAAATGAATTCTTCAATCATATCCTCATAATTTATCTTCCCCAACATGTCGCCCTCAGGCGCTATTGTAGCCAAATCGTTGAGTCTTTCTTGTGTCATTGTAGTACGCATATAGGACTTCAATAGCTTCAACTTAGAAAAGCTTCGCTCCGCCGATGCAACCGTCACGGGAATGGTCAACAAAACTCTATATGCAATACTTGCATTGGGAAAACAATCATGCCGCTTTATAAACTTCAAAACTTCAAGAGGCCCAACATTTTCTTTTGGCATGAATCTTTGAAGAAACTTGAGCTCAGTAAATAGATCATTGGCATCAATATCAGATTGTCCATCCATTTTAAGGGCAGCCTCAAGATGATCACAAGAAGACTTCAAACTATCAAAATCCAATGAACACAATATTTCTGAGGTAAATAAGAAACCAAAAACTTTCTGGTAACCCTGATATTGTTCAAATCTTCTTGTGAGTGATGAAATTGCTTGATCAACAAGAGGTATAAAATAGCTGATTCTAAATGATTCTTCTGCAGTCCGTGTGGCAATATTTGTGTCATCTGGGTTCTCATCAAATTGTCTCTTTCTTTTAATTTCTCTCCTTGTACGAAATGTTGTACCAATATCCAGCTCAATTGCAATGCCTTTGGCTATCTCCAAGGCTTCTAAATAACCAGTTTCCCTGTACCCCTTGAAGAAAGATATAAGCCCTTGCACTTTGTCAATAGCAACATCTATAAGCATATCCTTTGTTTGCAAATGTTTGCTTACTAAATTAACAGCAAACAATACCTCATACCAAATGACAATTGCCACTACAAATTCATACTCTCCAAGTTCATTTTTGGCCAAACCTAGAGCCTCACTGCTTGTCTTTGGGTCACCATCGGTTTCGGATACCTGAAATTAAAAGAAAGTTCATAAATATTATAGTCGGATCTAGCAAAAGCGTAATGAAATATACATCATTATAAATATAACATATTGGTTACCTGAAGTAGAGCCTCCCGAATGTCTGAACATTGAAATCTAATAGCTTTAACACTTTCAACACGACTTTCCCAACGCGTAGCTGACACAGACTTGAGAGTCCATCCTGATATGTTCTCTTTCAAAATTTGCCACTTCTTAGTAGAATTAGCAAAAGTTGTATAGATGCGTTGGATAATTCCAAAGAAGTCTTTAGCTCTACCATCTGTCTTGGCCATATCACAAAGTGTTAAATTAAGACTATGACAACCACACGCAGAATAGAAAGCTCTAGGATTTACATCCAAAACTAGCTTTTGTACCCTTGATGTTTTCCTTTCATATTGGACCCATTATCATAACCTTGTCCTCTAACATCATTTATATCAAGACCAAGAAGCTTTAGCTCATTCTCTAGCACATCAAAAAGTCCTTTCCCAGTCGTATCTTTTACATGTAGAAATCCTATAAAGGATTCTTCTATGCAAACACCACTTGAAGATGAATCCACATATCTTATAATTAAAGACATTTGCTCCTGGTGACTTGCATCAGGGGTACAATTAATCAAGTATGACAGAGAAATACTTTGCACGCTTTATTTTCTTAAGAATTTCGAACCTAATAGCACAACCAAGCAAGTGTAGCAATTCATTCTGAATTTTATGATCAAGATAATGAGCATGAGTTTCATCATTTGTAATCCGACGAACATGCTCCTGAATAACAGGGTCAAATTCAGCCAACATCTCCACCAAACCCAAGAAATTACCATTGCTATCTTCATATAGCTTGCCATTACTACCACGGAAGGCTAGATTATGCTCCATCGCCCCTTTTTGAGATTTAATAAATTTCTGTTCATTTTCTTTTCTCTTACGCTTCTGGAAACCAGACTCTTGTTTCCCCATGATCAATCAAGTATCAAACCTGTATTATTCAAGAACAAGATACAAGAGATGAATAAATAAAATTTAAATATGATGCGATCAATGAACCAGATAATACAGACCTGTTTCCAATCTGCTGATGAAGGGGATTACAGGAAGTGAGGCGGCGCAGCACGGCAGCAGCACTCGTCGACTCGTGCTCGCGCGGTCACTCGCGTCGGGCCGGCCGTCGGCGACTCGGCGGCGCAGCACGGCCCTGCGTCTCGGCGAGATGACCTCACGCGCACTGTAGCCTGTAGATTCTATCGATCGATTGATATTCAGCAATCAGCACGAACCGTCACGGCGTCATTCGCAATTCACGGCCCTCGCGCGGAAGGCCAGTCTGAGGCAGAAACGAACTCACGGACGTGGTGCAAGGCTGCCAGCGGGCTGTTTCATGGGCCAGTTTCTCCAGGGTCATATACACATATACATAGGTATAAAAAAAATTGTGCCCCTAAAAATCGTGGGCCCTGTGCGGGCCGCACACTCGGCACCATAGCCGGCCCGGCCCTGCACAAAAAGAATAACCAGAATAGCCAGCCAATCCGAGGGCAGCACTCTGTGTCGGCATCAGCTGGTAGTGGGAATGCACCATCCTCCTTCATCTCCGAAAAGGGTCCCTACCACCTCGCTCGAATCACTCAGACGAAGGAGACGTTCACCCTAGAATTAAGGAGGGATGACAACAAAGGCCAAAACGTACAGACCACCGTGCTAGAGCACACCACCACTGCTACAGCTTCGACGCCAGAGACGCCCAAGATACTTGGAGTAGACTTCAAACACAAAGATATGGAGAGGCCGAGTTGGAGCAACGGCAAGGGCAATCCCGCACGGAAGAGCCCGGGTAGTCTTCCCCGTTGCCATGGTATTCTCGCTAGGAGGGGAACCCTATCCCCTCATGTCGACAAGTCGGCGCAAATGCACAAACAACAAGGGTAGACCCCAATCAATTCACGGTCAAGGGCCCTCCGCTAACCTTTCGCCACCACAGCCGGCCCAACACTGATGAAACTAGACCCCACCAACCATGGCACCACTCACCAGCTGCCTAGACGAGCCCAAGACGGCGCCCCCAAGTGAGGATACGACGCCCACAACACGGTATCGTCTAATGTGAAGCAAAAATTGGGTTTTCACCTGAGACGGGGTTTGGGGTGGGGAACAGGGACCTCAACGGCGCCTTCAGGAAGGCAAGAGACGCCCGGAGAGTGTTACCACCGTTGCGGACAAGGTGATCATGGATTGCTCCCACCAAAGTGGCCGGATCGCTCTTTGCTTGCCTCCCAAGGTAACTGGAGGGGAGGGGGCGGCGACCAAGGAGGTGGAGGGCGGGAGCGCAACAAGGAAAGCCGACTAGGGTTTCCCCAAACCCTAGCTTGTTTGTAACATAGTTAGCCCACCAGAGGGCGGTAGCGCATGGGGGGAGGGTTGCCCATCCTCCAAGGCTTCCCTCCCCCTCCCTCTTATAGAAGGAGGACCCCTCCCCTCCTCTCTACACAAGTTGGTCTTTGGGTTTTGAGGTGTCCTCTTTCTAGATCTATTCTCTCTCCCTCTCTACCATTTGTTGGGATCCCCACCTCTTATACATCGGTAGACATTATTTCCTGAACAACGAAGTATTGTTGGATTGGAGCTGGCAGACGTGTGCGAACTCTCAGAGAGATCATACCTTGAATCCTCGCTCGGTTGGACTCGGAGGCTATACTCAGGGAATCGGCGACATCCTCACCTCTAGGCTTAGCTGCGAGAATCTTTATTAGGCTCCGACATATATTTCTACTACATGGTGTTGGCATAAAACTAGATCTACCCTCTCGTTTGTACCTTAATAGAAAGATCTTGATAGTTACACGATTTTTTTTAATTCCATGCGTGTAACCCTACACATGCCGTTCCGGCGGCAGCCGGCACTCACATAGGAGGGCGGGAGGCAGGGGAGGTGGAGGGAGCGGTCGCGCACGGGAGAAGTTTTAGCGGTGGTTAGGTTGCACGCGGCCACTATTCTTTTTTGGGCAGCCATGTTGGTGATGCAAATATGTATCACGAAAATTAAAAACTTGGGGCATACCCAAAAAAAAATACATCACTGATTGGTCATCTTTTAGAGTAGTGTTTTTACCGTTTGGTGATGTATAAAACAGTTATTTGCGCACTTTACATCACCTAATGGAGATTCTCCCAGTCATAATTAAAGTTGAATGAGCTAGTTTCTACATTTTTATCTTTCTTCCCTTTTCTCTCCTTTTTTTTGGATAATCCTTGTAAATACTTTTTTCTCAAGTGAGGATTTGCGTCATCCGAATTCCAGTGCTCTCAGTTAAAAAAATTAAAATAGTAGTTTGAAGTTTTTTAAAAAATCTGAATATGTATACATGTTATGTATATTTTTTGCAAAGATTTGGTAAAAAGACATAATCCCTCCAATAAAACTGTTGGGAAGACTGAACTATGGCTGTACAAAATATGTGTACAAGCCCCGACGGTTATTCAGAATCGGAGGTAGTAATATTTTAGCCTACAGAAAAAATAAATTTGTGGCTGTATAAATGAATAAAAACTTATTTCGAACCGAAATTTGTCTGTTTTGTGCAGACAAAATACTGCGTATTTTTTTAACAAAACGTGTGGGGTGAGTTATCTACATAACTAAGTGGTTGTAGATTATTTTATCAGTTTTAGAATAATATAAAGGAATTAATTTATAATTTCTGAAAAAGAACACCGAAAAAACACAACGTAAGGTGTCCTCCACGACCATTCCCCAGTAATGCTACACGTACGGACGCGAAGCTTACGGAAAACTCTACGCGCTGACGGGTCGCCAGACGTGGTGCTTGCGTGGAATAAAAATTAGAAACCGCTCGGTGAGAGGAAAAATCGAGAAATCCCCAAACTTGGTCGCACGGACGGACGGAAGGCTTCTTGTCGGCAGCGGCGCAGCCGGGCGAACCCTTGATCGCAGGCGTCGTCGCGCCGAGATCTTGGACGCAGGCGGCGTCGCGACTAGCTGTTGGTCGTAGGAGTCAGCCTAGCCGCAAGCTATTAGTCAGAGGCGACGGTGTCGCGGCAAGCTCCTAGACGGCAGGCCGCGGTCGCGACGAGCTGCTGGACGGAAGGAGGCAGCTTGCGTGCTGTTTGACGGCAGGAGGCGCGGCGAGCTCTTGGTCCGGGGCGGCCCTGGCCCGGCATGGTTGCATCATCGACATGGCAGGTGCGGCCCTACTGTAGATATGCTTTTTGCTGTCTTCATGCTGCAACGGCTTCGAGTAGTTGAGAATGGTGGATGTCGTTACCAAGAGCAAAAATGATCTGTTGGCAATCTCTGGCCACTACAATGCTTTTTGCTAAGATGAATGTTGCTGAATTTGACATTGGCATCGGATATGCATGATTACAGGTATACTGAAGAAGCCAATGCATGCCTTTCATGCCTGAATGTTGCTGTCAAGCACCTAAAAGAAGACAACAATTCTGGAGTGGATAGCACAACTACGGTTGCATTTGAAAATAACATAAGTTGGATCTTCAGAAGAATTTCGGACATCTAAAAAAGATCAAAAATCTGAAGATAGAACAACAGTTCTGGGAGAAATAGGAACAATGATGATTGGTTTGGCCACTGCACCATGAACTCGTCGAACTGGTTATAACGGGCGTTGTAAACTCTGATTATGTAAAAAAATATAAATATATAAGGTTGTTAAGTTCTTGAAAATTTGAAGGATTGTAATGTCCTAATTTGATGTTTCCCATTTGCAGCATTATAATTTCAAATAGACAGTACAGTCTAGGAGATGCTCGTAGCTATTACACATAAAAATGAAATACATCAGACTTCTTTGAATTACACAAATCATTTGTAACTCCGATCCATGGTATCTTCTACTCCCTCCGTCCCAAAATAACTGTCTTAGATTTGTCAAAAAGTAGATATATCTAGACATGAAACAAGTATAGATACATTCACTTTTGTACAACTTTGAGACACTTATTTTGGGACGGAGGGAGTATTACATTGAAGTCTCCACATGCATAAATAAAACCTGCATCCAACACTTTAAATTACACCAAATCATGTCTAACGCTTATCTGTAGCTACGAAGCACCGATACGGCGATACGGATACGGCGATACGGAATACGGCGATTTCTAAAAACAGCAATACGGCGATACGTCGAGTATATGTGTAAAAATAATAAAATCAGCAGTCACTCACTCCCTGTCCAGCAAATCAGTAAGCAAATTAGCAGGCAAATCAGCAGTCGCTCCGTGTCCCTGGCCAACAAATCAGTAGGCAGCAGCTCAGAGGGCAGCAGGCCAGCAGCAACTCAGCAGTCAGCAGTTCAGCACGCAAGCAAGCAGGCATCACTTAGCACGCAAGCAAGCAGCAGGCCAGCAGCAACAGGCGGCAACGGAACAAGAAGGGCGGTAGCCGTATCTTGCTGCTGGCGACGAGAGGCAGCGGAGGCGACTCCAGGTGGCAGGGAAGGGCGAATCCAGGCGGAGGCGACGCAATTCGGGTGGCGGCGGCGCGATTCCGGTTGGCGGCGGCGCGATTCTGGCCGGCGGGGCGGGAATCCGGCCGGCGGGGGGCGCGAGTCCAGGTGGAGGCAACTCCACGCGGCGGGCTCGTTCGGGCTCTCCCGTGTCGCTAGACGAATCGGAGGAGTATCAGGTTTATTTTCCTTTTTTTTAATTCGGAAAAAGGGGACACGCGGGCGATACGAGTATCGGAGGAGTATTGGCGTATCGGAGTATCGCACAAGTTTTATACTGCGATACAAAGATTTTTGAAGTATCGGTGCTTCGTAGATCCGTAGTATCATCGAGCCTTCCAATTCCGTTGAAGTGTAATTCCTCAGAATTGGCCAGAGTAGCAGCGCTCTGCTGAACTTGAAGTAACATGCTTGTATATGTTCCTAAAACTGGAGGCATAACCATTGCCGATGAACTTCCAGATGGTAATGATGCTACCAAGGTTGGATTTATGTTGCTAATGCCAAAGTCGAACGAATCCTGCACAAAAGAAATCTGTAAGGTGACTTTGGATGCCAAAGTAATTATTACAAATAGGAGATGAAAAACAAAGATACCTGAATTGCTCCATATGGTACTGCACCTATCATGGTTGGGTCTATGTGGCTGGTACTAATGCTCAAGTTAAATGGTCCCTGCACCAAACAATTCATAAAATGAATGGATGTTGAAGTACTTATTAGAAAGATGTAGATTATAAAAAACATACTTGGATTGTGCATATGGTGTTGCAGCTCGTCCATCCAAATGAAGAGTTCGTTGAATCTGTTTTAGAAGACATAATCGTTAACTTAGAAATACATATGTAAATCAGAAGAAACAAAAATAGCTACCTCGTGTTCCATCTCATCTTGATGTAAATTGTCATTCTCTGATGATTTTCTCTTTGTATTGGATCGTTTATTCTTCATGTTAGTGGAACGAGCCTGAAATAAATTGAAAATTAATGAACTTACAAAATTAAGAGGTTCTGAACAAAACAAACTACCTTTTGTTCAGTTTGCTTCTTCTCCTTTTGTGCAGCTTTCTTCTTCTCCGCAATTGGGAAGAAAAAATTGCACAACTTATCAAAACGCTTTGCAATAGGAGTGTCTTCCATGCCGCCATATGTACACCGGATAAAGTTATATATGTTTTCTTTTCACATTTTTCCTCCACCGATCAAGGATGTACTGTGATGGAACCTCCTTGATTTTCTTGTGAGTGAGACAGATAAGATATGCCTATAGAGAATACCTCTGAACTCAAAATGGCGACATGAACACTTAACTTCGAACACTTAACGGCGACATGGTACACATAATCTTTTCTCCATCCTTCATCTTGGTCAATAAACACATCCTCGATTATTTTATATGTTTGTATTACCCCTTCTTTTTGTAAGAAGTTTCGGTCACAGTACATTATGTCTGTTAGCTCCTCTTGGAACTCTTTGAACTTTGAATTTGTATAGACTGATTGAAACTGTTTCTCGATGTCAAAGTGTGTGATACAAGGTATGGTTGAATGGAAAGAATTAAAATCGGCAATGATCTCCTTCTCAACTTTATCACGAAGAGCATTCTCATATTGGCCAACAAAATGCTTCAATGTTGTCTTCGCGTTAACATAACCATCAAAGAAGGCATGCATACTCTCACTGCGTTGTGTGGTGGACATGCCCACCCAAAAAACATCCTTCACAAATGCTGGAACCCAGCGGTGCCGATTTTCATAGAGCCTTTAGTCATTCATTATCAGCAATATTATACCTTTCAAGCATACGCATCCAGGAACTTCAAAATCTGTAATTGTTAATGAATCATAAACTGCTTAGCCAATAGCAGTCTTGATGTACTCATATTCCTCATACCCACCTAGCTTCTCAGGTAGCTTCTTCATTATATGCCACAAGCACCACCTATACCGAGCATCTGCGAAAACTATTTCCACTGCATTCTGAATTGGTTTTGCTTGATCGGTCACAATAGCTCCTGGTTGACGATTTGACATACATGTCAGCCATGTCTCAAATAACCAAACAAATGTTTGAGTATCCTCATTTGATAATAAAGCACATCCTAGCAACACAGATTGTCCATGATGGTTCACTCCAACAAAAGAAGCAAAAGGCATATCATACTTGTTCACCAAGTATGTTGTGTCAAAAGTTATGACGTCATGAAAGGAGTCATACACTGCTCTACTTCTTGCATCAGCCCAAAAGACATTCCTAAGTCGGGATTCATCATCGACATCCATGACACTAAAAAAGTTCGGATTATCAGATTGCATTTTCATAAAGTATTCACGAACAGCCTCAGCATCACCACTTCCTAGGTTCAGTCTTCTTGTTTTCTCTAGAAAATTGCGACATTCTTTCTCACCAAAGGTCATATTGTCATGACCATCCGCTGCGACAACAAGAGAATTGAAATTCTTGTTTACACGTATACCAGCCTGATCATTCAACTCAAGCCTTCGCTTCACATGGAAGTCCAACCTTTTGTTACATCTAAATAACCGAGATTTATGTGGACTTATGTATGATTATGATCCAAAATGACCATCGAAAGATGGAACTTCCCATCTTCGGGACCACGAACAATATTGACTTTAGCTTTACATCCTAACCCAGCTGTTGGATTTGGCTTCAACATATTTCTTGAGTTGGACTTAGTCTTACCATGACGAGAGTAACAAAGTGTAAGATACTTTAGTTCTCCATTATCATCTCTGTTTGAGCTTCTTCTCGTTACACCAAACCCTTTTGCTTTAGCGTAATTTTTATAGTACTCCCGCACATCATTCTCAGTATCAAACGTCATCCCCAGTTTAGGATCTTGTAGTAACACATCTGTTTGAGCTTCACCATGACCCTCTTCAGGTTCGACACTGCTTTTCTTCTGTTACTCGATGCCATCATCATCACCACTTGAAATAGACATGTCAACTGATTCTTGAACACAACCAGACCCATCACCCATTTCTGTGAATCATGATAATATTAAGATTAAATTATCCTATCATCCATGCAGTACATCGCAATGAAATAGAAGGGAATAGATCGACCTGTGACCAAGAAAGTCTTGACAACAGACGAATTATTTCTATTGTAGCAGAATAATAAGATTACCTGCTAATGCAGATGGACAAGGATCAGGCAAGCTAATCTGGATTTGATCAGTTGACGTGAACCTCTTTCTCTGCCCTATAAAGATCGCTCAGCAGCTTGGCAAGGTCAATCTGAAGCGGCCGCAAAACCTACGGTGCAATTCGTTGCATAATTAGTACGACGTCCGTCCGTGCGTCGATGCCACAATGTCAAGATCGATCTGCAGGTTGAGATGGTGAACTACCTGAGCACGGCCCGACGGCGCGATGGAGGAAGCTCGCGGCGTGGGCGATATGAACCAAGGGCAAAACCACGAGGCAGTCCAGATTTTGCTTGCAAAATTAACGGGACGTCTGTTTTGGTTGCAGAATTCGATCCGCGTCAGCGCGTAACTCGTCCGTAAAGTATCCGTACGTGTAGCATTATTGACCATTCCCTTGTTGAGAATTCTGAGGCTCTAAACCGCCGCCACCTCCTTGTCCCGGCAGGTCGGAGCGCGCAGCCACCACCAAGCTCGCTCGTCCCTCTCCTCGCCAGCCATGCCGACTGCCAAGATCGTCGATGTCGCTCGCGTCGCCCCGCCGCCCGAGGACTTGGTGCTCAGGCTGTCCCCGCTGGACGCGCCGTGGGTGGTGATCCCGCTCATCCAGCGCGTGCTCCTCTTCGACGTCGCCGACGGCCAGCTCCCGCCCTTCGCGTCCCTCGTCCGCTCCCTCCGCGCGTCCCTCGCGGCGACGCTCGCGCGGTTCCCCCGCTCGCCGGGCGGATCGTCTTCCTGCCGTCCGCCGGCGACGCCGCCGTCG
This sequence comes from Poa pratensis, assembly GCA_947311845.1. Lineage (NCBI taxonomy): Eukaryota > Viridiplantae > Streptophyta > Magnoliopsida > Poales > Poaceae > Poa > Poa pratensis. The sequence continues at coordinate 39,609,871 of CAMZMU010000089.1, read as the reverse complement.
ACTGCTCCGCCTCCGACTCCGACGGGAGCGGCGGCGTGCGGTTCGTCATCGCGGAGATGGACGACGCGGACGCTGGGAGGCTCGCCGGGGACGCGGACCACGACGTGGACGCGTTCAAGGCGCTCGTCCCGGACCTCCGGACCGAGGCGCTCCCCGCGGAGGTGCTGGCCGTGCAGGTAACGCGGCTGAGCGGCGGGATGGCAGTCGGCGTGGCCATGCACCACGCCGTGGTCGACGGCCGGTCGGTGTGGAGGTTCCTGGAGGCGTGGACGACGGCGTGCCGCGGGGACGACGTCCCTGTCGCTGTCGGGGCGCCGACGTTCGACCGCGCGGCCGTCAAGGTCCCCGGTGGCGAGGAGGTCGCGAGGAGCACGCTGCGCAAGTACGCGCCCGATCTTCCACTGGTATGTATGTTCCTCCCGGCCGAGCTTCCTTTACCAGACTTCAGTTCGTTCATGGGGATCGGGGGCGGCGCATAGCTAGCGCGCGGTCAAAGTCAGAGTGTCAAACTAAGCAGGCGGTTGTTTGAGACTGAGAGGTGACGAGGCCATGGGGATCGGGGGCGGCGCATAGCCGCCTAGCTTGGAAATGCACTCCGCGCCATTGCCTCCGTCATGATTCGCATTGTCGTGATTCTTCCATCACAATTCGTATGTCACGATCATGGTATCGCGCGACGCTGAACATTTCAACTCCTTTGACGAAACAACTCAAGATGGAAACAAAAATTTGTGCAACTTTTCAAAAGCAATAAAATTCTTTACTAGTACAAATAATCGGAAATGGTAATGCTCATTAGACTGACATTATTGTAAATTTTAGTTCCAGGAGTAGACCTAGTATAGAGATACTAGACATTGATGACAAGCTATATCTAAGAAGAATCAAAATGGCCAAACTCCTCTTAGAAAATCATAAGATGATTTATGTACGTGCTGAGTAATAACACTAACATATTTAGGACAATGACGCCAATGATTTTCATACCTCGATCTGCATTTTCTCCGGCGGTCGCTCGTTTACTCCCCCAACGACACTCTGTGTCTCAGTCACCTACCCAACACCAACCCAACAAATACATATATAACTAGGATTTAACACAGTGGGTAAGAGACATAGTGTTGGAGGAGTAAATTGACTATTGCAGCAGAACTTGAATAAGCAATCAACTAGACACGGACCCTATCAGATCTTAGGATATAATGTGATATCGATCACTCCCAAAGGACAAAAAATACGATATGAAGGAAATTCAAAGATGCAATGAGAAGCATGTGGCCCAGATGAAAAACAAACACAAGCAATTTTCCAAATGTCACAGAACTTAGAGATAATGAGGCATGTAAATATTCAAGTCTTTTTGTGTGGCTGTAAATTCTTGGTGAAAAAGATTAGATTTCATGCCAGGGGTAAAGCAATAAATATAGTGCTCAACATGTCACTTGTTCTTTACATATATTTTTCTTCAAGGCATAGAAATGTGCTGTTGAGTTCATGACGGTCTAAGCTACGTTATCTATTTGACCTACTAGTAATATAGCAACATTGCACTTCGTAGTAATTAATCCTCTTATACAGCTATATATACCCTTTTTAATGTACTCCTGGCTTTTCAAAAAGAAATCTACCGATGTGTGCACTTCATTGCAAATGCTATGCCACCAAAGAAACATGTACAGTAGGGTTTTCATGGCTCTCAAAATATCATTATTTCGCCAGGCAAGAGCATACTAAACAAAGTCATTTTTATTTTCTGTTCTTAACCTTTTTTTTTCGAAATGGTTGTAGTTTTGATGTGAGGGAATAGTTTCCTCTCAAAATAGCTGCAACCTCTGTTAAACGCCCTCCATTAATTTTGATGTGAGCGTACTAACATTGTAGGACACTCACCGTGTTGCAGACTCCCATGATATTTCCCCCCGGCCCAAACCTCCCCCGCCGGACTTTCACCGTCAGCGCGCAGAACATCCATCGCCTGAAGCAACGCATCTCGGACATCACAACCTCGCCTCCGTCAATGCAGGCTGCCACAACCTCGCCGTCCAGCTTCGTGGCCATCGCGGCGCTCAGCTGGGTGTCCTTCGTCCAGTCCAAGCACCCGGGCGCCATCTCCCGCAACGACGACGTCTACCTCTTCTTCTTCTACGACTGCCGCGGGCGGCGCGGCATAGACCCGCCGGTGAGCGACAACTACTTCGGGACGTGCATCACCGGGTGTCTCGCCAAGGGCACGGCGCGGGACCTACTCGCGGAGGACGGGCTCGCCGTGGCGGCGGCAGCGGTGCACGGGGAGGTCCGGCGGGCGGAGGAGGACCCGCTCGCCTTGTGGGACTGGATGGACCTTCTATCCTGGGTGCCAATGGACCGGTTTGTTAATGTCTCCGGATCGACGCGGTTCCCTGCCTACGAGGCGGCCGACTTTGGGTGGGGCTTGCCGACGAGGACAGAGCTAGTGACCATGAACAACGGCGGGCAGGTAGTGCTCGTCGCCGCCAAGGGGGGCGGCGGCGGTGTTCAGGCGTCTGTGTGCATGGAACCGGATCACATGGATGCGTTCAGTTCACACTTTCTGAATTTCTTTGTTGATTAGTGTGTAAGCGCGCAGCGTACATACTGAAGCCCACGCATAGTTTGAAATTAGCATGCATTTGATATCTAGAGTTATCATATGTCAAAATCAAATTTTCTTTATTGCTCCTTTAACCGTAAAGATATGCTAGTTCAGTTGAAAACAGACTCGGTGAGTTATCATTGTTTCCTGATTAAGGGAAAAAGTATGTTTTTTTTTTGAATTTTTCCATATATATTAAACCAAGAAAAATACACGATTATATCGATTACAAAAACAATACTAAAAGAGACGAGCAAATCTATGAGATTTTCAAGCCCTTTCTTCTTCCATGACACAATTTTGTACTTTTCTGAAGACAGCCGTAGAACAACGCCGAATACACCAAACCACAGACCTGTGAATACCAATGAAGGTTCTCCCCTTTTAATTTTGAGCCGCAATGCCAAGACATTGTGCACGCGCGCAGCCATTAAATTAATCAAGCAACATCGGCAAGAGCACCACCACTGATATTTCAGGGATAAATAACCGAACCACTTTGTCGACGTCGTTGGGAGCCGAGAGAACGAATCACCATTGCCGAAGACGTAGTAGCCGGGATAGATAATGTGAGGACAAACCTCCTCGCGGCAATCATGAGAAACAATCCAAGATTGATCTGGCGAAGCAAGATCTGAAGAACCATACCTAGACAAACTTAATCTTCCACAGCCACCATTGACGTCGGGAAGGAGATCTCGCCGACGAACGAAGCACGGAAGATCACTTATTGCAGACGATGCCATCTCCATTGACGAAGAAAATAACAACCAAAACCAAGCTCTAACATTAAGGACCTTTGTGTAGCACCTTGCGCAGGTCCGAGGTCCCCACCCCTCCTAGTGCCCGCAGCACCTGGAGGAGGTGAGGACCCGTCAATTCTTAGACGAAGGCGACGATGAAGGTGCAGATGGTGCCGGCGGCGGCGGCTAGGGTTGAAACCCTAGGCCGCCGCCTCTCTTTCTTTCTTTTCCGTGCGGTAGACCTTAGCTGAGATTTAAGGGAAAAAGTATGTTAATGGTGCAAGCCTGTCGTTATGTTACCTCGGTGGTAGTTAACTTCAGTACCTGCAACTTATTTACAAACAGAAAAACTATTTCAACCTTTATGTAAAACATATGCACTATGGCTTATATGATGTGTTACTGTCTTTTCACACCATGCAGTTCTTTCGGCCTTTGTGACTCTTCTCGTCTGGTCCAAAAGTCCAAGATGCTTTTCTTTGTGAAAAAAATTATCCCCAAAAAGTCACAGATCCATTTGACTTTGTTTAGGTCTTTGAAAGTTAAAAATACACAAAATAGTGTTTACAGGGGAGCATTGGTAAATCCAAAAAATCAATATAAAACATGGATATAACATTATATAAGATGTAAATATGTTTAAATATGAGACAATAAACTAAAAAGTTCATGTATGCATTTTACGTGCATCAACATCTCAAAAGTGTTCTTCTTTCTTTCTTGCAAGGCATTGGGCTAGTCATCAATTTCGATAAAAGTACTTTCGCTCATATCCACAACCCAAATGATGAGGGGGGATCTCTTGCTGCTTTTATTTGGTGTCCTCAGGCAGCTTTTCCTTAAACTTATATGGTTCATCTCTAAACTGTTAAACTACCTCTCTCACTTTAGGCATTTTACAGGCAAAATTAGAAACTGCCTTCCTGCATGGAAAGGACAATTCTCTAGTGGTTGTGCCCTCCTTGTTAAATCATTCATTAGGTCCATGCCTAATTTACTTATGAGTGTCATGGTTGTTCCTATTGGCACTATCGAGGGCGTACAAAACAAGGGTCAAATATTTTTGTGCCCTGCTTTGTTTAGTTTTCCTCGTTTGTGTCCTACTCGCTTAACTTTCTTCGGTTTTGCCCTACTTTGCTCTTTCGAGGCTCGCGGATGGCCAAACGGGGCGTTTCCATCTGCTCAACCTCCTTTGACCGTTACTTCGTCTAACTAGTGGGGTCAGCTAGGGCTGCTCGTTTTGAATCGCGTCCTTCTCGTTGGACCGTGTGTAGGGCAGCTCATTTTGAATCGTTGTCGTCCCCCTCCCCCCCCCCCCCCCCCAAATCCCGATCTGACCCTAGCCACCGCCGCCGTGCCGCCCGCCCCGCCACGCCGCGTCCGCCGGTGGTGCCCTGCACCTCGGTTGACTGGATTTGCGGCAGCTTGACTGGAGCTGCGACGACGCGTCCATGGCAGCACTTCCAGACCCCGGTTATGCGTATGCTGGAGAGGACTGGTCGAATCGGATTCAGATAAAAATTGGATTCCAAAGAAGTAAGTACACAATCTCTCGGTTGTCTCGATTGTGTGATGTATGTAGTTTATATGGCTTCAATTTTACCTTACCGCGATGATTTCGTTGAATAGGATGGATGCGAGCACTGTTTTCGCTTGGCAGTCAGAATGGATAGTCGGGTTGGGTTGGATGGAGTGGTCTCTTCTTTTTGGTATAAGTTGGTGGTAGAATCGTCTTATTCATACAAGGAGTTGCTTATTGCTTGTTGTAACAAGTACGGTTGGCATGAAGCTGATTCTGTTGTTGTGAAATACTGGGGAGTTCTAGAAGAGGATTTCCTCCCACTGAACTCAGACGAGGAAGTGAACTTCCTTTTTGCTCAGAACATTACCCAACGCTTCGGTAGAACTGCATTCGAAGTGGTTCGGAAACCATAGCAATTGCCAAAGAGAAAGGGAAAGGGGGTTGGTTTCGAGCCATCAAAACCGTCTGCTAATACTGAGCTTCCGCCCACTCCTCGTAGGTCCAGTCCAAGTAAACCTACTGGCAGTGCAAGTCAGACTAGTGCAAATCAGCCCAGTGCTAGTCACAGCAGTGCAAGTCAGCCTATTTCAGACGATGAAGCGGTGCCTTATGAGGCCGTGTGATACGTCTCAAACGTATCTATAATTTTTGATGTTCCATGCTTGTTTTATACCAATTGCTACATGTTTTACATCTACTTTATATCACTTTTATACATTTTCTGGGACTAACCTATTAACAAGATGCCGAAGTGCCAGTTCCTGTTTTCTGCTGTTTTTGTATTCCAGAAAAGCTAGTCTGGAAATATTCTCGGAATTGGACGAAACTACACGGGAGTCCCTATTTTACCAGAACTCATCTGACGGACCAAAGAGGCGACGGAGAGGAGCCACGTGGGCCCCACACGTGGCCAGGGCGCGGGGACCCCTCTGCCGCGCCCTGGGGTGGTGTGGGCCCCACGGGCCTCTCCAGCCGCCACCCTTATTCCCCCCGAAGCGAAAACCCTAAGTACCTGAGCAAATATCCACGAAAAGTTCCAGAGACGCCGCCGTCGTCAGCCCTAGCTCGGGAGGGTTCAGAACCTCTTCCCGGCACCCCGCCGGAGAGGGGAATCGTCACCGGAGGCTTCTACATCGCCATGCCTGCCTCCGGAGTGATGCGTGAGTAGTTCATCCTTGGACTACGGGTCCATAGCAGTAGCTAGATGGTTGTCTCTCCACTTTGTGCCATCATGTTTAGATCTTGTGAGCTGCCCTACATGATCAAGATCATATTATTGTAATGCTACATGTTGTGTTTGCTGGGATCCGATGAATATTGAATATTATGTCAAGTTGATTATCAATCTATCTTATATGTTATTTAAGATCTTGCATGCTTTCCGTTACTCGTAGATGCTTTGGCCCATGGTTTACAAAGCGTCCGAGCGCTGCAAAGCGCTGGGGGTGCGCCTTGACGCCTAAGCGCTTGAAGCGCGAAGCAAAGCGACGCTTCGTGGTGAGACCTGAAGCGACGACGACGAGCATCCATTCCACGGCCACCACAAACTAGCAAACAGAACTGGGGGATGGCGGGAGAGGAAAGAGACCAGGAGGAGGAAGAGTAGTAGTACCTTGGTTCCCTGCCCACTCCACCAAAAAACAGAGCAGCTGAGCTGAGGCGGGAGAGGAAAGAGACCAGGAGGAGGAAGAGTAGCAGTACCTTGGTTCCCTGCTGGGGGATGGCGGCGCCAGGTGGAGGAGAAGCCCTAGAGCTTGGCTGGAGAGGAGGAGGCCGGCGGAGGAGGGAGGAATCGACCGGAGCCGGCCAAGATCTGGAGGACGGCGAGCTGGCCGCCAGAGAGGGAGAGAGCTCTGTCTCTCTCTCTGAATCGATTATGTGAACCCTAGGTCTGAGAATCCTCTCTCCCCTCTCTTTTCCCCCCAGGCCCGCCCAATTTAGCCTCAATTTCAGATTTGCGCTCGCTGGGCATGGTTTCCCGCTCGAGCTCGCTGGGCGGCCAAAGCAGAGAGAAGGCGACGCTCACCTCGCTCCAGACGCTTACTAGACGCTACTGGACACTTTTTTGACGCTTCACGACGAGACCTGAAGCGACGACGACGCCTTGCGCTGCCAGGGCGCCTTGACGCTGCAGCGTCGCTTAGGCGACGCTTTCGCGACGCTTTGTAAACCATGCTTTGGCCAAGTAGATGCTTGTAACTCCAAGAGAGAGTATTTATGCTAGATAGTGGGTTCATGTCTCCGTTTAACCTGGGACAGTGACAGAAAGTTCTAAGGTTGTGGATGTGCTGTTGCCACTAGGGATAACCTAACGATGCTATGTCCACGGACATATGTGTTTGTTTACATTACGCACTTTACTTAATGCAATTATCCGTTGCTTGCAACTTAATACCAACGGGGGACTCGGATGACAACCCGGCGGTGGATTATTAGTCATAGATGCTGTTGGATAACGATCTATGTATTATGTCGTAATGCCCAATTAAATATCATAGTAGTCAACATGTCATGTATATGCATTGTCATGCGCTCACTATTCGTCAATTGCCCAGCTGTAATTTGTTCACCCAACATGTTAGTTATCTTTTATGGAGAGACACCACTAGTGAACTGTGGACCCCGGTCCATTCTTTTACACTGATTAAACAACCACAAACTGCAAACTGTTCCTTTTTCATTCTCTGCAATTTAATACTCATTTTCCACACCATACGTTTAATCCTTTGTTTTCAGCAAGCCAGTGAGATTGACAACCTCACTGTTTCGTTGGGGCAAAGTAGTTTGATTGTGTTGTGTGCAGATTCCACGTCAACAGTCCAGACTCCCTGCGACACTATTTTTCTGGCGCCGTTGACAACCTTCTGAAGAGTTGCTGCTCCTACTGGTTCGATAACCTTGGTTTCTTTCTGAGGGAAAACTTGCTGCTGACTACATCATACCTTCCTCTTGGGGTCTCCCAACGAACGTGTGTTTCACGTCATCAAGCTATTTTTCTGGCGCCGTTGCCGGGGAGTGAAGCACTTCTTCAGCAGACTCCTCTCCCCTTCAGCCTATTTTTCTGGCGCCGTTGCCGGGGAGACAGCAGTCTTCTGCAAGGGGAGTTTCACGCTTCCAATCTCTTTACTTTGTTTTTGTCTTGCTTAGTTTATTTTATTTTATCTTGTTTGCTTTCAATTATCAAAAACACAAAAAAATTAGTTACTTGCATTCAGTTTATTTTCAGTTTTGTTTTCTGTTAGTTATCATGTCTGGTTCGGCTCATCATGTTTTGGTTCCTGAAGTTGAGGTTCGATCTTTTAAGCAACAAAGTGGAGAAAGTTTGAAAGATGCTTGGTATAGAATCAGCGATGCTCATCGTAGGTGTGCTAAAAAATATTCCACTATGATCCTGCTTAGAAATTTTTATGTTGGCATAACTAGCTGGTATAGATATGTCTTGGACACTTTGACGGGAGGTAACTTTCTTGGTACCCCTGCGTTGGAAGCTAGTTATATTATTGAGAGCCTAGTAGGAACACCACCTGTTAGTAACATTAAAAATGAGATCACCTTGGAAGATGTTATAAAGAAATTGGAGTCTATAGAGAAAAATTTGCCAAATCTCCTTGATAGTACTAGCAAAGTTGATGAATCACTGGGAACCATTAATGAAAGAATTGCTGTTTTAGAAACTAGTACTATTCAAGATAATCAAAATCTTAGGATTGGTGAATTAGAGGAGGCTATGGATGTAATAAGTTCTACTTTTACCTCTATTAAAACTAAAAGGCAAAAGGCTTTTGTGGGGAGAAAGCAAAAATTTATGTATGTTCCAAAAATTTCTAAACCAAAACCCACGGGTGCGTTTAAAACGGATAACGTGTTCAATGAGCTTGAGGGTAAGTCACATAATGGTCTATTTAAATTTTCTTCCCAAGAATTACGTAAACTGAAAAGTCCTAATGTGACAAACCCTGTTCTTGATGAAGCTTTTGATGAATTAGACCTTTCTTCACTTGGTAATACTTGATGCATGCTTTGTGCCTAGCTAAAAGGCGTTAAAGAAAAGCGCTTATGGGAGGCAACCCATTTTTTTTTCTGCAATTTTTCTTTTATTGAGTCAAGGAGTTTGTTTACTTCTGTAGCAACTCCTTTGTATCTTTATTTTCTCGCATTGTTGTGCCAAGAGTAGCCTCTAATGATAAGATGATGCTTAATTTTGATTGCTGCGCAGAAACAGATTTTTGCTGTTCACTGTACGAAATTCCTAAAATCACCAGATTGTTAAAAAATCTGAAATTTTTGTGCGTAATCTTTATGAATGTCTGAAACTTTCATTAGTTCAGAGTTTCTCGATCTGAGCGTCGTAAGTGCCTCGAAAAAATTCGTCTTTGCGGACTGTTCTGTTTTAGACAGATTATGCCTTTTTATTTTTCGCATTCTCTCTTTTACTAGTGTTGAGTGAAATTCTTTTTTGGGTGGAAGAGCTTCACATAACATCAGTGGCTGTAGCTAATGTTTAAAGTAACAAATCATATTGCGTCTTTACAGAACATGTGAATTTTTGATTATGCACTAACCCTCTAATGAGATCTACTTTGAGTTTGGTGTGACGGAAGTTTTCAAGGGTCAAGAGAGAAGGATGATATAATAGGATCAAGAAGAGTGAAGAGCTTAAGCTTGGGGAGGCTCCCATGGATCTCCCCAGCATATTTCAAGAAGACTCAAGCGTCTAAGCTTGGGGATGCCCAAGGCATCCCCTTCTTCATCGTCAAAATTATCAGGTCATCTCTAGTGAAACTATATTTTAATTCTTTCACATCATATGTGCTTTTCTTGGAGCGTCTGTGTGCTTTTTATTTTCAGTATTGCATTTTTATTTTCAATAAAGCTTGACTGGACCCTAGCATTCTTGATTGGGAGAGAGACACGCTCCGCTTTTTCATGAGAATACTCCTATTCTTCACTTATATTTGTTGAGTATTCATATCTAGCGCTGTTCAGCTTTTAGCTCTTGTTTTCATGTATCTCTTGTCAGAGCTATTAGCTTTCTTTTGTAGAAAGTACTCTCTTGCTTCACTTATATTTGTTTGGAGAGTTGATGAAATAAATTGATTGGTGTTTGGTTGGTTCAGAAAATGTTGCATGTGGTAATTGGTATAAGGAAAAACTTGCTTAATCTTGTAGATCACTAAAATGGATAACTTGATGCTTGTCAATTGTTTTGAGTTAACAAGTAGATCATGATTAAATTGTGCATCACATGAGTTAAGCCTATTAGTGAAGAACTACCGTAAAGCTTGTTGAAAATTTGGTTTGCATCGGTGGTACCTCTAAGGTCTAGATATTTTCTAATAACAGGGTTTGGTTAACAAGGAAGACGGTATGAAGTCTTATAACGTTTGCAATATGTTTGTCATATAAAACTTGGTGTACGGGTTGATATTCTTGTTTGCTTACATAACCTTGCTAGCCTAAACTCTGTACTGAGAGGGAATGCTTCTCGTGCATCCAAATCCTTGAGCCAAAATCCATGCCATTTGTGTCCACCATAACTACCTATATGTGGTATTTCCTTGCCACTCCAAGTAAATTTTTCATGTGCTACCTTTAAATTATTCAAAATGTTATTATTCCCTTTTTGTGTCAATGTTTACTAGCTCATGAGGAATTAGTGTGGTTATTCTTTATTCTATTTGTCGAGTGGACTTTTACACCTGGACTAGTGGCATATACATCCGCTTATCCAATAACTTGCAAAAAGAGCTGGCAACGGGGTGCCCAGTCCCAATTAATTACAACTTTAACCAATTAATTCTCTTCACACTTTTGCCCTGATTCATCAGTAAGCAATGACAAACAGTGAAATACCTGAATGTGTGTAAACCAAAGAGAAAGAGGGATGATCTGCCTTGCTGGTAGAAATAACGTCCTTCATGGGAGCCGCTCTTAAAAGTCCGTTCGACAGGTAGAATACTGTTCTCACCCGCTACCATTCGTTGACAATTAACAAACACCTCTCAAAAATAGATACTCCTCCATGGTATGTGATTGATGGAAGGCACCCGAGGATTCGGTTAGCCATGGCTTGTGTTAGCAAGGTTGGGAGGAGTATCAAATATTTTATGCAATCTCTATATGCTTTCAAAAACCTAAAAGCTCTAGCACATGATTTAATCCCTGCTTCCCTCTGCGAAGGGCCTTTCTTTTACTTTTATGTTGAGTCAGTTTTCCTATTCTTTCTGTCTTCCACAAGCAAACACTAGTGTCAACTTTGTTACAACATGCGTTATATGCAATGTATTGGACTTGTTATACTACTTTGTGTTGACAATATCCATGAGATAAATATGTTGAAAGTTGAAGCAAATGCTGAAACTAAATTCTTCCTTTGTGTTGATTAAATACCTTTTATTAGAAACTATTGCTTTATGAGTTAACACTTATGCAAAACTGTTTGATGCTTGTCTCGAAAGTACTATTCATGAAAACGTTTAGCTTGTGTGATTCATTGTTTACTCATTATCTATTTGGTAGCAAATTATAGACCATTGACTTGGATCACTTCATTCATTTACATGTGCCTTGCAATATTATATGATCAAGATTATGATAGTAGCATGTCACCTCAAAAATTATCTTGTTTTTATCGTTTACCTACTCGAGGACGAGTAGGAACTAAGCTTGGGGATGCTGATACGTCTCAAACGTATCTATAATTTTTGATGTTCCATGCTTGTTTTATACCAATTGCTACATGTTTTGCATCTACTTTATATCACTTTTATACATTTTTTGGGACTAACCTATTAACAAGATGCCGAAGTGCCAGTTCCTGTTTTCTGCTGTTTTTGTATTCCAGAAAAGCTAGTCTGGAAATATTCTCGGAATTGGACGGACCAAAGAGGCGACGGAGAGGAGCCACGTGGGCCCCACACGTGGCCAGGGCGCGGGCCCCCTCTGCCGCGCCCTGGGGTGGTGTGGGCCCCACGGGCCTCTCCAGCCGCCGCCCTTTCGCCTACTTATTCCCCCCGACGCGAAAACCCTAAGTACCTGAGCAAATATCCACGAAAAGTTCCAGAGACGCCGCCGTCGTCAACCCTAGCTCGGGAGGGTTCAGAACCTCTTCCCGGCACCCTGCCGGAGAGGGGAATCGTCACCGGAGGCTTCTACATCGCCATGCCTGCCTCCGGAGTGATGCGTGAGTAGTTCATCCTTGGACTACGGGTCCATAGCAGTAGCTAGATGGTTGTCTCTCCACTTTGTGCCATCATGTTTAGATCTTGTGAGCTGCCCTACATGATCAAGATCATATTATTGTAATGCTACATGTTGTGTTTGCTGGGATCCGATGAATATTGAATATTATGTCAAGTTGATTATCAATCTATCTTATATGTTATTTAAGATCTTGCATGCTTTCCGTTACTCGTAGATGCTTTGGCCAAGTAGATGCTTGTAACTCCAAGAGAGAGTATTTATGCTAGATAGTGGGTTCATGTCTCCGTTTAACCTGGGACAGTGACAGAAAGTTCTAAGGTTGTGGATGTGCTGTTGCCACTAGGGATAACCTAACGATGCTATGTCCACGGACATATGTGTTTGTTTACATTACGCACTTTACTTAATGCAATTATCCGTTGCTTGCAACTTAATACCAATGGGGAACTCGGATGACAACCCGGCGGTGGATTATTAGTCATAGATGCTGTTGGATAACGATCTATGTATTATGTCGTAATGCCCAATTAAATATCATAGTAGTCAACATGTCATGTATATGCATTGTCATGCGCTCACTATTCGTCAATTGCCCAGCTGTAATTTGTTCACCCAACATGTTAGTTATCTTTTATGGAGAGACACCACTAGTGAACTGTGGACCCCGGTCCATTCTTTTACACTGATTAAACAACCACAAACTGCAAACTGTTCCTTTTTCATTCTCTGCAATTTAATACTCATTTTCCACACCATACGTTTAATCCTTTGTTTTCAGCAAGCCAGTGAGATTGACAACCTCACTGTTTCGTTGGGGCAAAGTAGTTTGATTGTGTTGTGTGCAGATTCCACGTCAACAGTCCAGACTCCCATCAACAACACTATTTTTCTGGCGCCGTTGACAACCTTCTGAAGAGTTGCTGCTCCTACTAGTTCGATAACCTTGGTTTCTTTCTGAGGGAAAACTTGCTGCTGACTACATCATACCTTCCTCTTGGGGTCTCCCAACGAACGTGTGTTTCACGTCATCACCGTGCTGCGATACGATGATGAAGATGAGAAGCTGTTTCTGAGCATTTGGATGCACTTGGCAAAATGGCCATCGTTCCGTTGGTACACACTGATTCTGAAGAGGAGTAGGAGAATGTTGACATGTTGATTCCAGATGAATACGATGGCGATGACATGCCAGCGCTTGACTGGGACAGAAATGATCTTCAACTTACTAAAGGGACAGTATTCAAATGTGGCAGACCTTCGGAATGCACTTACAACGTCCTGCATCAAGACCAACAACCTTTTCAACATTGAGAAGAGTGAGAAAGGAACGTATACAGTTCACTGCCCAGATGTCAGATGTCTTTGGAAGTTGCATGCCACTCGTGAGCGAGGGAAAAGGATGATTCGTGTAAGGTATAACGAATTTCCTCACACTTGTCAAGCTAAGGTGGAATCGCATAAATCATGTTTAGCAACCACCAAGTGGCTAGCTGAGGTGATGACACCATGGCTAAGAAAGGATTCATCCCTTGGACCAACTAGGCTCAGCAAGAAAATCTTGGAGATTTATGAACTGGAGGAGAAGCAACCTTACATGAAGTTATGGTCAGCTAGAGAAAAGGCCATTAAACAGATATATGGTACTGGGTGGGAAGAAATCTTTCAGTTGTTGTACACATACAAAGCTGAGGTGGAGAAGGCAAGTCCAGGTAGTCTGGTAGCAATCGATTATATGACTTCGCCGTACAATGTCAAAAATGATTTTAAGGAGAGAAAATGCTTGAGGAGGGCTTTTGTCTCTTTCAAGGCTTGCTGGGAAGGGTTTCTAAGAGGCTGCTGGCCATATTTGACTGTGGATGCAAATGCTCTAAATGGAAGATGGAAAGGACAAGTTAGTAGCTGCTTGTGCAGTTGATGGTCACAACTGGCTTTTTCCAGTTGCTTTTGGTGCGGTGGAGGTGGAGTCAGAGCTTAGTTGGAGGTGGTTTTTGGAGAATTTACGCAAGGTCATAGGGTGCCCTGATGGATTGGCAATTCATACAGACGCTTGCAAGGGTTTGGAGACTGCGGTGGAAATGGTGTTCCCTGAAGCAGAGCATAGGGAATGTATGCGACACCTTGCTGGTAATTTCACCAAGAAATTCAGGGGGGAAATATTTGATGACAACCTATGGCCAGCAGCTTACACATGTAGCGAGAAGAAGTATAACCACCACTTGAGAGAGATGTACGCTGAAAATCCGCAGGTGTAGCAATATTTGGAAACACATCACGGAAAGGTGTGGACGAGAAGCAAATTTAGTCACCTATGCAAGGTGGACTATGTGACAAGTAACCTTGCTGAGAGTTTCAATGCAAAGATTAAGGCATTGAAAGGTCTTTATGTGTGGAAAATATTTGACAAGATCAGGCAGATGATAATGCAGAAGATGGTACTGCATCATAGAATTGGACTAGATTCATATGCTGGCCTGAGGTAGAAATCTGCAGGGTACTATGAGTTGCATTAGACGAACTCAAGACACGGCTGAGTTGACATATGATAACAAGAAAGGAGGGAATTGGAGGTATCCAGTGGATTTGAAAGAGGGACATGTAGTTGTATGCGATGGCAGATCAGTGGCAAGCCATGTATACATGCGCTGCTTTTCCTGAACGTCATCGGAGGCGAGGATGGCAGAGTTGACCCATTGTGTCTGAATATTTCTCTGTTGCCAAGTTTCAGGCAGCATATGCTGACAATGTGCCTGCTTGGTTGGGAAAAGACCAATGGGAATAGTGTGATCCAGGATTCAAGCTATGCCCTCCAATTCTGAACAGAGCAACTGGAAGGCCAAGGAAAAACAGACACAGAGGAGTTGTAGAGGGTAGAACCATAAAGAGTCGAAGTGCAAAAGATGTGGAGAATTGGGCATAATGAAAGGAAATGCAACAATGTCGTTCCCTGTGCATTTGGAGAAGACGGAGGATGGGGTGCAGATGAAGCCACAACAGTCGCATCAGCGAGAGCCTAGCAGCCGCATCAGCAAAAGCAGCAAAGGCGGCAAAAGCCGCAGCCGCCGCGGTTTCAGCTAAGTATGTGTGTCTAAAATGGTTGTTTTATGCACTAGTTTTCCTATTTTCCATATTTGTTTCACTTGTATCTCGAATGCCAGCTCTAGGATAAGTAAGAAGGGTAAAACTAAATCACATTGGCAACCAAGGAGTACTAAGAGGAAGAGAGCTACTGAATGGGTGTCGTCAACAGAAGGAGAACCTACTGTTGAAGATACTGAAGGAGAAGCATTTGTATCAGCCGCTTGTACTAGAATGGAAGAAGATACTGAAAGAGAAGCTCCTTTTGTTGCTGAAAGAGAGCCATTTGAAGCTTCGCCTCAAAGACCACTAGCTTCGGCTACTGGAAGTAATCCATCACCAGCAGCAAAGAAGCAAAAGAAGAGCAAGGACGTGGCCCCAACGACGGTTCCAGCCAAGAAGCAAGCCAAGAAGAAAAGGAAGAGCGAGGTCGTGGCGGCAACTGGTCCGAATCCCGCAAAGAACACCCGTATTAAGATCGTGGCCCCATCAAGTCACACAAGGAGCAAGAAAAGAGGCTGAACATTTGAGAAAACTTGTAATATTGGTTGTGGTACTTCTATCGAACACCTTCAGTGCGCGCTCTGGGCGCGCCATGGCGTGCTCTGGGCGCGAACTGACGCACACGCGTGCGCTCTGTGCGTCGCTCTAGTTAAAACTTGTTGCATTGGATGTTTATTATTTTTCTTCGAAACTAGTAATCTGATAAAGAAGCTTGCCGCCGGATTTCCTATTTTTTGAATGTTCCCTCTATTTATATGATTTTTCTTTGTTAAATCCAATTAAACTTGTTTAATGCATGGAATATAGCTAAAAATTCAAAATATTCCGGTATTGTGCCTCCCATATGTCATGCTCTGCGTACAAATTATGAACATTCATTTTGCACTCTTATTTGTCATACCTACTTCACAAAAATAAGAAATTTGGCACTAAATAGAAGTTAGAAAAAAAGGTCAGTTTTCTTGGAATCTTTCCTTCGGCAATCTTGTTTGTAATGTCATAACCCATGTTTGTGCCGAGTTTGGTCATCATAGCAAAAGTATAGCCATGGATATGGTCGTGACCTAGGTCATCTAGCTTGAAACCCATGAATGTTCATACAAGATAGCCATTATGAGAAAACTCGTTTTTTCAAAAACTTGAATTCCAAGTTTATTATTTTTCCTGGCAAATAGTAAACTAAAAGGAACGATTCCCACTTGATTTCATATTTTTTTTGATTTTTTCTTGATTTATGAGAGTTTTTTCAAAAGAAGGTCAAAATTGGCGGAATGACCATTCATAACCAAGGTGTGAATTTTTCGATGTTTTGGGCGGTTTTGCATAGAACCATGCTATAATACGTTTATATTATTTTTCTATAATTTTGTGGGCAAACTATAACACACTTGTAGTTCAGATCTCGTAAATCCTATTAAACTCGTTTAATGCATGGAATATAGCTAAAAAGCTAAAAAATCAAAATATTCCGGGATTGTGCCTCCCATATGTCATGCTCTGCGTAAAAAAATTTGAGCATTCATTTTGCACTCTTATTTTTCATACCTACTTCACAAAAAAATGAAATTTGGCACTAAATAAAAGTTAGAAAAAATGGTCAATTTTCTTGAAATCTTTGCTTCGGCAATCTTGTTTGTAATGTCAAAACCCATGTTTGTGACGAGTTTGTTCATCATAGCGAAAGGATAGCCATGGATATGGTCATGACCTAGGGCAAAAGGGGCGATTCCGCTGGATTTCGTATTTTTTGCACATTTCTGGATTTATAAGAGTTTTCTTCATCCAAGGTACTCCATTTGTTTTTCTGAAGACCTATTTGTTGCTTTCGATGTTTTGTGAAGACCCATAAAATATTTGGACAAGGACGGAAACTATACACATAGTACCATCGTTTAATGCATGAAATATAGCGGTAAGTCCCATTAAACTTGTTTAATGCATGAAATATAGCTTCAAACAATGTTCATGGTTTGCAACTCCAATTTTGTACCCTTTGCGTGATTTTTTTAAACCCATGTTTTGGGCACGAATTATTTTAAACCGTAGTCGCTGACACCGCGGCCCCACGCTTGACCGGCCACCAACGCGGAGAGGTAAGCTTGACCGGCCGTCCATGCGCAATATGGACCGTCGATTTAGCCATCCGACGGCCAAGGGTCAACATAGCAGGTAAGCTTGCATTCATAGCGCATTCATAACGTCGACGACTGAAACGGCGTCGCTTGCATTCATGGCGCACCCGCCGGTACGCAGCCCGAGGAGGCCATCTCGGCTTATAAGAGGCGAGCCGAAGCCAACTCCGGCACCGGCCTTGCCCCATACACATCCGCCATGCCTCGCCGCCTTCCAACCACTTACGCAATGCTTACTCTGCAGAAGACGGCGGAGATCTACGCGGCTACACAGGCTCGCGATGCGGCGGCTGCGGCGGAAGAAACGGTTGCGGCGGCCGTGGAGGCGCATGTCGTGACGGCCGTAGAGGCGCAGGTCGTAGTGGAGCTCCACGCGGAGCCCGTTATCGTCCAAATGATGGGTGCGGAGTTCCGCCAACGCATGGAGGAGGACCACGTCAGGTTTATGGCGGACGCGAAGAAGGTCAGGTTAATGGCGAAGGCGGAGCGGCGATAAAGGAAGGCCGCACCGGAGACGCGATCAAGGAAGGCCGCACCGGAGCAGCAACTCAAGGCCGAGGTCTCCGGTGAGGCCGGCGTCGACAGCGAGGCTGGCGGCTCCTGTTCCGGGGTCTCCAATGACTAGTAGTAGTAATAGTGTTAACGTTTGTTACTGTACTTTGAAAGTTGCATGGCTTTGTAGTTGTAGTCAGTAAGTTGGTCTATATGAATTTGTTTTTCCATGATCAGACTATGTCCAGAAAGGAAACAACAACATAATTTCTTACAAACACTATTATACACGTTAGGTGATCAAACCGAACACTTTACCGGAGTAAAGCTCATAGTCTGCAGAAATGTGCTCCAAATGAGCTCTAAAGCGATGGCATAATTCACAGTATTGAAAAAAGTTGTGATAATTTATTGCCAAATTAAGTAAATTATTTGTTACACCGGATGCTACTTTTGTAGAAAAATTAGGGCCGAAGCTATTTTGGACCACCCTCTATTCATCTGCCTTATCGGTGGTGCCGCTTGATACGTTCAAAACGTATCTATAATTTTTGATTGTTTCATGTTAATATTATGCCTTTGACACTTGTTTTTATATTAAGTTTATGATTTATTTGTACTAACCTATTAATAGTTGCAAAAGTGCACAATGTTCTTGTTTTATTCTTTGATGTGTAGGAATTATCAAAAATACAAGAGGAAACCTTGTTGGAGTCGAATTGGGACTTTCCTGAAATCTGTCTGAAAACTCTTTTTGAAGATGAGCTCGTTTGGGCCTGAAGACGGCGTCCCACGGAAGTCTCGCCGAAGACAACGTTGCAGGAAATTTTACAGCGAACGTTCTACACATAAAATTCGCCTGATTCCGAGTCCGGACGGCCGAGATATGTCCGATTTACTGCAACCCTATATGGGATGACGGAAATCCGAGAAGCTATATAAAGGGAGGAAATCTAACTCGTGGAGGACCCCCCATACCACGAATTTGCAGCCACCAAAGCCACGTTTTTGCCTCCCCCATGGATCCATCTCCATGGGGGAGCTCCAAGAAGCCATGAAGGAGGGAGGCTAAGGGGCGGCGCTCCCCCATGATGCCGGCGGCGGGGAAGGAGCTCCCCGCGTCGCCGCCGGCGCCGCCGCCGCCCTGCGCCACCGTGCTGCCTCTCCGCCGTCTTCACCGCCATCTCCATCATCAACTCCCCCTTGTATTCAGTGGTTCATCCTCCCAGAAACCTCTGTACCGTCCTATGTAAACATGTTGTTTGATGCTATAATATTTATCCTATGATCTATGACATGTTTGTGTAGTTTATTTGTCTTTTGATTGCTTGGTTGAATGTCTTTGGTTCATTAGAGTTGTATGTTGATATGGTACTGTCCTTTGGTGTCCATTATACTTGTGCGCGCATGGATCAAACATCACGGGGTTGGTAGTATTTGTAAACGAATGGGGGAGTCCTGCCGGAGTGACAGAAACCTAAGGGCGCGAACCGGTTAGTTACACGTATGCGAGTAAGAGGACCTTAAACTTAAGGTTATGGTTGGGGAAACCTTAATGCATTGTTAGTATTCGCGGATGCTTTCTAACAATCCAATCATATAGTACTTGTAATCCCAAGTAGTGGAGTGCATGTATATTTAGCCTCTCACACATAGAAAACTGCATCGAAGACAATGAACCCGATATATTCGGTAATTAATCTTGGGCAAAGCCACCACAATTACCACCACTTTTCCACACTCATGGTACTGTTAGTTTATGGTTACTTAGTGTATTTTATTGCTGCAGCACTAACATTTACTTTCTTGTATTTATTATCTTGCAAAGTTATCTCTAATACCCGTATTATTACTTTAGTATTATTTCCTAGATAAAGTAAACGTTTAGTGTGCGTAGAGTTGTATCAGTGGTTGATAGAACTTTAGACAATACTTATCCTACCTTTAGCTCCTCGTTGGGTTCGACACTCTTACTTATCGAAAAGGCTATACGCGATCCCCCTATACTTGTGGGTTATCACCGCTCACAATACATATTTAGCCTAAAGGCTGGACCTTTATATAGACTCCAATTTCAGATAAATCAATATGTTTCCAGATAAGATTCGTGACATGTTAGACCAACCACAATACCTAACAACCAGTTACCGAGTCTATGACTGTTAAACAATTAGGTCCCAGTACGCATGTGTGGGTCATGCGCCGAGTTTGAATACACAATCAAACTCGCAGGCTTTAATAATCCATAGAGCCAATCCTACGGACAATCTGGCATTCCACTCTATACTGTTCCCGGGTATAATTCCAGCATATTCATATATAGTGTGTTCCATTATGGACGTACCGGCTTTTTTAAGTATATTTCCTTAAGTACAATTGCACATCAATAATTACCTGTTATTTCCGTGACAATTCCACACTGAAGGTTAATTCCGGACAATATAGATATATAAAATGTTGCAAGAGACCATTTCCTACAAATTTGTCGCGAACCAGGGGCGACGCTCCCTTTAAGGAAGCGTAGGGCGGCCACCCTATCTTGATTTTTGGCAATTACATTTCTATGCATATATTTTTCTGACAAATTTGACTGTTTATACTCAAAAACGGACTATGTACAAGAAAGTTATGTGCTTTTTATTGAACACTATGCAGATCGATCGTGGACCAAAACAAGGAAGATCTAGTCTAGTTAGAAAGTCATTATTTTATTATGTTTACTATGTGGACACCTTCTACATTTATTAAACTATGTTAATATCGATTTTGACAATTGCTTAAATGAGCTATTATTCAAATTGTTTCGAGAAGTCTCTTACTTTCAATCAAGAGACTCATTTTTAGATTCAATGTGAATAACCTTTCTCGTCTTACAAAGATTTATCATTAATAGTTCTCTAATTATGAGCATAAGTATAAAAAAACCTTAAACTAATCATCAATCATATACATATAGTTGAAAACCTTACGGATTGTGTTGATATTTGAAAGACATGCTATGTTTTATGCGATCTATCGTCTCAATGAGCTATCATTACTTTTACGGATGGTGATGAAAACAGTTGAAAGGAATTTCTGCGTGGAAAAGATCATCAATATCGAGTTGCACAAAAAGATGCCCTTGATGGCTTCATAACGAATGGAGATGTGCTACATCGAGCGACCAATATTCAAAGCTCTTTATCGACAAAATTATAAAAGATTTTCGAAGTATTGCAAAGTTGGAGTGACATTTTTTTCTACCGTTGGGCCGATTAATGCCTCCCTAATTTGAAGTATTGCAAAGTTGGAGTGACATTTTTCGATTTAACTCATATATGTATGGTTCCGCTTTTATGATTGTGATTGGTGATTTTTCTTTTTGAGATCAAATTGGTGAATTAACACACTGCCTCCCGAGCAGTGTACATAATTAATTAAGTTTAAGCATCAGGCCGGCGAGGCCTTGACATTGTCGACCGTAACACTCTTGACTCTTCAGATTAGGACATCGTACATGATATGTTTTCGTGTAAAAAACGTGATCAGGAAACTACTTACTGCTGGAGTGATTACAGCAGGACCATTACTAACGCAGGTTAGCGAGCTAGTGCGCCGCCTTGAGGCTGAATGAGTCATGTTCGAACGATCACCATTGCACACCGCGAGTGGGCAGCGAAACCCCTCTCTCCTCCGGCACCGTTCGCCTCCTGGTCGCCAGCGAAGGCGCCCTCGAACTCCAACCCCCTCGCGCCCTCGCCCTCGCCGTACGCCCTCCGCCCGTGCGCTGCCGCCGCCGCGTAGAACGTCGTCCCTGTCCCGGCGCTGAACCCCACGTTGACTCCCATCATGAGCCCGACGTCACCGCCGTCCTGGCCGACCACCGACGCGCCGCCGCGGTCGCTGGCCCCGACGGCGGAGAGGGAGGAATGCGCGTCTTCGTCGCCGTGGCGCAGGCCGACGCCGACTACGGCGGCCTTCTCCCCCTCGACCTCGCGGTAGCGGTTGAGGTACGCCTTGAGCGGCGCGACGTAGGCCTCGAAGCCGAGCGTGGTCATGGCCCAGAGCAGGTCGTCGCCGTTGATGGTCTTGCGCTTCTCCCGCTGGCACTTGTCGGAGGCCTCGCCGGTGACGAAGCTGATGAACTCCGACACGCACTCCTGCACCGTCTCCTTGGCCTCCTTGAGATCTTGGCGTTCGCCGGGAGGGACCGCTTCATGATGCGGCTCACGTTCGCGATCGGGAGGAACCTGTCCTGTTCCTTGGCCGCCAGACCGGACTCGTTGTCAGACGGCGGGCTGCCCACAGGGCTCACCAGGTGGCTGCTCTGCTGCTGCCCATAGCTCTTCCTGTTCTTCATCCTGCAGGTTGGCGCTAGCGCTAGCGCGCAGAGTGGAGTGAGAGGTGGGAGGTTATGGACTTGTGGGAATTGAGAAGATATTGAGCTCTCTGGCCGGTGTGATCTCCTTTTAAAGGTGGAGGTGAGGAGTCGCAAGTGGGAGGACGGCATCGATGCAGAAGCAATTCTGGCTTTAGCTTAAAGAAAACAGGATTATAGGAGCTATTGTTTGTCCGACGCATCCGGTACCATTTTCCCTTAAAATATATCAGCTGCATTTCCTTGACATATGTTTGCTACGAGATCATTTTTTTACAGTAGACTGGATTACTTTTACAGTTCAGTTGACTAAATGTTTTTACCTGTGTGTATTGTATATTGTTTGTACCATCATCATCCCTCCTTCGACATATCGACGTCTATCTCATCCGCAACCCACGAAAACATCGGTAGAACGGAGAATAAAATGGATCCACAAACCTAACTCCATAAAACCGTATTTTTAAGCAAACACAATATTATGCAGCTGGTACTATGAAGTTCCAAAATTGTTCCCTAATATATTAGTGGAACTAGCCATGTCTCCTCTAAGAAATAATATCTGCGAAAGATTTGAGGTTCCTAGACCAATGCCAGGGAATCGCATTAGTTCTATAGATGCACGACAACCTTTTTACCAGAAAAGGGTGGTTCTATATATCCTCGTTTTGCTTCACACACAAAAGAAAATTTGCAACACCGTGTTCTCGGATAGGGGGGCGTCAACATAGGGCAATTTCGTTTTTGTTGGTGTTACTTTGGCAACACGTCTCGATTTCTAGGTGAAAACCCAAAGTTTGGCCCTCTTTTGTTGCACATAGCAATGTCGGGTCTCAAAATATTCACCTGTTGAAGGCACTATTTTATAGATCGCTCCGACTTTCTCCTCAGTGAAAGCCCGTGATCAAATTTCAACAATTAGATCCGGCAACGATAACACTTGTGCAATATTTCTCTAGAGACTCAGTTTTGGAGAATCTTTTTCGCAGTCAAGTGGTGGTGGTTGTTACTGCTGTTGTGAGTCGTCATTGGTCGTTTCACCGGGTTTTCTCCTGTTCTCTTATTATTTTCGTTTCCTTCTCTTTTCGGATGTGTCCATGCTTGTTATCTCGACTACATCTTAACATTATGTTGTTGGAGAGCCTTATGTAATTGATATCAACTTGATATATATTCTCTTGAGTGCTTTACTTACCATGAACAGCTAATCGAGCAACAAACTAATAAAATACAAAAATCCGCTAATTAATTAGAAACTATATATAACATACTAGGACTAAAATTTACATAAGTTTGGTAACCGCTTCTATTTTCATGATCCTCCAGACCAAATGTCATAAAGTTGTTAAATTACTCCTTCCGATCGACAATAAGTGTCGCCGCAATAAACCAGTGACACTATTATATATCGGATTCGGAGGGTGTATTTTAGACTAGTGAAGTGTTGAGCCCTTGATGGAGTAGCGGACATAATTCGTGGGTCCATCTTTGCATCTGGAAAGCCAATGTGCAGTATTTATTTGGAGCGCGGACGGCGGCCAGACTGTCAATTGAAACTATACTTGAGTACTACAGTACTTTTTTTTCTTGTTTGCGGGGGTAAAAGGTTACGTACTCTTTGTAGCTATACATACTCCGTATTGTCTGCTCCGTAGATTCCAAAAAATATCTTTGATCGAATATGGTATCTCGTGCATTCGTAAAGGGCAGGACAAAGTGCAAAGGGTCATCGTGAGAGAGATGCCACCCTTATCCCTAGCTAGCTCTCTCCCAAGAACTTTGTTTGTTTTTCTTCCTTTCCGAGTTCAAATATTCGCGCCATCACATCGCGCAATAATAGGAGCGTATGTGAGGACAACTTGGGTACCGGCGGAGCATTAGATTAACCTAATCGGGATACTGAGGTCTATTTAATTAAGTTGGGAGTCTCAGCAGCATGCAGGCTTTGCATTAGGAAGTTACATAAGATGCTACTACGCGTAGTCCTTTGGAGGTTTGAGTGATGAACTGCTGCTTAATTAGTTTTAGGAGCTGGAGATTGATTTTTAAGTATTGTAGAATAAACTTGATTGTGCCATTTGTCACGCTCGTGGGCACTCGTCGCTGCCGTGATTCTTTGTTTTTAAGTCTTTAGACGCCTGTTCTTTGTTATATTAGAAATTCGACATGATGATGTTTTTCCTCCAAAGTGAAGACAATGATATGTTTGATCTAAATATGGCCATGATGTAGTTAAGCGATTTTCATTGCAATAATCCCGTCTTTACGGCAGACCTGTTCATGGCAGCCGGCCTTCTGACATATATATCCTGGAGGAAGAAGTCTT